>CAWUFW010007125.1:600000-1050145 GCA_963921515.1 Calotriton arnoldi
TCATAGGTTTCAAACTATGATGTCTTTTATCTGCTATAAAAATATTTGTCCTCTTGGAGAAGTAATTGATTTCTTTGGCCGAAAAGAGTACCAAGCAAGAGGTGCTCCACATATACACATGCTAATATGGATAGGGAATGCTCCGAAATTTGGAACGGATACTGATGAAACAGTATTGTCTTTCATCGAACAGTATGTTACCTGTGACATTCCAAGAGAAGAACGAAAAAAGAGCTTGAGACAACAAGTTTTACGTTTCCAAAGTCACCGTTGTGAAAAGTACTGTTGACGAAAATACAAATCTAAAGGAAAATTTTATACCAAGTGTCGGTTTGGATTTCCACGTCCAGTAATTTCTAAAGGAAGAGTAAATTCTTTTTTGTCTGCTGTAAGTCGTAAAATAACTCGGAAATCTCCCAAGAATACGTACAACTTAAAAAGAACAGAACAGTCAAAGTATATTGATGACTACAATCCAGTTATTTTGAAAATGTGGAATGCAAACATGGACATTCAATATGTTGCAGATAACTCAATTGCCGTTGCACACTATGTGACATCATATATAACAAAATCAGAAAAGACAGAGATGAAAGAAATGTGGGAAGGAATTTCACAAGAGAAGAGCCTTAGCAAAAAATTGTACAGTTTAGCTTGAAAATGCTTTCCCACAGAGAAATTGGATCCTATGAATATTCGGATTGCTTGTGCTCTTCCAGTTTATATTCAAAGTCACGAGGAGTCATTTGGGTAAGTTTAGGTCTTGCCTGTACACGAAATAGAGTGTTGAAAACATTAGAAGAAATTGAATACTTAGCACTGAATGAACCAGAAAGTACAGAAATTCTTAAGACTAATATGTTGGATACATACTATCCCAAAAGGAGTCCACATCTGGAAGAGCTATGTCTATATGAAATACTTCAACATTACAGCTTTAAACGAAATGTTACACCAAATATAAAACAAGGGAAATATACAGTAATTGGATGTGACGGATGTTTAGTAAAATATGCCAAAGGAAATCTTATTAACCACAGATAACTCAGTTGCAAAACTCCAGATAAGAGAGAATTTTTCTATTTAGCACTTCTGCAACTGTTCAAGCCATGGCGTAGCGAAACTGAATTACTTGGACATTTCGACTGCTATGAAGATTCTTTTAATGCATGTAAAGATAGCATTGCATGCCCAATTTTCCCTACCTATCTACAAATGTTAAATGATGAAATTGAACAAGAAAACACTATTGCAGCTGAAATAGCTAACAACAGTTCTCAAGATAGTCAAAGTTCTGGTCCACCTAGTCAAGATCCACTGGGACAACCAATAATCGAAAATGAAGCAGCAGTAGCCATGAATGAAGTAGAAATTGCAATGCAACAAGCACAGCAGGAGAATACTACGTTGGAAAAGTTAGAAGAACAACTAAATATTGACCAGAAAGAAATATATCTACAAGTGACAGAACAGATACAAAATGGTTTGTTGCATAAAAAAAAGAATGTCTATGTTCATCATTTAAACCTATTCTTATGTACATTAGTGGTCAAGCTGGAACAGGTAAAAAAATATAATTAAAGTTTTGACCAGTTATCTACAGAAGACTACAAATTCACATTTATCTTGTGTTGTAACAGCTCCAACTGGTTTAGCAGCACACAATATTAAAGGAATTACTTTACATAGATTACTTATGCTACCAGTTGAACATGATAATAAATTGGAATATCAGAAGCTGTCTGGAGATGCTTGTTATGAAGTGTCAAGAGTGCTGCAGAAAATAAAACTTTTAATCATTGATGAGGTGAGCATGGTCTCAAACTTAATGTTTGCCTTTGTACACTTGAGAATTCAACATGTTTTAAAAACAGATTACGATGTTCTGTTTGGAGGAAAACATTTAATTATATTTGGAGATCTACTACACCTAACTCCTGTAAAAGGACAACCAGTTTTTAAAACACTTGTGCATGAAGACACTAGGAAATCTTTGGGAAGTATTGGAAATGTGAACATGTGGTTACATTTTGAATATAAAGAACTTAAAAAGAATATGCGACAAGCAAGTGATAAAGATTATGGAAATATTCTCAAAGATATAAGAATTGGTGTCCTAATGAAACATGGTAAACAAGCTTTAGAAAGTCGGCTACTAAGGAACTTGTTTACAACTGAAAACACAGCAGCTGAAGTAATGTACAAGAAGATTGGAGAAAAGAAGACTATAGTTTGCCTAATGCCTACACTGCAAGAGTGTTGTACATTTAAACAAGATCTTCTGAAATTGGAAAAACAAGAAATAGTTCACATTCAAACTATTGATAAAATTGAGCACCAGGGAGTGACCATTCTTCTTTCAGAGAAACTACAGACTAAATTGCACTCTTTGGAAAAGTCTGTATCTAAAACTGCTGGCTTAGAAAAAACTTTAGATGTATGTATAGACTGTCCGATAATTTTGTGGCGTAATTTGAATGTAGAAGAAGGTTTAGTAAATGGAGCAATGGGGGAAGTCGTTGATTTTGTGAAATATCAGAACAGAGATGGAATAGAATTCTTGAAAGTAAAATTTGATCAGATTACAGAGGTAAGACAGATTGGGCGTTGTGCTGTATGTTTTTTGGTCGTAAAAGACTTGTATGTTCGCAGAAAACAGTTTCCTCTGTCTTTAGCATATGCAGTAACTATTCATAAATCTCAAGGTTTAAGTATAGACAGTGCTTTGGTAAATATTGGAAGTACAGTGTTCAAAGAGGGAATGGCATATGTTGCATTATCTCGAGTAAGAACATTGTCTAGTTTGTATTTGATTGATTTCGATGACAACAAGATTAGTGCTGATGTAAATTGTGTAAGAGTATATAATCATTTAAGAAGACTTTATACACCAAATTTAGGTGAATATCCCATTTATGAGAAACGTGTTGTGTGTTCAAAATGAAAATATGTTAAAGAATCAAGTGTGGTTGGAAAAAATAAAAAAAATTGAAGAGAAAGGAAAAGATGTCAAGAAAAAGAAAATGGAAAGTGTTGATGACGGTGTGGGATACCAATTGGAAAATAGTTCAGGTATCAACTGTTACGCTAATGTGATTCTGAATGTTGTATTTTATCTACAAGATCTTCATCATGAAATCATGGAAATCATGAAAAAAGACTATGTTCTGTACTACATTATAGTGGTTGTGGTATTCGCCATCCCTTGGATATATGTACTGGTTCTTTGACTTGAGTCTTAATATACAACGAGATGCACAAGAATTTCTAATAGTTATGCTTGGAGTATTAGAAGGTGAAGGAATACAGATTGAAAACTTATTTGGACTAAGTTACAAATGGGATCATAAATATGAACAGTGTTCATTAACTTCAAGCACTGAAGTCGACACAGAACGATTCATATACTTAACAATACCAGACTGCAAATCTGTACCTTTTAACAAATTAGTAAAAGCGACAAATCATGATATGAAATGTTCTCATTGTAAATCAGAGATGTTATCTACATTACACATAGAACGATATGGAAAATATCTGATTTTAATGCTACAACGTTGTAGAGAAAATGGAAGAAAACTGGAAACCAAAATTAAAATTTGTGTTGCCAGTCAAATATCTATTTCTGGAAGAACTTTTACAACAGTGGCTATTATTTTCCATGCTGGACCTACTACAACATATGGACACTATACTCTGTATTTAAAGTGTAATAAAGGATGGACACATTGTAATGATGGACACTTGGAAATAAAACCCAGATTGCCTTATGAATTACCAAATTCATATTTTATATTTTTGAAGCCAAAGTTTTGAATACATCATTTGGCCTATTGGGAAGATATAAACATGCTTTAACGAATTCATATTGGATATTTTGCAACCCAAAGTTTTGAATACATTATTCGGCCTATTGGGAAGATGTAAACAGAAAGTAAAGAGCACTGGAAACAATTACTAATTATAACTAGTGTTTGGACTATTATTTGTGCTGATTGGTATTGTATTTGGAAAAATTGCTTTGAAAAGCAAATAGTTTACATATTTGTTCTGTATATTGAGGGAGATGTAAATGAATGTACATTTTGAAAATGTTCTTGAGATAAATGAAAGACATCCTGTAGAAGAACGATGTAATGAAAAAAATTGTAATGAGGAACACATATTGGTACCTATATTGAAAATAATGTTTTATGCTGATTTGTTTTTTTTTTCAACAATCTAGTTGATTGATTTTTTACCCCGCTGTTTCATGATGATTCTTCATTGACATCACTGTGTATAGTGAAGTTAAGTGGAATCTGAGAACAGCAAAAAAGGGAAAATGACAGGTTGTGTAAATGTTAAATTATGTTGTGGTCTTAAAAAAGTAATAGTATAATTTGTGTAATACAATACATTACATAACAGTTTTTTGGTTTCTTTCATTGTACGTAGTGGTAAACTTTGAAAAGAGTTTTAATGATGAATAGCACAATACTACTTTGAAATAGTTGAAGAGAGTCATGTTTCTAAATTACCTAAACAGGTAAGATTACATAACATAATATGTATCGTAACGTAAAAGAATGTTTGAACAACATTTATATGTTATTTGTTTGAAATTTAAAAAACTGTGATCCTTTATAGTGTTGGGTAACTTTGGTCATATAGCTGATCTAATCTGTTAGGTAGTTTTTCTTTTATACAGACAATATGTATGCTCTCATGTATCTCTGTAGCACAACGTTAACATTTAAACCAATAATCCAGACATTAGATTTTCGTTTTTCCATTTGGAGAGGCACAACCTATGCACTGATAGCATCACCCACACAGTACTCCTGCACTTATGCAATCACCAACAGAGTACGCATGTTCTCATAAAATCAACCAGGCACTAGTGTTGCATTCAGGCATTCAGTCAGACAGTACCTATGGAGTAATCCATTCACTGAGGCTGTTGCAGGGATTCTGGGTAAGATGACAAGTATGTGTACAATTATGGGACCTTACTAGGTAGCAACTGAGTCATCCTATTATCTAAGTGCCCATAAGGGCCAGAGCAACTTTTTATATTGTATTATTTGCTGTCCGTTACAGAGAAATAATTGATTAGACAAACCAGAACACAACATTCCCACATGTCTCAGGAATTCTGTTAACAAAACACACCCTTTAACTGTCACTATTGTATTTGTAACATCTGACACAGACATGAAACATTTAAAAAAATGTATTTTAAATAACATGGCGTAATGTGCAGTATATGTGCCAGAACAAAAATAAAATTGTATGATAGAACTATAATCAGTATAGCAGTGAATCGATATCTGATAAAGGGAGATGTCATCATAAAAAGAGAATAGAGAAAAGACTATCTTGCGTAACGTCCTCTCTCTGCTAAAAAGAAGTATTATTATAAAATAGAACATCTGAGAGCTTTGTCTGCAGACTACATAACATTTAATAAAGATAGTAATTGTAAATTACAGAATCTGTTTCTCTGTTCTCCTTGGAAACGGTTCTATCCAAGTGTGTGTGCCACTTATTCGTATATCCCAATTGTATCACAGTACGGGTGTTCAACAAGAATTTCAGTGTATATTTTTATTCACTGAAAAAAACCATAGATATCAGGGACGTTGTAGGTAGAAATTAGCATTTAAAAAACATTTGAAATTCACTGAAAAAACCATAGGTTTCAGAGATGTTATAGTTAGAAATTAGCATTTAAAAACCTTAGAAATTCAGAGAAAAACCACAGGTTTCAGGGACGTTATAGTTTCAAATTAGCATTTAAAAAACCTTAGAAATTCACTGAAAAAACCACAGGTTTCAGGGACGTTATTGTTAGAAATTAGCATTTAAAAACCTTAGAAATTCACTGAAAAAACCACAGGTTTCAGGGACGTTATAGTTAGTTGGACATTTCACTCGAACAAAACCAGAGAAATTCGGCCGTTATAGTTAGTTGACCTAACTATAACTCGCGCCCCCGCAATGCACTGCTGATGACGTCACATATTACATCATTCATGACATGGTCAGTGACATCACTGATGACATCACTGATGACATCTCAAATGACATCACTGATGACATCACTGATGACATCATCCACATGATAATCTGATGCACCTCCTTACACCCTAATATAACCTTTGATACACCCACTCTAAAATACAGACTACCATTTTCGAAACCATAGACACACCAATACCAGTTACTACATACCCAAACACTGATTCCTAGGTCTACACACACATCCACTCATTCATCCATACAGTCACTCATACATGCAGTCACTCATCAATACAGCACTATCATTTGCACTCATACACCTATACAGACACTCACACACCGGCACTCATCCATAGAGTTACTCACACAGCTAGTCAGTCATGCAAAGAATCAATCACACTCCCATTTACTCACCTATATAGTTATACACAGACCACCTCACTTATTCATACAGATACTAACACATACTTACTCTCTTATACAATCACTGATACAGGCACCCACTCATCCATACAGCCACTCTCACAATCACTCACTCATACAGATACTAACACATACTTACTCTCTTATACAATCACTGATACAGGCACCCACTCATCCATACAGCCACTCTCACAATCACTCACTCTCACATATAGTCATTTATATACTCCAACACTCACATATACTGCCTTTCACATATGTAGTTACTCACACATGTACCACTGAGACATCCATTCACTCACCAACACACCCATACACACACTCACCTACCCATACAGGCCTTCACAGATGCACTCTTGAACCCATACACCCAGTGAATCACCCGCTCACACATCTATGCACAGAGGCACACATCCCCCACCCACCCACACAGACACTCAGGCACTCATACAGATACTCAGACAACCAATCAATAACCCATATAGACACTCATGTAGCTACTCACCACCCCATGCAGCCACTTACACACCAACTGACAGACTGATACAGACATTCACACAGTTTAGTCACTAACCTATGCATTCAGTAAGACACGTTTAATCACTCACTGATACACTTTAGGACACAAGAGGACCTCATCAACGTCCGGTTGCGCACATGATGGAAGTGTCAGACAGAGATCCAACACGCATTCTTCTCCGCAAAACAGGCATCGGAGGACAGGTAAGATGCAGTCCATCCAGACTGGTCTAAATGACAAGAACCAAGCAGTAACATTTTGAAAATAACCAGCAACTTTATAAGGACACCTTTTACACAGACAAAAACAGTGCATTATGGACATTGTGGCTCCCCTGAATTACGAACTGAAGAACAGTGACTAAAAGAGAGCAGATGCCAGTAAGATTAACTGTGGACTGATTGAACAGTGCATCAAGTTGTTAAAAAATTCAGTGTCTTCATTTAAAATCTTTGTAAAATACCTTTTATTACAAGTTTGTTCGTAAAATTGGAGGTACTTTAACATGCCGGTTGTCCTTCCTCAGTGTTGATGCATTATGTTTTAAATATCTAGCAAGTGACCGACCACTCACGTGAGAGCATATGATTAAGACTCGTTGGGAGTCAAAGCGCGTTATGCTGTTTGCAGTATGCTGTGCCAGGAATAAAAACCTGTTACTTATGGACTGGCTGGTGGGCCTGATTTCACGTCACTGAAAGGGCTTGGACGTGTTTTGCATTAGGAATATATATATATATATATATATATATATATATATATATATATATACGTATATATACATTGACTGAAAAAACCACAGGTTTCAGGGATGTTATAGTTAGAAATTAGCATTTAAAAAACCTTTGAAATTCACTGAAAATACCATAGGTTTTAGGGACGTTATAGTTAGTAATTAGCATTTAAAAAACCTTTGAAATTCACTGAAAAAACATAGGTTTCAGGGACGTTATAGTTAGAAATTAGCATTTAAAAAACCTTTGAAATTCACTGAAAAAACCATAGGTTTCAGGGACGTTATAGTTAGAAATTAGCATTTAAAAAACCTTTGAAATTCACTGAAAAAACCATAGGTTTCAGGGACGTTATAGTTAGAAGTTAGCATTTAAAAAACCTTAGAAATTCACTGAAAAAAACCACAGGTTTCAGGGACGTTATAGTTAGAAGTTAGCATTTAAAAAACCTTAGAAATTCACTGAAAAAAACCACAGGTTTCAAGGACGTTATAGTTAGTTGGACATTTCACTCGTACAAAACCAGAGAAATTCAGCCGTTATAGTTAGTTGAGCTAACTATAACTCGTGCCCCCACAATGCACTGCTGATGACATCACATATTGCATCACTCATAACATGGTCAGTGACATCACTGATGACATCTCAAGTGACATCACTGATGACATCACTGATGACATCATCCACGTGATAATCTGATGCATCTTCTCACACACTAATATAACCTTTGATACACCCACTCTAAATTACAGACAGCCATTTTCAAAACCATAGACACTCCAACACCAATAACTATATACCCACTCACTAAATCTTAGATCTACACACACATCTACTCACTCACCCATACAGTCACTCATACATGCAGTCACTCATCAATACAGCCACTATCATATGCACTCATACACCTATACAGACAGTCACACACCGCCACTCACCTATAGAGTTACAAACACAGCTACTCAGTCATGCAAAGAATCAATCACATTGCCATTTACTCACCTATACAGTTATACACACACCACCTCACTTATTCATACAGGTACTAAGACATACTTACTCTCTTATACAATCACTGACACAAGCACACACTCATCCACACAGCCACTCTCAGAATCACTCAATCTCACATATAGTCATTTATACACTCCAACACTCACATATACCCACCCATACAGCCCTTCACAGATGCACTCTTGAACCCATACACCCAGTGAATCACCCATTCACACATCCATGCAGGGAGTCACACAACAGACACTCAGGCACCCACATAGAAACTCAGACAACCAATCAATACCCCATATAGACACTCATGTAGCTACTCACCAATCCATGTAGCCACTTACACACCAACAGACAGACTGATACAGACATTCACACAGTTTAGTCACTATAACCCATGCAATCAGTAAGACACGTTTAATCACTCACTTATACAGTCAGTCACGCACCTACTAAATTATCCATTCAGACAATCATACACCCACTTATTCTTCAATACACCTTGGCCTATATAAATTAAATATATTTAAACTTTACAGAAACACACAGTCACTTGATGATGTCATCAGTGATGTCATCAATGATGTCATTTGAGATGTCATCAGTGATGTCATCAGTGATGCCACTGACCATGTCATGAGCGATGTAATATGTGATGTCATCAGCAGTGCATTGCGGGGGCATGAGTTATAGTTAGCTCAACTAACTATAACGGCCAAATTTCCCTGGTTTTGTACGAGTGAAATGTCCAGCTAACTATATCGTCCCTGAAACCTGTGGTTTTTTCAGTGAATATATATATATATATATATATATTCCAAAATTGTTGAAAGTAAAGCGCACACTCAAAAGTCCTTTGCTTGTGCAAATTAACCTTTTATTCCTCAGTCGCAACGCGTTTTGGCAAATGAATGCCTTGATCACACGCTGAGCCGGTGAAAAAATGTGCATATATAAACAAAGAACATGGACAAAGGACTGTGTTTCGCACTGGTAGCAAATAGCAGTGGTATAGCGGCGGCCATTTTATAATGGTTAGAATATAGTGTAATACTTTCAAAAATGGAGAAGTGTGGCTCAATGGTTAGAGCGGCAGACCCTGATGCAGAGATCTGGCCCGGGACCAGGGTTCAATTCCCGCCTCGGCGGGTCTTGGGCTCAATTTCCTCGGACCTGATAATTCTCGCCTCGGTGCCTATTCTAATCATGGGTCCCACTCTGCAACTCTGGGCAATAGCTTGCTTAATCTCCACAACGGCCCCAACAGCGCTGGGATGCCTGGCTTCACCCTGGGGGTGCCCAGGAGTGGACATTTCACAGGGAAAAGCCAGGAAGGGTTCCACAGCGGTATGCGTACAGTGCCTGGACACCCCTTTGGGGGTATGGGTGCGCTTTACAAGTACAAATTTCATTTCATTTCATTTCATTTCATTCAATTGATAGCATTCAATTGTGGCGCTGGTAATCTTTACATGATTAAACATGGAAACGTTGTCAGCAAAAATTGATAATACATCATAGATAGTCTAAATTGCATAAAACACTGGATAACGCCTGTTAGACAGTGCAAACAGGATGTTATCAGCCATTTTTGGATGTGCGCTGCCGTTAAAACCAAAGTGCTACTTGAAAAGGCATTGCAAAATTTAAAATAACCTTAACGAAATTCAATTGCGTAATTACTTTAACAGTACAATAACGGCATACATAGAAATATGTTTACAAACATGCATTTTATTTGGCACCTCATTGAATCTTGTGCACGTGATTTTAATCTGGGAGAAGTGCGATACGGGGTAACAATAAGATTTTAACAATTGAGGCATTTTTACTAGGACAGAGATATATTGAGACTACTCATAGGTCAACAAGACCGAGATGCACTTTAACAGCGTAATAACTGTACAAATGGTTATATTTTGCATAATTTGCACACTCCAAGATTTGGTAGCTGGAATCTTTTGAAGTCATGAAATTGTTGCACTTGCACTTTATCGCACCTTTAGGTGCTGACAGGGACGATTTGTAGTGCTTTGACAACATGGCTCTAAAAATCAGCAAACATAACAAAACGCTTCAGGAACCTTCAAATATGGGATAGACCTTAAAGTGTGAAAACTAATTTGAATACCAGCTTTATCTCCCCCATTTTATCTATTTTCAATCTATAGTGTTAATAGCATAATATAGAATTTAATGTAGTCTAAGACTAAGCTTTGCTACAAATGGGTACTTTACCTAAACTTTATTTCAAGTTTAAGGGCATGATTGTTTGTTAATGATTATTTCTCTCCTGTGTTGGAACGCTGAAAATCTTTCTCATACTATAAAGAATGTGAATATTGGTGCATAAAGCTGGCAATGGAGGGTTTAAAAAGGTAAAAAAAGTATATAAAAAAAGTAAAAAAGAAAAGAGCCCACTTAGAAAAATGTGTTAGGTTCCTTTAACAACCAACAAGAACTTTCTAAACAAAAACTTTTTAACAGGGGGAGGGTCCAACCAACTCCTTTAAAAAACACTAATGTCACCATACACACTTTGACCCAGACGAAGGCCGCCGGCCGAAACTCGTAGGTCGTTTTTTTGTCTCTGATTTTGCACTGTTTGTACTTGGCATCAAAGAAAATTAAAAAATAAAAAGGACTTTTGCAACCAGCTACCTGTTGTGAGATGCTGTTTTGATGGATCGAGTACACAAACAGGAACAAACAAGAATGTCAAGCGCTGAGAGCTCAGAGGTTAGCTCAGGGGATGAAGGAATGTCTAGTGGGTGACAAAGGGTGGATTTTTCCAGGGAAAGGCGGCTCCTACGGATGACAACGCGAGGCAGAGGATGGGGCTTCCCCCAAAAAACAGAACACCAGCGAAAAGAACCAGAGGGGGCGCAAGAAGCAAGCCCAAAGAGACAACAAAAAATTGAAAATTAAAACATTGCCTCCAAATGTTTTAAAAGAAGATGACTTAGTAATCAATCTGTCATCAAGAAAATTAACTCCAAAACATCTGAAACTATCGAAATAAAGGTTTATCGTTCTGCCCTTCTGTTACGATGGACTTGGCAATGTCTAGAGTTGATTGCTACAAATTCTGCTGCAAATTAAAACTAAAAAAGTACTTTGCAAATATTCCTATGAGACCTAGTGATCAATCCAATCAAGATACACTCTCGCCACTCACCTTGAATGACATCTCACCGTTAAGAACATTACATGGCTTAGAGATTGAAAGTAATGCTAACATTGCCACAACTATAACGGAAACAATGTTGGATACACAGTTATGTGAGGAGATGGCCATCGCGACCAATTTGTCCATTAGCAGCAACTGCAAAAACTGCTTCAGATTCTGCCCACAATTACCAGCTGGGAACAGGGTGGATATTTTTCAAGAGCTGATGACTGAGGAGTTGCGAACCATCTACATCAAGGAAAGGAAGAAGAACCAGCAACGACCGTCAAATATGACCAAAGATGATCAATGGGCACTAAATGATTTGAAAATGGACAAGACATCATGATAAAACACTCTGATAAAGGGGGAATGTAGTGGTAATGGACTCCCAAAAATATTACTTCAAAATCAAGAGACAGCTAAACGATGTGAACAACTATGAAAAGCACAAAGAAGATCCAACACCAGTCATTATGAGCATGTTCCATAGCATGCTTTGTGGATGGCATAGAGATGGATTATTGGATGATAATGAATTGGATTACCTCCTAATAATGCGTCCTATAACACCAACAATATATGTGTTACCGAAGGTTCACAAAAGTTTGGAAAATCCTCCAGGACGTCCTATCGTTAGCTCCTGTGGATTGCTCCTGGAGAACACCTTGAGATTTCTGGATATCTTTCTCTTTCCATACGTGCGAAATCTACCTTCCTATATCCGAGATTCAATGGACTTCTTAAACCGGATAGCTGGCATCCCATGGAAAGAAGACTACACAATGGTGACCATTGATGTAGTCTCACTATACACATCAATCAAACATGAGGAAGGCATCAAAGCCTGTGAATTCTATATCCGTTCAAGATCTCTGAGTGTTTTAAGACAGACCAACATGATTTTAGAAATGCTGAATTTCTGCCTCACCAATAATGTTTTTATCTTTGATAAAACGTTTTATAGACAGAGCAAAGGAACCGCGATGGGGACCTTGCGCCCACGTATGCCAACCTGACGATGGGCATGTGGGAAGCGGAACACATCTGGTCTGACGCAAACAAAAAAATGATGGAAAATGCTATACTCTGGGTGCGCTATATAGACGATTTGTTTTTAATCTGGGAGGGCAATATAGAGGATTTGAATGCCTTCCTCAAATTTTTCAATACAAACGCATTCCAGGTGGAGTTCAAATACAAAAACCAGTAAAACAGAGATAGAATACTTGGATATCCATATCTATATAAAAGAACAGAAAATATGTACAACACTTTTCCGCAAGCCCACTTCCTGCAACATTATCTTATTGGCAAACAGCTCTCACTCAAAATGTCTGAAATGGAGTGTCCCCTATAGGGAATTTCTCCGAGCACGGAGGAACTGCTCAGAAGAACAAGAATTTTTGGAACAGGTTGACCAAATGTACAGTAGGTTCCTTAGGAGAGGTTATCCAATGGTGGTATTGGATAATGCAAAAACAAGGGCTATCAAGAAGAAGAGAGAGTCCCTGTTACTTCCAAAGGGCATCAATGAGAAACAAAGAGATGGAACAGAGGAGGATAAAATCAGATATATTACACAATTTAATATCTCCAGTAATATGATAAGAGATGCTCTGCGAAATCATTGGCAGATACTATCCACAGATGAAGATCTAAAAGCATGCACATCCAACCATCTCAGCATCTCCTACAAAAAGGCACCATCACTTGGGGATCTTCTGACTCATAGCCGATATCAGAAAGCAGGCAAAAGTGGGAGCCAGTGGCTTAGAAAGAGCGGCTTCTACAAATGCCCTAAATGCAAGGCATGTAAGCATGGCCAAAACCGTCAGGAAGTCAATAACCTGATAGGAGAGAAAATCAAAATCAAAGAAAGAATTACATGCGAAACCATACATGTTGTTTATGCCCTCCAGTGTGAATGTGGGAAACAGTACATTGGAAGTACAGTAAACAAACTGAAATTACGTATCCTCCAACATCTCAGGGCAATTAAAACCAAAGATTTTACTTATGCGATCTCAAAACATGTGTGAAAAACTTTCTTTTATGACATTGAGCACATCCCTCTCAACATCAGAGGTGGAGATCGAGATTTGACACTCAGAAAAGCGGAATCTAAATGGATAGTATTGATGGGAACTGAAATACCATGGGGCCTTAACGCTGATGCAGAACTTTACACCTTCTTATAAGACTATCCTACAACAAGAAGTCTGTCAACCCCCCTTTTTTTAAATCTGTTTACCATGTTATAGTACATATTTGTATATATTTTTTATGGTTGGGGATGAATTGTGACCTCTCAAGTCCAGCATTTGCACCTTATAAATGGAGAAGAAGGTAGAATCTTAGAAATAATCAGTGACCAATAATGACTTGATTGCAGTGTAGGATGTATAATTGAATCAATACTACATTGAATTACAGGGAAATTTTGGGTTCTACATTGAGGAATTCTCCGAATCTTGGAATTAGTTGGTCAACTGTAAACATGATTTGTCTGTGTTATTGTTTACTTGCACTCGGCACTTTATTGCATTTTTGCACTTGATTTGGGTTGAAGTGCACTAATGAAATGAGATAGGACCATCACAAAATGGGTACTTCCCCAATAATGAGATGCACTTTGATAGTCTAAAAACGGTTAACTGTGAACATGACTTGTATATGTTACTGTTTATGTGCACTCGGCACTTTATTGCATTTTTGCACTTGAATTGGTTTGAGGTGCACTATTGTAATGAAATAGGAATATTCCCATAAAGGGTACTTTACCAACAATGAGATGCACTCTGACAGTACAAAAACGGGTTATATAGAAACATGTTTACAAATATGCATTTTATAACTTGACTGGTATTGGTTACTGTTTATTTGCACTTGGCACTTTACTGCATTTTTGCACTTGAATTGGTTTGAAGTGCACTCTTGTAATGAAATAGGAGTATATCCATAAAGGGTACTTGAACCAACAATGAGATACACTTTGACAGTACAATAACGGCATACATAGAAACATGTTTACAAATATGCATTTTATTTGGCACCCCATTGAATCTTGTGCACATGATTTTAATCTGGGAGAAGTGCAATACGGGGTAACAATAAGATTTTAACAATTAAGGCATTTTTACTAGGACAGAGATATATTGAGACTACTCATAGGTCAGCAAGACCGAGATGCACTTTAACAGCGTAATAACTGTACAAATGTTTACATTTTGCAAAATTTGCACATGCCAAGATTTGGTAGCTGGACTCTTTTGAAGTCATGAAATTGTTGCACTTGCACTTTATCGCACCTTTAGGTGCTGACAGGGACGATTTGTAGTGCTTTGACAACATGGCTCTAAAAATCAGCAAACATAACAAAACGCTTCAGGAACCTTCAAATACGGGATAGACCTTAAAGTGTGAAAACTAATTTGAATACCAGCTTTATCTCCCCCGTTTTATCTATTTTCAATCTATAGTGTTAATAGCATAATATAGAATTCAATGTAGTCTAAGACTAAGCTTTGCTACAAATGGGTACTTTACCTAAACTATGTTTCAAGTTTAAGGGCATGATTGTTTGTTAATGATTATTTCTCTCCTGTGTTGGAATGCTGAAAATCTTTCTCATACTATCAAGAATGTGAATATTGGTGCATAAAGCTGGCAATGGAGGGTTTAAAAGGGTAAAAAAAGTGTATATAAAAAAAGTAAAAAAGAAAAGAGCCCACATAGAAAAATGTGTTAGGTTCCTTTAACAACCGACAAGAACCTTCTAAGCAAAAAAATTTTAACAGGGGGAGGGTCCAACCAACCCCTTTAAAAAACACTAATGTCACCATACACACACTGACCCAGACGAAGGCCGCTGGCCGAAACGCGTAGGTTGTTTTTTTATCTCTGATTTTGCATTGTTTGCACTTGGCATCAAAGAAAATGAAAAAATAAAAAGGACTTTTGCAACCAGCTACCTGTTGTGAGACGCTGTTTCGAGTGCTTTTTTCTGTGATCTTCCATGATGGTGGCGCAATGTGAGTGGAGGTAGCCACAGAATCTCTCTTTTATATATTTATATATATATTCACTGAAAAAACCATAGGTTTTAGGGACAGTTATAGTTAGTTGGACATTTCACTCGTACAAAACCATAGAAATTCCCCCGTTATAGTTAGTTCCGTTAACTATAACTCGCGCCCCGCAATGCACTGCTGATGACGTCACATATTACATCACTCATGACATGGTCAGTGACATCACTGATGACATCACTGATGACATCTCAAATGACATCACTGATGACATCATCCAGTGAATGTGTGTTTCTGTAAAGTTTAAATATGTTTAATATATATAGGGAAAGGCGTATTGAAGAATGAGTGGGTGTATAAGTGTCTGAATGGATGATTTAGTATGTGCATGAGTGACTCTACAAGTGAGTGATTAAACGTATCTTACTGAATGCATGAGTTAGTGACTAAACTGTGTGAATGTCTGTATCCGTCTGTCTGTTGGTGTGTAAGTGGATGCATGGATGTGCGAATAGCTACATGAGTGTCTATATGGGTTATTGATTGGTTCTCTGAGTATCTGTATGGGTGCCTGAGTGTTTGTGTGGGTGGGGTGCGTGTGACTCTGTACATAGATGTGTGAGTGGGTGATTCACTGGGTGCATGATTTCAAGAGTGCATCTGTGATGGACTGCTTGGGTGGGTGAGTGTGTGTATGGGTATGTTAGTGAGTGAATGTATATCTCAGTGGTACATGTTAGAGTAACTACATATGTAAAAGGCAGTATATATGTGTGTTAGAGCATTTAAATGGCAATAAGTGAGAGTGTGTGATTGTGAGAGTGGCTGTATGGATGCGTGTGTGCTTGTATCAGTTATTGTATAAGAGCGTAAGAATGTGCTAGTATTTGTATGAGTATTTTAGTGAGCTGGTGTGTGTATAACTGTATAGGTGAGTAAAGGGTAGTTTGCATAATTATTTGTATGACTGACTAGGTGTGTGAGCACCTCTATGGATGAGTGGCGGTGTGTGAGTGTTTATATAGGTGTATGAGTGCATATGATAGTCCTGTACTGAGTGACTGTAAGTATGAGTGACTGTAAGGGTGAGTGAGTAGATGTGTGTGTGTAGACCTAAGAATTAGTGAGTGGGTATGTAGTTATTGGTATTGGAGTGTGTATGGTTTTGAGAATGGCAGTCTGTAATTTAGAGTGGGTGTATCAAAAGTTATATTAGGGTGTGAGAAGATGCATGAAATTATCACATGGATGATGCCATCAGTGATGTCATCACTGATGTAATTTGAGATGTCATCAGTGATGTCATCAGTGATGTCACTGACCATGTCATGAGTGATGTAATATGTGACGTCATCAGCAGTGCATTGCGGGGGCACGAGTTATAGTTAGCTGAACTAACTATAAAGGGGGAATTTCTATGGTTTTGTACGAGTGAAATGTCCAACTAATTATAACTGTCCCTAAAACCTATGGTTTTTTCAGTGAATTTCAAAGGTTTTTTAAATGCTAATTTCTAACTATAACGTGTCTGAAACCTATGGTTTTTTCAGTGAATTTCAAAGGTTTTTTGAATGCTAATTTCTAACTATAACGTGCCTGAAACCTATGGTTTTTTAAGTGAATTTCAAAGGTTTTTTAAATGCTAGTTTCTAACTATGCCTACAGAGGTAGGACATGTGAAGAAAGAAGGAAATACGCACAGAAAGAAGCAAAAGAAATGCAGAAAGAAGCAACAGAAGTCCACAAAGATGAAGAAAAGTGCTGGAAGAAGTAAAAGATGTGCAGAAAGAACCAACAGAGGAGCAGAAAGAGGCCTTGTTGCAAAATCATCCTGTGCCCACAACTTTTTCAGACGTGTACTGGTGGTAACTGACTCTGACTAACCAGAGCCAGTGCTATGCTAAAAGCCACTTAGAATACAGTGAAAACACCTACATACACTAGGGAACACTATGCATTGGGGTACCCCTGTGATTAGCACGACCTCCTCTGTAAGTCCCTAGTACATAATAGGGCAGGGGGATTAAAACTACCTCTTAAAATGCGCTACAGGGCGCGTTTGCACAGTGGTGAAGGGAGGGGGCCTGAGGTGACATGTGTGAAACGCACCCTGTGGCACGTTTTAAGTTGCGGGATTAAGTCCCCTGAATCCTGAGGGTCCCTGAGGCCCAACTAGCCCCCCAGGTACCTACAGTTAGGACCACAGAGCTGAGTTGCAGAGAGGCGTTCCGAGGCCACGCACCTTTTTCACCTCTCTGCAACGCAACTCTGTTGTGCTTACTGAAGGTATCTGGTGGGCTAGTTGGCCCCCAGGGTCGCTCAGGATTCAAGGGGAATTAATTCCCCAACTTAAAACGCACCACAGGGCGTGTTTGCGCACATGTCACCTAAGGCCCCGCCCCCTCCCTTCACCACTGTGCAAACGCGCCCCGTGGCGCGTTTTAAGTTGGGGCTTTAGGTCACCTTGAATCCTGAGGGTCCCTGGGCCCAACTAGCCCACCAGGTACTTCCAGTAAGCACCACAGGCCTGCGTTGCAGAGAGGTGGTCCGAGGCCACGCCCCTTTTACACCTTTCTGCAACGCAGCTCTGTGGCGCTTACTGGAGGTACCTGGTGGGCTTGTTGGACCCCAGGGACCCTCAGGATTCAAGGGGACTTAATCCCCCAACTTAAAACACGCCACAGGGCGTGTTTGCACACATGTCACCTCAGGCCCCGCCCCCTCCCTTCACCACTGTGCAAACGCGCCCCGTGGCGCATATTAAGTTACGGGATGGAAAAGCAATCGTCTTTGGTTTTTGGAAGAGAGAGCAGTTTTCCTGCTCTCTCTTTCAAAAACCAAAGCAATTTGCTATGGCAGGACAGGAGCCGCGAGGCTCCCGCCCTGCCATAGCAAACTACAGTGTCCCAGGGGTGAGCACACCGGGACACTGCAGGAGCCAGCCCTGGGAGGTGGCGGTCCCCAGGGCCATCAAGAGCTCCATGAGGGGGGCCGCGCGGCCCCCCTACCAACATGTGCAAAGCCCTGGAGAGGTGGTGGTCCCCGGGGCTCGGGGGTCCGAAACGGCTCGAGCCCCCCCACACAGGCAATTTTAATTTGAAAAAAAGAAGCCCCGGGGGTGGCGGTCCCCGGGACTGCGGGAGGGCCGAGTGCCTCCCGCACCATTTTTAATTGAAAGCCCGGGGGTGGTGGTCCTCGGGCTTGAGGGCCTTAGAGGCCCCCCACTCATTTTTATAAACCCCCGCATGCCCCCAGGACTTGGCCCACCCGGGGGCCAAATAACAACGAAGCGCGGGAGCCCGCGCTTTGCTTTTTTTTTTCACGGTGGGATCCGCGCATCCTATGCGCATCCTGTTGATTTTTAAAATCAGGTCCTTTGTGGGACCCCCTGAGCAGGCCTAGGGGGTCAGGGTGTTTCTACCCTGTTCCCTTTTTGCGTTTTGTGCACTTGTTTTTCTCTTTTCTTGTGCCTCGGTTCTACCGAGGCACAAGATGGCTGCCAACACTTCCTGGTTTGGAGTGTT
This sequence comes from Calotriton arnoldi, assembly GCA_963921515.1. Lineage (NCBI taxonomy): Eukaryota > Metazoa > Chordata > Amphibia > Caudata > Salamandridae > Calotriton > Calotriton arnoldi. The sequence goes on from CAWUFW010007125.1 coordinate 619,410, forward strand.
GACAGCCAATTAGCATACAGCTCGTGATCGGGAGGGTGCGCGGATCCTCCGCGGCCATAGATATATATGCGATTTTACTTTTGATTTTCTCAGGAACTACTGAACGGATTTACACCATTTAACCAAAAGGCACGACTCTGAACCAAGGGCTACCTTTTTGCCAAATTTGGTGTAATTCCGTTCAGCAGTTCGGGCTGTAGCTGCGACTAAAGGTTTCTATGGAAAATTGCATTGGGAAAACACGTTTTGGGACCCTCTTTTTTCTCAGCCCCCACTTGACGAATCACCCCGAGACTTTCAGGATAGGAGCGGATCGGAGCGCCCCACGAGTTTTGAAAATTTTGTGAAGATTCGTCAACCGGCACCAAAGTTATTGGGAATAGAATGTTGCGGATTTCCAATGGAAAATAGGTCCTAACTATAACTATCTTCTGGCGACCGCCAGTAGATTATATATATATATATATATTCACTTAAAAACCATAGGTTTCAGGCACGTTATAGTTAGAAATTAGCATTTAGATAATATATATATATATATATTCACTGAAAAAACCATAGGTTTCAGGCACGTTATAGTTAGAAATTAGCATTTAAAAAACCTTACAAATTCACTGAAAAAACCAAAGGTTATATTAGGGTGTGAGGAGGTGCATCAGATTATCACGTGGATGATGTCATCAGTGATGTCATCAGTGATGTCATTTGAGATGTCATCAGTGATGTCATCAGTGATGTCACTGACCATGTCATAAGTGATGTAATATGTGACGTCATCAGCAGTGCATTGCGGGGGCGCGAGTTATAGTTAGCTGAACTAACTATAACGGGGGAATTTCATGGGTTTTGTATGAGTGCAATGTCCAACTAACTATAACTGTCCCTAAAACCTATGGTTTTTTCAGTGAATTTGTAAGGTTTTTAAATGCTAATTTCTAACTATAACGTGCCTGAAACCTATGGTTTTTTCAGTGAATTTCAAAGGTTTTTTAAATGCTAATTCCTAACTATAACATGTCTGAAACCTATGGTTTTTTCCAGTGAATTTCAAAGGTTTTGTAAATGACAATTTTTAAATGTATTAATTGTTATATTTATTTTTTGGATACTGATTTACTACATTTTTTAAACTATTTATTTTTACATATTTTATTTTTTAAATTACATTATAATTACATTATACATTACATTACAAAATATACTTTCTCAGAATGAATTACTTTAGTTTAAATACTTTGCAAATAGGCAATAGACTTTTAAGTACAGTAGTTACAGTTGTTGCAATGGGCAACACAATTTCAAACACAATGCAACATTGAGCTCAATGTGAATTTCTAGTTAAATGCAATTAGTTACTTTATGGATTACTTTTTCTAACCACAGGACTGGATCCTAGATTCAGTCCTGGGACATCTCCTGTAAACAGTTGAGTAAAAGCGTTTTGGTTACAGTAGTGATTTTTAAGGAATATTATTGTATTTTAAAAGTTGACACTTAGAAACTTTTTCACATAGAATCACCAATGTTATCCTATGGGAGGAAATTCAGCTTTGCAGGTAAGTAGTGTTATCGTTACTTTTTCTTACTCAGTGGTGGATCCTGGATCCAGCACTGGTGCATCTCCTGTAAACAGTTGAAAGAATGCGTTTAAGTCATACAGGTGATTTTTAAGGAATATTTGTAGTTTGTGAAAATCGACACTGAAACTTTTCTGCTGAAAACCAGACAATGGATTCCAATGGAAGGAAATACAAGTTACTGGTAAGTACGGTTAGAATTACTTTTCAGGGTCAGTGCTGGGCTAAAAGATGCAGCACTGGGTTCTCTCCTGATAACAGGTGAGTAAATCGGAATTCGTAGTTCGGCTGATTTTAAAGGAATATAATAAAGTTCCAAAACTCCACACGCAGAAGAATTTCCAAGTGAAACCAGTCAATGTTAGCCTATGGAAGGAAATTCAAGTTACTGGTAAGTACGGTTAAAATTACTTTTCAGGATCAGTACTGGGCTCAAAGATGCAGCACTGAGGTCTCTCCTGATAACAGGTGAATAAATCGGAATTCGTAGTTCGGCTGATTTTAGAGGAATATTTGTATGTTTCAAAAATAGACACTTAGAACCTTTTTCAGCAAAAAGCAGGCAATGATATCCTATGGAAGGACATTCAAGTTACTGGTAAGTACGGTTAAAATTACTTTTCAGGATCAGTACTGGGCTCAAAGATGCAGCACTGAGGTCTCTCCTGATAACAGGTGAGTAAATCGGAATTCGTAGTTCGGCTGATTTTAGAGGAATATTATAAAGTTCCAAAACTCCACACTTAGAAGAATTTCCAAGTGAAACCAGTCAATGTTAGCCTATGGAAGGAAATTCAAGTTACTGGTAAGTACGGTTAAAATTACTTTTCAGGATCAGTACTGGGCTCAAAGATGCAGCACTGAGGTCTCTCCTGATAACAGGTGAGTAAATCGGAATTCGTAGTTCGGCTGATTTAAGAGGAATATTTGCACAATGGTGAAGGAAGGGGTGGGGCCTGAAGTGACATGTCTGCAAACACGCCCTGTGGCGCGTTTTAAGTTGGAGAATTAATTCCTCCTCAATCCCGAGGGTCCCTAGGGGCCAACTGGCCCACCAGATACCTCCAGTATGCGCCAGAGAGCTGCGTTGCAGAGAGGTGTTCAGAGGCCATGCCCCTTTTACAACACTCTGCAACGCAGCTCCGTGGCGCTTACTGGAGGTACCTGGTGGGCTAGTTGGCCCCCAGGGACCCTCAGGATTGAAGAGGATTTAATTCCCCATCTTAAAACGCGCCACGGGGCCTGTTTGCACACATGTCACCTGAAGCCACGCCCCCTCCCTTCACCACTGTGCAAACGCGCCCCGTGGCGTGTTTTAAGTTGGGGGATTAAGTCCCCTTGAATACTGAGGGTCCCTGGAGTCCAAGTAGCCCACCATATACCTCCAAAAAGCGCCACAGAGCTGCGTTGCAGAGAGGTGTAAAACGGGCGTGGCCTCTGTACACCTCTCTGCAACGCAGCCCCCTGGTGCATACCGGAGGTTCCTGGTGGGCTAGTTGGCCCCCAGGGACCCCAGTATTCAAGGGGAAATACTTCCCCTTCTTAAAACGCGCCAGGGGGCGCATTTGCAGACTGCTGCAGGGAGGGGGCTGGGCCTTCGGCACGATGCCGGTCTTTTTTTTTTCTTTTTTCTTTTTTCTTTTTTCTGCCCAGGGGGTCTTTGTGGGACCCCCTGAGCAGACCTAGGGGGTCAGGGTGTTTCTACCCTGCCCTCTTTGTGCATTTTGCACACTTGTTTCTTGTGTTTTTTTTTTTAATCGGCGGGATCCGCGCACCCTAAGCGCATCACGCCGATTTTTTTTTTTTTTTTTTAATTCTTTTTTCTGCCCAGGGGGTCCTTGTGGGACCCCCTGAGCAGACCTAGGGGGTCAGAGTGTTTCTACCCTGCCCCCTTTTTGCGTTTTGCGCACTTGTTTTACTGCTTTCTTATTCCTCGGTTCTACCGAGGAACAAGATGGCTGCCAACACTTCCTGGTTTGGAGTGTTGACAGCCAATTAGCATGCAGCTCGTGGTCGGGAGGGTGCACGGAACCACCGCGGCCATAGATATCGAAACTTTTATTTTGGATTTTCTCAGCAACTACTGAACGGATTTAAACTATTTTTAAAAGGGTGCTTTCTGAACCAAGCACTACCTTTTTGCCAAATTTGGTGTAATTCCGTTCAGCAGTTTTTGCTGTAGCCTTGCATAAAGTTTCCTATGGGAAATTGATTTTTTCACTCTTATTTTTTGAATTTCTTCAGCATCTGCTGAACGGATTTACACCATTTAAAAAAGGTCGCTTTCTGAACCAAGCGCTACCTTTTTGCCAAATTTGGTGTAATTCCATTCAGCAGTATGGGCTGTAGCCGTGGCTAAAATTTCCTATGGGAATTAACATGGAGAAAACACGTTTTGGGACCCCCTTTTTTCTTGGCCCCCGCTTAATGAATCACCCAGACACTTTCAAGACAGGAGCGGACCGGAGTGCCCCACTAGTTTTGAAAATTTCGCGATGATTTGTCAAACGACGCCAAAGTTATTGGGAATAGAATGTTACGGATTTCCTATGGATAATAGGTCCTAACTATAACTATCTACTGGCGACCGCCAGTAGATAATATATATACATATATATATATATATATATATACATATATATATATATATATATATATATATATATATATATATATATATATATATATATATATTATCTACTGGCGGTCGCCAGTAGATAGTTATAGTTAGGACCTATTATCCATAGGAAATCCGCGACATTCTATTTGAAATAACGTTGGCGCCGGTTGACGAATCTTCGCGAAAGTTTCCAACTTGTTGGGGCGCTCCGCTCCTACCCTGAAAGTCTCGGGTTGATTCGTCAAGCGGGGGCCGAGAAAAAAGGGGCGTGGCCTCTGAACACCTCTCTGCAACGCAGCTCCCTGGCGCATACTGGAGGTACAGGGTGGGCTAGTTGGACCCCATGGACCCTCATGATTCAAGGGGACTTAATCCCCCAACTTAAAACGCGCCACGGGGCGCGTTTGCACAGATGTCACCTCAGGCCCCATCCCCTCCCTTCACCATTGTGCAAATATTCCTCTAAAATCAGCCGAACTACGAATTCCGATTTACACACCTGTTATCAGGAGAGACCTCAGTCCTGAATCTTTCAGCCCAGTACTGATCCTGAAAAGTAATTTTAACCGTACTTACCAGTAACTTGAATTTCCTTCCATAGGATATCATTGACTGGTTTCACTTGGAAATTCTTCTAAGTGTGGAGTTTTGGAACTTTATAATATTCCTCTAAAATCAGCCGAACTACGAATTCCGATTTACTCACCTGTTATCAGGAGAGACCTCAGTGCTGCATCTTTCAGCCCAGTACTGATCCTGAAATGTAATTTTAACCGTACTTACCAGTAACTTGAATTTCCTTCCATAGGATATCATTGACTGGTTTCACTTGGAAATTCTTCTAAGTGTGGCATTTTGGAACTTTATAATATTCCTCTAAAATCAGACGAAATACGAATTCCGATTTACTCACCTGTTATCAGGAGAGACCTCAGTGCTGCATCTTTCAGCCCAGTACTGATCCTGAAAAGTAATTTTAACCGTACTTACCAGTAACTTGAATTTCCTTCCATAGGATATCATTGACTGGTTTCACTTGGAAATTCTTCTTTTTGCTGAAAAAGTTTCTAAGTGTCGATTTTTGAAACATACAAATATTCCTCTAAAATCAGCCAAAATACGAATTCCGATTTACTCACCTGTTATCAGGAGAGACCTCAGTGCTGCATCTTTCAGCCCAGTACTGATCCTGAAAAGTAATTTTAACCGTACTTACCAGTAACTTATATTTCCTTCCGTAGGAATCCATTGTCTGGTTTTCAGCAGAAAAGTTTCAAAGTGTTGATTTTCACAAACTACAAATATTCCTTAAAAATCGCCTGTATGACTTAAACGCATTCTTTCAACTGTTTACAGGAGATGCACCAGTGCTGGATCCAGGATCCACCACTGAGTAAGAAAAAGTAACGATAACACTACTTACCTGCTAAGTGAATTTCCTCCCATAGGATAACATTGGTGATTCTATGTGAAAAAGTTTCTAAGTGTCAACTTTTAAAATACAATAATATTCCTTAAAAATCACTACTGTAACCAAAACGCTTTTACTCAACTGTTTACAGGAGATGTCCCAGGACTGAATCTAGGATCCAGTCCTGTGGTTAGAAAAGTAATCCATAAAGTAACTAATTGCATTTAGCTAGAAATTCACATTGAGCTCAATGTTGCATTGTGTTTGAAATTGTGTTGCCCATTGCAACAACTGTAACTACTGTACTTAAAAGTCGATTGCCTATTTGCAAAGTATTTAAACTAAAGTAATTCATTCTGAGAAAGTATATTTTGTAATGTAATGTATAATGTAATTACAATGTAATTTAAAAAATAAAACATCTAAAAATAAATTGTTTAAAAAAATGTAGTAAATCAGTATCAAAAAAATAAATATAACAATTAATACATTTAAAAATTGTCATTTACAAAACTTTTGAAATTCACTGAAAAAAACTATAGGTTTCAGACATGTTATAGTTAGGAATTAGCATTTAAAAAACCTTTGAAATTCACTGAAAAAACCATAGGTTTCAGGCTTGTTATAGTTAGGAATTAGCATTTTAAAAACCTTTGAAATTCACTGAAAAAACCATAGGTTTCAGGCCTGTTATAGTTAGGGTTTAGCATTTAAAAAACCTTTGAAATTCACTGAAAAAACCATAGGTTTTAGGGAAAGTTATAGTTAGTTGGACATTGCACTCGTACAAAACCCGTGAAATTCCCCGTTATAGTTAGTTCAGCTAACTATAACTCGCGCCCCGCAATGCACTGCTGATAACGTCACATATTACATCACTCATGACATGGTCAGTGACATCACTGATGACATCACTGATGACATCTCAAATGACATCACTGATGACATCATCCATGTGAGAATTTAATGCATCTTCTCACACCCTAATATAACTTTTGATACACCCACTCTAAATTACAGACTGCCATTCTCAAAACCATACACACTACAATACCAATAAGTACATACCCACTCACTGATTCTTAGGTCTACACACACACATCTACTCACTCACCCGTACAGTCACTCATACTTACAGTCACTCAGTACAGGACTATCATATGCACTCATACACCTATATAAACACTCACACAACGCAACTCATCCATAGAGGTACTCACACACCTAGTCAGTCATGCTAATAATTAATCACACTCCCATTTACTCACCTATACAGTTATACACACTAGCTCACTTACTCATAAAAATACTAGCACATTCTTACGCTCCTATGCAATCACTGATGCAAGCACACACTCATCCATATAGCCACTCTCACAATCACACACTCTCACTTATAGCCATTTATATACTCCAACACACATATATACTGCCTTTCACATATGTAGTTACTCACACATGTACCACTGAGATATACATTCAATCACTAACACACCCATACACACACTCACCCACCCATACAGTCCATCACAGACGCACTCTTGAAACCATGCACCCAGTGAATCACCCACTCACACATCTATGCACAGAGTCACACACACCCCACCCACACAAACACTGAGGCACCCATACAGATACTCAGAGAACCAATCCATAACCCTTATAGACACTCATTTAGCTAGTCAGAAACCCATGCAGCTGCTTACACAACAACAGACAGACGGATACAGACATTCAAACAGTTTAGTCACTCACCCATGCATCCAGTAAGATACGTTTAATCACTCACTTATAGACTCAGTCACGCACCTACTAAATCATCCATTCAGACGCTTATACACCCACTCATTCTTCAATACGCCTTTCCCTATATATATTAAACATATTTAAACTTTACAGAAACACACAATCACTGGATGATGTCATCAGTGATGTCATCAGTGATGTCACTGACCATGTCATGAGTGATGTAATATGTGATGTCATCAGCAGTGCATTGCGGGCGCGAGTTATAGTTAGCTGAACTAACTATAACGGGGAATTTCACGGGTTTTGTACGAGTGCAATGTCCAACTAACTATAACTTTCCCTAAAACCTATGGTTTTTTCAGTGAATATATATATATATATATATATAAAAATAAAAATAAATGTGGGTTTATACTTACCTGTAAAAGTAGATACATTAATGGGGTAAAGGCAATCGTGGAAAAGGCATAGTAGTTGTAAAAAATTGTTGTTGTTAAAACTTTAGTGGTTTAGACACAGTAGTGGTTAAGGAGTCGTTGTTTAGACTTTAGTTGTTCAAGTGGTAGTTGTTCCATCATACAGCCCTGCCCTATGGCAAAAGAAAAGGACAGGAATGCGCCGTATCTATCAGATAAGGAGCATTTCTGTCCTTTTACCCTGCGTCGGTGCGCAATGGGCTGCCATGCGCCAACGCAGGTACCTTTGCTCCATGGTGCAAGGGTGGCTGTGTTGCGGGGATGATTATTTTTGTGCAGGTAGGGAAACCTTCCTGCACAAAAACTTTCACAAGAGGCGTTTTCCTCTTTCTATGTGTGCTGCATTCTGCAAGACACATAGAAAAAGGAAGAACAAGGAGAAATAAAGATATTTTTCCTTGTTGTGCCTCCCTTATGCCTCCCTGGAGAGGCGTACATTTTTTGGCGCTGCCTCAGATTTACGATTTCTCGTAAATCTGGGGCAGTGTCAAAAAGCCATGGATGTTTTAGGGAACGCCCCCAGCAACACCCAATGCATACCCCTTTAACGCTGAAAACTGCATTAAAGGGAACTATATTTACGAGGCAGCATTAATCCAAAAAAAGTGATGTTCCGGTGGCGCAAGGAGACTCACAAATGAGGCGCTATGTAGCTATATGATTGGCTCACTTAGTAACTCTGTGGGTCTATACATGTGTTTGTAAGTGGCTGTATTGATTGCTTACTGTATATGTTAGTGACTGTTGGGATGTTTAACTGTATGTGCAAGTGGTTCTGTTAATGCTGGATACATAAGTGTTGTATGGGTGAGTGAGTGGATGTGTAATTGCCTCCGCCTCTGTCTCACTGGGTATATGAGTGGCTCTATGCTTTTATAAATAGGTATGTCAGTGGCAGTATGGGTGGGAGACTGGATGTATAACTAGGGATATGGGTCTGTAAGTGGGCATTTAACTCACTGAAACTTCAAAGTACGTCTTACCTTTGAAGCATATAGCACCCAGCCCTGTGGCCTACCTATGGCCTACCTTATTGAAGACTTATATGTAGTAGAACGGGAGTTTAATAATTGGTAAGTGGTTTTAAATGCCAAGTCGGCCTGGTAGTAAAACTCTACACAGAGGCTCAGCAAAAGCAGGCCCGAAACGTGTTTGAAAGACGACTTGTCTAAATGGCTGAACTGATTGTGTCAGGACTTGAGTACATATCTAAGTAAGTATACCTTTTGCTCTGTGTGTGTGTCACTGGATATGTAAGTAAGTATGTCACTATCTGACTGGAACTCTTAGAAACTGTATGGGTCTCTAAATGTGTATGTTAGTGGCTGTATGGATTGCTTACTGGCTGTTTTAGTGACTGTTGGGGTGTATAACTGTGTGTGCAACTAGCAGTTTCTGTTGAATACAAAAGTGTTGTGTGGGTGTGTGAATATGAATGTGTAAGTACCTCTGGCTCTGTGTGACCGGGTGTGCCAGTGGCTCCTTTGTTTTCTACATTGGTATGTGTGTTGCTGTATGGGTGGGAGACTGGATGGGTCTGTAAGTACGCATATAACTCAATATAACTTAAAAGTACTTCTTATCATTTTTAAGCACATATCTCCTTACCCTATGGCCTATCTACAACCTACCTTAGCGCTGACTTATATGTAGTAGAAGGGGAATTTAAGGATTGGCAAGTGGTTTTCAAATGGCAAGTTAGGCTAGCAGTAAAATTGCACACCCAAGCTCTGCAGTAGCAGGTCTTGGACATGTTTAAAAGGCGACTTGTCTGGGTAGCTGACTTGGCTTTGTCAGTACTTGAATGCATATTTAAATGAGTACACCATTCTCCCTATGTGTGTGTCAGTGGATATGTAAGTAACCCTGGGCATCCAATTCTGCTCCGCTCACGGAATTTGCGGAATTTAGGCAATTTCGCGTTCCGCGGAGAACGCGGAATTGCCAACAATTCTGCGATCCGCGGCGTAGCGAAATTATTTTCTTGTTCGCGCTTTAAAATGCGTTCTAGCGTGCGCGATAGCGACTTACCGGGATTCCTGCATTCGCCGACGGGTTTTCCTATCCGTTCGCGTGCGCCACGAGATTTCGGTAGCCGGCCGCGTTATCCTGCGAGAGTTTGCGATCGCGAACACGTCATTCGCCGCGCCATCGGACAACGCGAGAGTGTGCGATCGCGAACACGTCATTCGCCACGCCATCGTGCACCGCGAGAGAGATTGCGATCGCGAACACGTCATTCGGGCGCGCCATCGGACATCCGGCGGAATGTTGGTCAAGCTTGCGATCCCGAACATGCAACATTTTCAATCTGGAGAACAATAACATCGCAAGCAGCATAAAACCTTCTATAAATTGATGATTTCGATGAAAAAAAAACCTCAGATTGATATTTGGCTATCCTTTTTTGTCAAATTTTTTGGGGGGAGTGGGAGGAAGTGCCACAGAGTATCCTACTTCCTGTTCCTGTCCAGCAGGCTCCTCCCAGTGCTTTGTCCATCTCCTGTTCATTTTTCACTTGGATTTGAGCTGGAAGGATCACTCTTTGTGTCTGCTGCATCATTATCATTGGATTTGAGGATTTTGGGATTTGAGATTTTACAAGTAAGTTGGTGTTGTTTGATTGGGGCATTGCAGTTGCTGCAACTACACTTTTTGTACTTTTCATCATTTTTAAAAATAAATAGTTGTGGGTAGCCAGTAGGCCCAGAGCTAGTCATGGGTGGGTGCATGATGAAACATGATGAGACAACTGTTCCTTTGCTGTGTGATGTATTTATTAATTTCAAACATCATTTAGGGGGCATGGATGGCATTGGATTGAATTGCAAAATGTGTTTTTTGGGTGTATTTCAGTTTTTTGGGCTGTGTGTTAAATACATGCCTTAGTTGTGTGTGGTGTGCTGCAGGCCTTGTTTAGCCCTGTGGATTTTCGTTTTTGCATTTTATTGCATTACAGGCAAAGCAGTGTGGTTTACCATGCAGCCTTTGCCTGGCTATTATAGGCCTGTTTTCAGTACATTGTTTTCCAGGCCTCCTGCTTGTTGCTTGTGATTTGTGAGTGTCCATGTGGCTGGTAGCCATTTCTGGTGGGAGTTATAAGTGTGCTGCTTTTGCCATATACTAAGGCCTGCATGTGTTTCCTTTGTGGCCTAGTCTTCTTGTTGTGGTCCTGGCCATGAGGCTGGCGGACATTTTGAAGCCAGGCAGTGTGCTTTTTGCCATAGGCCTGCATTGTCTGTCTTCAGTTTCTTGTTGTTGTGGGCCTGGCCATGAGGCTGGCGGCCATTTTGAAGCCAGGCAGTGTGCTTTTTGCCATAGGCCTGCATTGTCTGTCTTCAGTTTCTTGTTGTTGTGGGCCTGGCCATGAGGCTGGCGGCCATTTTGAAGCCAGGCAGTGTGCTTTTTGCCATAGGCCTGCATTGTCTGTCTTCAGTTTCTTGTTGTTGTGGGCCTGGCCATGAGGCTGGCGGTCATTTTGAAGCCAGGCAGTGTGCTTTTTGCCATAGGCCTGCATTGTCTGTCTTCAGTTTTTTTCGTTGTTGTGGGCCTGGCCATGAGGCTGGCGGCCATTTTGAAGCCAGGCAGTGTGCTTTTTGCCATAGGCCTGCATTGTCTGTCTTCAGTTTTGTTGTTGTTGTGGGGCTGGCCATGAGGCTGGTGGCCATTTTGAAGCCAGGCAGTGTGCTTTTTGCCATAGGCCTGCATTGTCTGTCTTCAGTTTCTTGTTGTGGGCCTGGCCATTGTGAAGCCCGGTAGTGTGCTTTTATCCATAGTCCTGCAAGCTTGTGGCCTAGTCTGCCAACAGGCCTTTCATCCAGTAGGCGCAGAGGTAGTCAGGGGTGCATGAAACAACTGTTTCTGTGTGTTCTGTTGAATTTTTAAACATCATTGAGGGCACATGGATGGCATTGGATTGAATTGCAAAATGTGTATTTTTGGGTGTATTTCACTTTTTTGGGCTGTGTGTTAAATATATGCCTTAGTTGTGTGTGGTGTGCTGCAGGCCTTGTTTAGCCCTGTGGATTTTCGTTTTTGCATTTTATTGCATTACAGGCAAAGCAGTGTGGTTTAGCATGCAGCCTTTGCCTGGCTATCATAGGCCTGTTTTCAGTACATTGTCTTCCAGGCCTCATGCTTGTTGCTTGTGATTTGTGAGTGTCCATGTGGCTGGTGGCCATTTCTGGTGGGAGTTATAAGTGTGCTGCTTTTGTCATTTAGGCCTGCATGGTTTTCCTCTTGGCTTACTGCTTGCATCCATCCCCTTTGCCAGCTGCAGCTCCCTGAATGATGTGATGAGCAAATAATTTAATGCCAAACAGGGTCCACTTCTATTACATTTGTATTTTTGTTGTTGTTCCTCTTCTTTCCTATCCTTCCTGACAGTGTACACAGTATACCATGAAAGCCCTTGTTGACAGTCTCACAAATGGCTACACTAATTTATATCTTTTATTTGTTTGTTTGTACTACTAGTAATTGAACCACAACAACAAATGCAACATTTCACTGATGTTCTTCTCCTGGCTTCTTTGCTTTTAGGTGCACAAAAAGACAGAGGAGGAGGTGTCATCATCATCACCCGTTGTACTGCCAGGCAGAAGACCTGCTGCGCGTCTCGTCCACCTGTGACCACAGACATCTCTGCAACTTGTGCACCTGCGTCCTGCTGACATCTGAAGGAGATGGCCCCAAAGAAAGGTACCAGGTCCTCCAATACCAAGAAAGTTGCCAGTGAGAAGAAGAAGGAACAGAAGAAGGAAGTGGCACTTGCCAAGCCTGGTGTGCCGGCCGATGTGTTTTTTGGTAAAAAAAACTTACGCCTGCAGCAGCGGTGTCCGGCGGGGACCAAGCTGGGAGCAGCACCTCCGCATCAGCGGGCCCACCCAAGCAACCTAGGCCCAAGCCCATGACTGTGGCAGAGGTAGCCAGTCTACTAACGACCAGTGATGTTGAAATGTCATTATCGCAAAGTAGTACCCAATCCACGCACTCGGAGGCGGAAACTCAGCAGATAAGTGGGCAACCACAGCCGCAACCACAGCCGCAACCCCAGCCGCAGCCGCAGCCGCAACCCCAGCCGCAACCCCAGCCGCAACCCCAGCCGCAGCCGCAACCCCAGCCGCAGCCGGACTCACAGCCGGAACCACAGCCGCAACCCCAGCCGCAGCCGGAACAACAGCCGCAACCACAGCCGCAGCCGGAACCACAGCCCACAATAGTAGTTGTTCCACCTGAAGTAGGGGCAGTTCAGGAAATCGAGCTTTTTGCAGATGAAGAGGAGCAAGCCACTGTTCCAGAAGTTTCATTGTCTTCCTGACCCCCAGCAAGGAAAAGGAGGGTTAGTCCATCAACTTCTTCTTCAAGCCCCGCTTCTGATGATCTAGATGCCACTTGGAAGCCACCAGCTCAGCCTGAGAGTGATGCACGCCACAAGACAAGGCTAGTGAAAAGGAAGGTTCCAGAAAGCCTTAGAGTTATGGAGGTAGATGTAGACGAGGGGGGTGATGATGATGATGATGAAGAGCCAGTCATCATGAACATCACTCCTGGGTCTGCGGAGATGGAGACCAACATTATTAGACTATCCAAAATCACAGCGAGAGGTTTAGCACGGATACCACCAACACAGGTAACACCAACACGACCTCCAGCTTCCATATTTGCCTTTGCAAAGGCCCGGCAGGGACCTACATCCAGCTCAACCACCACCTCAGTAGGTGGTGGTAAAGTAAGTGCACAGAGTCAAATTCCAGGCACACCCTCCAGTTCATCTGGTATTGAAAATGGCACCTCCAGCAGCGCCAGAAAGTTCTCCTCCCCAGTTTGGGACTTCTTTACGGTTAGCAGTAAGGAGGAGAACATTGCTATATGCTCAATTTGTCGGCAGGCTGTTAGGCAGGGTAAGCTTGGTACAAACTATGGTACCGGAGGACAAACAAGTCATCTCAAAAAACACCACAGTATCAAGTGGGAAGCTCACCTACTTCACTTAGAAAAAAGTAAAACTGGACCCATTGCTGTTGTTGGGGATGAAGAAGTAGGGGAAGATATGATCGCGGTGGAAGGTCAACAAGAGGGAGACATTTCTAGCCCTACCCCCAGCAGTGTAGTGGTAACGCCGACATCCTCAGCAACATCTGAGTGGCACCGTACTAAGAGTCAGCCTGAGACACCAAGGCAACTGGGCACTGCAATGAGTAAAAGTGTGGCGTCGTTGAGCCTAACTGGGTTCAAGAAGAAGGGTGCACCACAAAGGAAAATATTCCAGCCTACCATTGACAGCATGCTTAGGTCGGAGGGGCAGTACCAACGCAACCACCCAACGGCACGGTTGTACAATGCGAAGCTGGCTAAAATGTTAGCGCTGGACCTTCTCCCTTTTTCATTTGTGGAAGGGGTGGGTTTCCTTGAATTTGTGTCAGCCATCTGCCCTAAATGGAAGGTTCCCAGCCAGTCCTATTTTGCCTGCGTTGCTGTTCCAGCACTACATCACGATGTGCTGGAATTGGTTGGACAAGCTTTGCAGCAGAGTACTGTTCACAAAATCCACCTGACAGCAGACATGTGGACCAGTTGCCAAGCCACTGATTACATGTGCATCACTGCACACTGGGTCTCTTTTGTGGGGGTTAGAGAAAAGCTATCTGAAGTAGGTGCTGTTGACACAGCTGAGATTTTTAATGCTTCTCGGAAACATGCAACTGTAGCCATGTTCGCCATGGAGAAATCTCATACTGCTGCAAACATTTTGGAAGAGTTTAACAGCAAGGTCTTTGAATGGCTGCGCCCCAGAGGGCTTCACATTGGTTTTGTTGCCACGGATAATGGCAGTAATATACTTAAGGCCATGGCGCTTGGTGCCTATATCAGGGTCCCATGTTTGGCGCACTGCATTAACATTATAGTTCAAGACTTTCTGAAAAAAGAACCCATAGTCAGCAACTTACTGACCACCTGCCGCAGAATATGCACGCATTTCAGCCATTCTTTTAAAGCCCGGAAGCAGCTGAGGATCATTCAACGTGACTATAGAATGCCAGTCAAAGCACTCATCCAGGAGGTGGCAACACGTTGGAACTCAACGTATTACATGCTTGAACGTCTGTTTGAGCAGTACAGACCAATCAATGAATATGTCATGCGAAGGGCGGATGCTACTGTGAAAGGCATGACCCTTCAGATGGACCAATGGTGCCTAGTTAAATCTCTTACAGAGATGCTTCTTCCTTTCGAGGTCTTCACACGTGAAGTCAGCAAGGAGGACTGTACTATGGGCCAAGCTATCCCATTGTTGCACATGCTAGAGCAACAGCTGAAGGAGGTGTCTGAAGCGTACATAGGTGTGGAGAAAAAAAAAGAAGCATATGAGTTGGTGGAGAGCTTATCATGTCGCTTAAGAGAAAATGCAAGGGTGAAAAATAAGATTCTGTCACAAGAACATTACATTTGTGCCACAATTCTGGATCCACGGTACAAATCGGCACTGCACAGTAAGACATTACTCCCTTTTTCAGAAGTGGATGTTGCCCGGTACAAAACTTGGATAGCTGAGGCAGCCAGTACATTGGAAAATGAACGGCTGGTAATTAAAGGCCTCAAACCCACGTCAAGTACTGCAGCAGGGCATCCGGCGTCAAGTTCAACTTCAGAGCCTGTGGGCAGTGCATTTGGTTCACAGCTGTCACCAACACTATCGACAACAGCAAGAACCGGATCATCAGCCCCAGTACAAACAGCAGAGCATTGGTATTTACAGCAAGGACTTGCTAGGTCCAGTGCTGATGCAAAGACAAAAGAGGCCGAACAAAGTGTAGCACCCCTGAACATTGACCGAATGGTCCAGGCCTACCTGGATGACCCAACAGAGGTCTACATTGATCAAAACAGATTGCGGTATTGGTATGACAAAAGGGGCCAATGGCCAGTGCTCAGCAGGCTGGCGATAAACTATCTGGCTTGCCCTGTCACAAGTGTCTCTTCTGAATGTGTTTTCAGTGCTGCTGGTTCCATTGTAACAGTGAAAAGGACCAATCTCTCACCCAAAAACGTGGAGAGGTTAACCATGATCAAAATGAATCAGCAATTTATACCACCGAATTACACAATACATGAATCAACGCAGGAAGATGAGGACAGAGGCTCAGGTGACGGAAGTAGCGTGTTGGATGCTGATTACCTACTTCTGGTTGAACCCCCAGAGTTTGAGGATGAGCTATACTTCCCTGACAACTAGGCTTCCACTTCTTACTGTGGTTCTCCCTTATTTACTTCTATTTGTGTGTCTGTCTTTCTGTTTGGAAACTTCAAATCACAACAAATCCATCACCACTGTCTTCATATTTTATTGCCTTATATGAGTTTCAGCTGTCTGCATTTCAGTCCACTCCTCCGAGTCCTGCTCCTCCATCCTCCTGAATCGACCTAAATCTATTGCCCTCAAGCCAGATGATGATTGGATGTAGCATAATCGAAGAAAAACTAAAATCTTGCCTCGTTGAGTCTCTCCAAAAGTAGTGGAACATGATGATGACTACTATAGGTATCCTCCTTTCCGAGCCGATACAGACTGCCCATTAACTGAAGATGAGAAGGAACAGGTAATGAATGATGACATGCATTGGACGCTGACTGAGTGATTTGTGTTGTTGTTGTTTGTAGTGCATGAAGGTAATTCATTGTGTACTATTATCTAATCTACCCACTAAAAGTAACTCAATGCAATGTTTGTTTCCATTCTTGTTTTTTAATAACAATTTTCTACTTCTACTGCAGGCCGATCCATTGCATTTTGAATATGGAAAGGGGACTCAATCTGTACACTACTGCACACTGAGTTGGACAACACACCATGATGATGACCACAGTGACATAATATCTTCGCAGTCACTCAGTACGATCCGAGATGATTGATGGAATAACTCAGGGCGTTTCATGAGTGTATTAAAATATAACCAAGTCAACAACAACCACTGCAGACCTACATGTCTGTGTAGTGGTGGAGTCGAGTGTGGTGGTATGACTGACAGCGGGGCATTGATTTAGTCACTTAATTTGTAAAATGCTATGTTGCTGTATATCTGCTTTGTCTGCCTCTGTCAAAAAAGGTACGCTAAATGGAGGATGGGTCACGGGTGCCGTGGGCCTGCACTGTCCTGTTGTTGTTGGAGGTTAATGCTGGAAACAGACTAGAGTAGACATGATGTATCCAAATCCATGCCGCCTCTGAAAGTGTTCTTGTTGCACTCCACCGTAATTTAGGCATTTTTTTTCTATTTGATTTTTCAATATCCCTTTTGTTTTCCCATCTGCAATTACAGGCCGGCCCTTACCCTGTGCTACACTGGGAAAAACAACTCTCACTTACCTTACCAATGAATCTACATCTGCCAGGCAGGCAGTGGCGTCACCCAAGATTGATGGCCGGAGCGTCCATGGAAGGGAGGACCAAGACGAATGCTGAGATGCAACTCCCCATTTTGACCAGGATAACATACAGTAACAGTATCAACTTTCATCATCTTTTAAATTTGATTCATTTTTTGTCTTCAATCATTACTACTGTGTGTTGTTGTTGTTGTTATGTTTGCTCTCTGCTTATAATTCAATTCATCCCTACAGCTATTTTTGACTTTTCTTTACTATCTTTAAGCCCGGGCCGGTACAACAGAACAGAAACTGTATGTAATTCGGGTCTCTCTGAGGGCAGACAGGCAAGGCAAATTGCATAATATACTGCTGCCCTGTACTGTCTAATTGTCTAGTAGTAGTAGTTAGTAAGTACTATCATTAACCATCAAGTTATCATCATCATGCATGCATTTCCTTTTTCTCCCTTAACAGATTTATGGATATGGTTGTCTGCCAAGATTGTGTTTTGTTGTTGTCCATGCGTACTGCTTTTCTTTGTCAAACCTTTCCCAAAACCCCCTTCCCAACCATTCATCAAACCCTAACCCTCTTCCCCGGGCTGTGTGACTTATTGAGGTGTGACTAAATTAAAAGTACACCAATAATTTATCACACGCTTGCTGGGGCGGATGTGGCTAAAGCAACAAAAATTCATTTTCAAGGCAGGGCGAGGATCTTCTTCTGCTTGCCCACCTATGAGCAGTATATTTGCGAGATAATTTTTTACCAAAGGAACCTAATCCATCAGCATTAATTGCCGGCATAGATTGGATTTGTTGTCATCCTCCGAAACAGCACTAACGGTTACGCTTGTGTCGAGTGTACTGTAGGCCTAGTCGAGTGACTCGACACAGCTAGAGTTTGTAACTCTATGTACTAGGCTATCCCCGCCACCATTATGTTTCCTTGTATTTTGGCATATTATTGTTTGGCAGTAAGTTCTGTACTGTACTTCGTTCTACTACTCCTCCCACAGTCTCTCTCAGGCGACTGACTGTCTCATTTTCTTTTTTTTGCAAATGCTACTCCCAGGGTCTACTACTACTACCACCACAACCATGGCATGTTGGGAAAGAAAACCATCATCACCATGCAGCCATCGCCGTGCCCAAGTTAAACATCAAGCACAGGTAAGAGAAGAAGTTTGGGGGAGGCATAATTAATAACGGAATTTTTTTCATTAATTCTATTTCACACACCCCTTTGAGTCCAGTTGCAGAATGCATAGATTAGGAGGAGAGACTGACAGTACTAGTAGGACAAGTCCCTCAGTGAGGGGTACCGCATCTGTCTGTTTGTGTCTTAGTAACTCAGCCAATTATTTAAATCAAACACTGGCTGTGGCACTGCACCAGCAAGGAAACAGTGTGACGTAAAACAGTAACCCCACCCACAAAACATTAACAACATCGTATATAAAGTCTAAATATGTAATTTAATACCCTAACAAAAATAAACTATGTAAAAAAATCCCACAACACCTGACTCACCCCTCTCCCTAACCCCAACCAATGTCCATGTCCCGGAACGAAAAAGTCCAACAAATGTCCAATAGTCCAAAACCCAACGCCCGATTCCCACCCACCAAAATAAGCTATAAAAAAAGGTCAATAAATAAATGGGGTCTCAGCGGGCTCGCCTCTCCAGGACACGGATGCGCTCCTCTAGGCGGGCCACGCGGCGCTTCAGCGCGCGGCAGTTGCATCCACAGGGGGGGCAGCAGTGCTTCTTGCAGTGTGGCGGCGGGCGGCTGCCAGGCGGTGGCACCGTAACACTGGAGGGGGGTGGCTGGGGCCCGGGGCATTGGAGGAGGCTGCAGCTGCTGCCGCCTCCTCCTCCTCCTCTAGAACCACCAGCCGCTGGTATTCAGCCTGTATGGCCTTCTGCTTCCGGCGCCGGGCCTTGGCTGCCAACTCCTTCCTGTCGACTTTACCTTTGGAAGGAGTAGCTATATCAAGAAGAAAAAACAAGACTATTGTAAAATATACTCTTAGCAAAGCAGTCAGACAAATTCATTCTACACATAGTGGCACAGTAGCACAAGCAAGCACAGTACGTAACATTTGTGGTATGTATCTATCCTCCCACTACCTCGGCCTCGAACATTTGTGGGAGTTTCAGGCATTCCACCACCCATGCATCTGATTCCTATCAGACACCTATGCATGCATCCCACGTATCCTTCTCTGCCAGTCATAAATATAAAATCTCGCCCATCCTTCCTCCTTCCACCCTTCTTTCCCTTTTCGTTCAACCCATCCATCAAGGTCATCTGATCTGACTTTTAGTCTTCTCCATAAAACTTTCACAGCTGAGTTGAAGTCCGATAGAAGAGGCCATTGGTTACTCAGTACACTCCCGTCGCTAATGCTATTGCTAATGCTAAGTAAAGGGTGTCTTCTTCAACCGTTCACAACAACTTCTTACTTAAGTCTCAACAGTACAGTATACATTACACCCTTGCAGCGAGTGTAATGTCAATAAGTAAGGATTAGGAATATAACTTACCACCGCCCGCCACTGCTGCTGGCTCACCCCCTGCAGCTCCTCCTACATCTGCTGCATCGCCTGCACCCTCAGCGGCCACATCACCTTCGCCGCTGGCCCCGGTACTGGTGGTCGGTAGTACGCCTAGAAAAAACATTACACATTTTTCAGATGCCATATACACCTCCCCCTATTTTTCACTAGCAAGATTGAAAAAAAAGTTAATACATACATAATACATATACAACATACATCACTAGTACAAATCAGGTGGTAGAGTAGACACTAGTAGTGTTATATGGTCCCTAGGGTCATTCTAGTCTTTGCTAAGTTACCCCGAACCATGCAACCATTTTAGCTTTGTGTCTTTTATTTTTGCGCAAGTTACCTCGCAGCTTGTTGTGAAAGACGCCTTTGAGCCCACGTGACCTCATACTGCTACTGTCTGAGCGCTGCGTACAAGGTCGAAAAACAAGCCACTTTGTTATGGAGTTCTGGTGTTAGTCCATATTGCTTATCCATAAAAATACTACACTTTTTGGCCCGACTGAGAAATGCTTGCACTATACTAACGCGCACCATTTTTCTCATAACAGACAGAAGATTCCCTTATAGGAAGAACCAGAGCTTTGCAGAGCTTATGATGTAACCAGTACTAGGTTCTTCTAAGGTGAGGGGTCCCCAGAATTCTCACATCTCCATTTATAATTTTATATAAACTAGATTCCTACCAAGGGGAGGGTGGTTCTTCCACCACTGTTCAGTTATCATGATCTCGCCTTTTGGCTTCTATGGACTTGTAGTTGTAAGTGTAACAATGTTTATTGTTTTAATCTTATGCATTTTGCTGTTGCTGCTGCATTATAGAACAACGTACAGAGCTTGTCAGTTGGAAATAAACCTTTTGAACTTACATAGACTCAGTGGTATTTGGTGTGGACTTACACGAGAGAGTGAGCGAAAGGGTGTGCATTGCTTCCGCGACAGAGGTCGGGAGTGTTATGTTCTGGGTTGTCTACTCATTGGGTATTTTGGGGGGTTTCGGAGACCTAATGAGACACTATAACTAGTCGGTCAGGGGATTGTGGTGGCTTCTGATTGAGGTGTGAGGAAGGTCCAACCTCCCATCACCAACGTCCTATTTTCTTGTGCAAAGTTCTGTATGTGCAGAATCCCTACAACAGTAGTAGTATGTCCTATCCTATCAAAAATAGTAAAATGTGGTTGGGCATTTTCTGGGTGGGAATTGTCGAAAAGCCTCAAGATTAAGAAGACTAGAAGTAGTAGAAGAGGACAACCCAAAGGACTGGACTCAATGGCTAGAGCTATTGGTGAATCTGAGTTTTATTTAAAATATTTTAAATAAAGAGTGGCCAACTGGGCAAGCTTAGCTACAGACAGACTAATAGTAGTAGTACAGAGAGTCATAGCAGACGCAGTTAGAGGCAGGGATAACAAGAATTTAGAAACAGATAGTATAGAACAAAGAAGAATTTGTAAAAATTAGAATTAGGATACCGAAATAATAGTTCGGAAAAAATAAGGTGCAGGAAAAGTTTGGGAAATATAATTATTAATATTAACCACTGGAGGACTTACTGGGGCCAGCAGCAGAGCCCTCGATAGAGGAGCGGTCCTGTCCCTGAGAGGCATCTTGGAGATCTTCTTGGCCCACCACCTGTGACCCCGTCTTCTTGCCCATGGGTGCTGATCATGTAAGATTTCATTAAGAAAGAGACAAAAATTTAAGTTTGGTGTGAAATAAATAAAATATTTTCAAATACGCACCAAAAACATTTTTGGTAACAACAATTGCAATAAAATTGACCTATCTAATCTGATCGACTGGTAGTATTGCGAGATTCACGGACCGTCTAGCAAGCCTAACTACCACCTGACCTAGCCCACCTATTCCAATCCAGACGGGCCAATTGTTCAGTAAGTCTGCATTTCCATTTATTTTAGTCCTCAAAAATGCATAGATGGAGGACACATGCATACATTTTTGCATACACCAAATTGTTGGCTGGTTGCTGCTGATGTTCTGCTAGTGATGATATAAGCCTATTAACATTAACACTCAGTAAACAAACTACAAAAGGTTCTACTAAGGACTGGGGTAAGCAGCACTCAGCAGCACGTGACGTGACAGAGGATGCGTCACGCACACCACTTAAAAATTACCAACTAATAAGTAACTAAACCTATCAATCCACCACTATCCCTTCTTAGTGGCAGGAGGACAAAGGAAGGACTACTCTCTCTAGCATTACGTCACTTAAGTTCTCTAAAGTAAACTCTTACATAATCATCAGGCCAAGCGAGCGCAAAGTTGCAAACAAGTAAGATTAGTAGCGCCGAGCGCCTGTGTCATAACAATCACAGATTTTTAAACGTAATTTACCTGCAATGTAAGCACCAGCATTCTTGCTGGTCGAAAAAAAAAAATATTCGCAATATATAACACAGAGCAGAAGAACACAAAGTAGTAATATTAAATAGCTACTCACCAAGCCCCGGGACCTCCACTCCTAGCAGGTCCTGCTCCCGGTCCAGAATATCGGACCACCGGTTCGTCAGCTGATTATTGGTGCGCCGGACACCAGAGCAGCGAAACACTGCCCGACGCACCTTGCCCCACCGCTGCCGACGCTCCCGGAGCCTGTACCTGGACCCAGGCCTGCCGCCTGCTGCCAGGGTTAAGGGGAGGTGGCGCTGAACAAAAAAAAACAGTGCGGCCACCTCCGCCTCACTGAATAAGGCCCGTGCCTGCACCCCTCTTTGGCGCCGCCTTCCGCAAGGAAGGCAGTCGCGGCTCTGGCTACGACTCCGAGCCCTGTGGCCCTTTGCCATGGTTCTGGGTAGGCAGGGGGCGGAAAAGAAAAGGTAGGAATTAAAAAAAGTAAGTAAAAGAAATTAAAAAGCAGGTAATAGAAAAAGTGTGAAAAAGTAGTTAAAAACACACAAAAAGTAGAAAAAAACTCAAAATATAGAATCAGGAAAATAGAGAGATAGATAATAAATAAAAAAGACCAAAAAAAAGTTACCAGAAACAAAGGATTGAAAAGATAGAGGGAGGATTCAAAAGCAGGCCCAGAACCATATCAATAGAGTGAAAAACAACATGTCCGCGCCCATTGCGACCGCATGGGCAAGTTTGCGCGATATTTCCCCCCCGAGCACGCAAAAAGCGTCGCAAACACGTAATGCGCGTTCCCGAACAGGAAATACTTATCGCGAACGGGCAGGAGCATGCAATACGCGACCCGGAACTGGAAATAAGCATCGCGAGCGGGCGGAAGCATGCAGTACGCGACCCGGAACAGGAAATAACCATCGCGAGCGGGCGGGACAAGTGAAAAACAAGATGGCCACGCCCATTAGCGACCGCATGGGCATGTTAGCGATATATTTCCCCGCGAGCACGCAAAAACACATGGCGAACGGGCGGGACCAGCAATTCCGCGACTTCGCAGAATTTCTACGTGCTCGCGGAGGTTTTTAACAATTTCGCAGAGATTTGCATAACGCGACTACGCAAATTCCGCCCACCCCTATATGTAAGTAAGTATGTCACCATCTGACTGGCCCTCTTTGAAACTGTATGAGTCTCTAAATGTGCATGAAAGTGGGTGTATGCATTGCTTACTGGCTGTGTTAGTAAATTTTGTGGTACGTAACACTTTGTGAAACTGGCTCAGTTACTGCTGGATACATAACTGCTGTGTGGGTATGTGAGTGTGAATGTGTAAGTGCCTCTGTTGCTGTGTGACTGGGTGTGTTAGTGGCTCCATCCTTTTGTACATAGGTACATGAGTTGCACAATGGGTGGGGAAACTGAGCATATGGGTCTGTAAGTACGCATGTAACTCACTGAAACTTCAAAGTACATCTCATTTCTTTTAAGCACATAGCTCCCTGCCCTGTGGCCTACCTAGAGTGTACCCTAGGGCTGACATATGTAGTAGAAGAAGAGTTCAAGGTTTATCAAGTGGTTTAAATGTCAAATCAACCTGGCAGTAAATCACACACAGGCTCTGCAGTGGGAGGCCTGAGACATGTTTAAACATCTACTTGTCTGGATGGGTAACTAGGAGTGTCAGTTCTTGAGTATATATCTCAATGAGTGTACCATTCCCTCTGTGGGTGTGTCATTGGTTATGTAACTTACTATGTCAGCATATGACTGGCTCTGTTACTATCTCTATGGGTCTGGATATCTATATGTACGTGATTGTATGGATTATTTACAGACTATGCTAGTGAGTAGTGTGGTATGTACCTGTGTGTGCAACTGGCTCTGTTACTGCTGGATATGTAAGTGCTGTGTGGGCGTCTGACTGAATGTGTAAGTGCCTCTGTCACTCTCTCACTGATTGTATGACCAACTCTATGGCTTTGTAAATATGTATCCCAGTGGTTGCAGAGATAGCTGACTGGATATATAGCTGAATATATTAGTATGTAAGCATAGGAAGAGCCTTTTTTGATGGTTAGCCCCTACTTTTTGCTTAATGCCCAAACTGTAAGTGCATTGGGTCCCTGCTAACCAGGTTCCCAGTGCCAGATCTCTTTCCCAAAACTGTACCATGACAGGAATCACTTCAGCCACCCTTGTAAGTCCCTTGTAAATGGTACCCCTGGTACATAGGACATGGGTACTGAAGAGGGTCCACTGGGGCTGCAGCACAAATTGTGCCACCCCAGAGACCCCTCAACAAGACCATGCAAACTTCACTGCAGGCTGTGTGTCTTGGTGCAGAGAAAACTGAATTGTCAACATGGTATACAGTCCGCTGCTTGAGATATAAGTAAGCCACCCCTACTGCAGGCCTTACAGCCCTAAGGCTGGGTGCACTACATCCAATGTGGGGACATCTGCATGAGCAGATATGACCCTGCAATATATGAGCCATTGTTGGATATTATGCACAGGGAAGCCATAAAGAGTACATGGGCTGGATGCTGATCATTACGAATTTCCTAGCTCTATGATGGCTTCACTATACCCTAAGATGTTTGGTACCAAACATCTTGTCTTAGTAAATCCTCACTAATGCCAGTGTGGAATTTATTAATAAATGCACATAGGAGGCCCTTTAGAGGGTCCCATGAAAACCTACCAAGCACTGGTGTGGTCTCTGACTAGTCATAGCCAGTCTTCTGCCATGAGGAATGTTTCTGACCTAAAGGGGTGAGGGCCTGTGCTCTCAGAGGCCAGAAACAAACCTTGCTTTGGGCAGAGGTGCTTCAAACGTTCACCAGGACAGAAGGGTCGTCCAGAGCAGAAAGCTTCAAAGGAGTTGTCCAGACTTCCCCAGTTAGTGGGAGATGCCAGCCCACCTGTCCTGCACCACATTTGGGAAAAGGACAGGTGGGAACATTAGTTAGATGAGAAAGAGTGTCCACACTCAGCCAGCACCACCCTTAAGGTGTGGCAGGCAATGTGAACCCCACTCCTGAAAATCCACCATCTTGAGATGGTGGAAAAACAACCTATCAGGGCTAGGGTAGTATCTCTTCTCACAGGATGTGGTCACTTAGAGGGTGTAGACACCCTAAAGGTAGGTAACCCATTGGTTACTACCTGTCTCTCCCTGTGACACCCCTAAATTCAGAATTTAGGTTGAATCCCTAGACCTTGAACTCATATTCGACAGACAAGAAGAAAAAAAGGAAAAAGAAGACTGCTGTCTGAGAACTGAAGCTATGCTGAAGAAAATTTGCACTAAACCCTGCCTGCTGCCTCTGGGACTTGACAATCGTGGTGTGCTGTGTCATCCTAAACCTGTTAAGAACTCCAGAGCTCCTCCAGCCCTTGAAAAATCACCAAGAACCTCCCTTGGAGCGAAGATCTCACTCCCTTGCACACCGCAGGCACCGATCCCGCTGTGTCCGGTTTGTCGATGTGCTGATCCTTGATGACTTTGATGCAGCACCCCCACTAAAAGAGGTACACCAGCTCCGTAGGGCAAAATCAAGTTTGTAGACATCAGGACCGACTGGAGCCGATCTGCCATAATCCCCAGGGTACCGGACTCCCAAGTGCAAACAGCAAAATGAAGAGTCCATGCCGAACTCCAACAAAACCAGAAGCAAGCACCCTTCGAGGGATGTCGAGACCCCTGAGACCCACATTTTGAGTGGCCCAGCTGTCCCAAAATCTCCTCTCCAAGTTGCCTGCTCCTGACCTCTAGGACTTCTCAATGCCCGGCTGATCTATCTGCTCTGCACCCATTTATCACTGGCCCAGGTAACAACAAACCAGCAGTTCTCCTATGGACCTCCTCCCTCCAGTGGGACCCACCAGACTTACCTCTAAGTCCTCCTGTGTAGGTGGCCCCCTTCGTTGTAGCGCACCAGGGACCAACACCTTCACCACCCTGCTCCGGCCGAATCCGGGACACTCCCAATCTTCTGCTGCTGGAACTTTGGACCTGGTCCTGCTGTCGGCATACAATGAGAAATTGGACTTTGTGAAAGCATTTCCTGATTTTATATGCATTTTTCTGCTTTTTAAAATACAACGATGAGGGAAACTTAAATTGGAAAAAAACATGGTTTGCTTTTTTTAATTTAAGGTTCCCTCGTCGTTGTATGTTGAATTCCCCCCACCCCACCCCCCCTGCCCCACCGCTCTTACCTGCACGGGTCACGCCTGCTAAGAAAGGGTTAAAAAAACTGACCATTGAGAAGTGGAATAACAAAATAAAATGAAAGGAAGGCTATGATTTGATAAGTACATCACTATCACTGAAAACAGGGTGGGAAAGATTCCACTCTTACCTGCACGGGCCAATCTGGTAGCATTTGTGGGTGGATTTAGGAATCCATCACAATGCTCAGAGCAGCCACTCCTGTGCAACTTTGCAACAGATGTTTGATCTATACGGTTCATTACAGCATTTAACATTGTACTGCCATTTCTTTGCATCTAAATTTAGCTTTCTAAGATAGTACTGTATTTGAAAATAAACACTCCAAAATAAGCAATGTGTCTAAAACACTCTCCTTTTAACCATCAAATTACACTCTCTTTGGAACCCTTCACCCACACTCTTTTAGCTCAGTTTTCCTAGCAACCACCTTTGGAACACTCTCTTGTACCAGTAGGTCAAAAGTTTACAACCTTTTCTGTAAGCAGCATACTAGCTTCAAATTCAATTGTTGCAGGTGTGGATGGCTGTTTGGTAATATAAGCATATCAAAAATAGCATAACACGTTTTTGTAATTTTTCCAAAGCCAATCACAGATCTACTTACTTTTCCTTCAAAATCACTACCGAGTTTTAGAGGCCTGCAAATTTACATCATCCAATCAAACCAGTTTTTAAACAGGTCCTGTTCTTTATTTTAACTGGCTTTCAGTTTCAAAACGGTCTCATTCAGCTCCAGCCTTCTCCTTTGTGCTACTCCTCCTTCCCTTCAAAATGGCCAAAGTGTGTATTGTGGATCACAGCTTTGTGTTTTGGGCTAGAGAGTGTGCTAGAAAGAATGATATTGACATGGACTTGGGTTTTCCTAATGTGAACATTACTTGGGTTGCCTAGAAAGTGTTAAAGTGGCACCACTTGCT
The DNA here is from genome assembly GCA_963921515.1 of Calotriton arnoldi. NCBI lineage: Eukaryota > Metazoa > Chordata > Amphibia > Caudata > Salamandridae > Calotriton > Calotriton arnoldi. Next base: position 646,717 of record CAWUFW010007125.1, read on the forward strand.
GCCTTTGGTTTAAAGCATTGCAGATTGCCAACATCTAGACCTCATGATTGAGCACTGTTATGGCAATGATCTAGGCACACTAACTCGGGTAGGACTAGACATCCTAATGAAGAATACCTTTGAGTTTCTGAGTGGGTCTGTGAGTGGGTGTGTGAGTGTCTGAGTGGGTCTGTGAGTGGGTGCATGAATGTCTGAGTGGTTCTTTAAGTGTGTGCACGAGTGACAGAATAGATCTGTGATTGGGTGGGAAAGTGTCTGAGTGGGTATGTCCCTGGGTGTGAGATTGTCTGAATGGGTTTGAGAGTGGGAACATCAGTGTCTTAGTGGGTATATGACTGGGTGTGAGTATCTGGGTGGGTCTGTGAATGGGTGTGTGAGTATCTGAATGGGTCTGTGAGTGGGTGTATAAGTGTCTGTGTGGATGTGTAAGTGGGTATGTGAGATGTCTGAGTGGGTATGTGAGTGGGTACATGAGCTTCTGAGTGAGTCTGGGAGTGGGTGCTTGAGTGCATGAGTGGGTCTGTGAGTGGGTACATCAGTGTCTGAGTAGGTCTGTGAGTAGGTATGAGAGTGTCTGGGTGGGTATGTGAGTGGGTATGCACGTGCCTGAGTTGTACTGTGAGTGGGTTTGTAGGTGTCTGAGTGGGCCTGTGAGTGGGTGTGAGAGTATCTGAGTAAGTCTGTGAGTGGGTGCATGAGTGTCTGTGTGGGTCTGTGAGTGGGTGCATCAATGGTTGAGTGGGACTTTGACTGGCCATATCAGTGTCTGAGTGGGTTTGTGACTGGGTACGTGAGTGTCTAAGTGGGTCTCTGACTAGGTGCATGAGTGTCTGAGTGGGTCTGTGAGTGGATGTGAGAGTGTCTGAGTAGGTCTGTGAGTGGGTATGTAAGTGTCTGATTGGGTCTGTAAGCAAGTGCATATGTGTTTGAGTGAGTCTGTGAGTGGGTGCATGACTTTCTGAGTGGGTCTGTGGATGGGTATGAGATTGAGTGAGCCTGTGAGTGGGTGCACAGGTGTTAGAGTAGGTCTGAGTGCATGTGTGAATATCTCAGTAGGTCTGTGAATGGGTGCACATGTGTTAGAGTAGGTCTGAGTGTGTGCATGAGTTTCTGAGTGGTTCTGTGAGTTGGTGCATGAGGGTCTGAGTGGGTCTGTGAGTGGGTGCTTGAATGTCTGAGTGGGTCTGTAAGTATGTGTATGAGTGTCTGAGTGGGTTTGTGAGTGGGTGCATGAATGTCTGAGTAGGTCTGTGAGTGTAAGTGCCTGCATAAGTGTCTGAGTGGGTCTGTGAGTGGGTGTGAAAGTATCTGAGTAGGTCCATCACTGGGTGTGAGAGTATCTGAGTGGGTTTGAGAGTGAGTACAGCAATGTCTGACTGGGTGTATGAGTGGGTGTGTGACTGTCTGAGTGGGTGCATTATTGTGTGAGTGAGTCATCACTGGGTGTGAGAGAGTCTGAGCAGGTTTGAGAGTGGGCACATTAGTTTCTGAATGGGTCTATGAGTGGATGCGTGAGTGTTGGAGTGGGTCTGAGTGGGTGAGTGAGTTTCTGAGTGGGTCTGTGAGTATATGTATGAGTGTCTGAGTGGAACTGTGAGTTGGTGTGAAAGTATCTCAGTGAGTCCATCACTGGATGTGAGAGTATCTGAGTAGGGTTGAGAGTGGGAACATCATTGTGTGAGTTGGTCTTTGAATGGGTGTGTGAGAGTCTCAGTGGGTCTGTAAGTGGATGCATCAGTGTTTGAGTGGGTCTCTGACTGGGTGTATGAGTGCTTGAGTGGGTATGTGAGGGGCTTATATCTTGAGAACAATAAGTTGGTTTGGACAGTACATGCCAAGTAAAGATGAGGCTGTTGTTGGCAATCTATATTCATAACACCTCATGTTAAGTGATGTGCAAATGAGAATTAATAGAGAAAATATGTAGCAATACACAACTCAGCATACAAGAGGACCAGTGAAATTATTCTCTGAAGCTTTGACAAGGTCATTTGACTGCATCTCTGCAGACAATAGTCTGGTGATTGACTACATGATGGTCCCCAGTTTGTGTGAGTCATGACTTTTGTCTGTTGTACAAGAAATAATATAAATCTTCTATGTTCCATATAACTTAAGGTTTATATTGATAGTAATGTGATTTTACTGGAAAGCTTCACAAATTCAGGGCCCAACACTGACCTATGCTATCTGGAAGAAGGCATATATGTATGGCCTGGCACTAGAATATCACGTTTTAAATATTGAGATACAGAATTATTGTAGCAAAAATATTGACAACAAAAATATTGATAAGATTAATATATATTGGTAAGTGTGGTAAATATAGGTTTGCTAAATGTAAATCCAAATCTATGTATCTTGGCATATCTATTTATCTATCTATCTATCTATCTATCTATCTATAATGAGTGAGTGTATGTGGCTGCTCATGCTGCTGTTGCATTTAGCACTGTTTTCTTAATACAAAATGCATCTTCGCATCCATTTTGGATGCAAGGGTGCATTTTGTACTAAGAAACTAGCGGTGAAGGCCCGAAGTAAGTTGGGGAGAAAATCATAGCCGAAGTCCAAATTTAGCAAGCGAGAGTGTCTGCTTGCACTTGCTATTCATGTTCTGTTGCATTTAGCACTATTTCTTAGCGCAAAATGCATCCTATCATTCATTGTGGATGCAAGGAGTCATTTTTGCACTAATAAAATAGCTCTAAAATGCAGAATTACTCTTCTTGCGTAATTCTGCTTAACCTCTGTAAATTTTGGGGTAGTTGCAATGATAATGCTAGACGGAATTATGCGGGTTATGTCCTCCACAATAATTTTCACAAATTTTAGTCATGTCTTGCAGTGTTACTGTATATTGTGATGAACCTTATCTTATCATCCAATGTTTTCTCCCGTCTTTCCTTTTAATGAAACAAAAATGATTCTGTACTATTTTCCTTCACTCTCATACTGCTTTTCTGAGTATCCAGTTTGGATATCCTCTTTCTCCATATATATATATATATGTGTGTGTGTGTGTGTGTGTAGATGCACATTTCCCCATCACCGTCCGTCGACTTCGCCTCCCAAGTAGAAACGGACAAACACAGGAAGAGGGCACAAACACAGGATCACTTCAGGTTTTCAATTTATTTTCTTTCTTTTTTCATTATCACCAGCAAAGTGCACGTGCATCAGAAGAGAACAGACCTACGTATTTCGGCGAGAAGCCTTAGTCTGGGTCATAGAGTTCTATAAACAGAGTGTCATATTTAAAGGGCTATTGTAGTCCCCCCACCACCCATTTAAATATTTAAAATGGTTTAAAGGAACAGGTCCATAGCTTACTACCTTCTATACAACACTGATATATGATGTGTATGACTTTGTCAAGAACAAACGTAAGGCTGGCAAGGCACGATACATTGTTGCAATTACGGTGAAGTACCAAATCAAAATACGCGATCCAAAATTTGAGGATGTCTTCGCACGACTAATACAGGTGCACACTCAATTGAAAATAATAACTTCCCCAGGACTATATATGAGAACAGGGAATACGACCCATCATTACAAAATTGGACACAAATATTTTCCAAATCTCAAATCTTATGTATCAATTGCACTAAGCAACTCCTTTGCAATATTCACTAATTGCACAACCAAAGTACCAAAGACATCATATTTGCTTTTCCATAGACATCCTTAGCACAGTACTTAAGAAACTTTTCAGAGATTTCCTTTACAGCGCATTGGCCCCAATTCCCATATGCTATACGTAGAGGCCCCAGACTCTTTTTCGAGGTGTCTTGTCCACTGTGTCTTTTTCACTGTGCAAAGTTCGCAATATATGCCCGATTTAAATTACTGTGCAAAATTCACATTATTTAGCTAATGACATTTAAAGTGTTACACAATGTGCAAAACCTGCAAATGACTTTTCACTATACTTAAAGTGCTAATGCAATATGCTGTAAAAAAATACCTATGGAAAAGAGGGGATGATATTCTACAAAAAGGTGTGCAAAATGCCAGTTCCCAACCAGATGGGGTTTAGGTCTTCAGTTCTGCAGGTCCCATACCACAATAGCTGAACCTCAGAAAATGTCTAATCCAAAACAAAGTGCCAGTGCATACCACCATAGGAAATTTCCAAGTGCTAGTGCGCATTATTACAGGTTATTTTTTTAAAGTAGAAATACCCAATACCTCATCCTACCAGTCAGAATTCGGATTGTCTACATGTTGATTTCATTATACTGTGCAAATGCTAACCTTATGCTGTCTAATTTTCTTATCAAACCATTAGTCATACTATACTTGAATCTTACTTCCACATTGATTCTTAAGGATCCCGCTGATTCAGAGATATCAATCTGTCAGAGATATTGGGAACAAACGAGCAACATTGTGTGTCAAACTTGGGATATAAATATTGGGAACAACTCTAACCATCTATTTCTTCAAATGTTTCCAGACATTATTAAAAAATACAGTGTTAGATCTGAAAATGACTAAAAGAGGGAAGGAGAAAGAATAAAACATTGTCCAATGAATTATATGAATGTATGCGATTCTGCATCTGCATTTAGACCCCATGGGATCTCAGTCCCACTGATTATAATACCCTTGAATATTGCTTTTCTCAGAGCCGATCACCTCCTCTGATTTTCAACGGGATAGGTTCAATTCCGAAGAAGGAAAAATTGCTCAGGTCACCATCATGGTCCTTCCACAAATGCTTCAACATGGCATACGTGAAATCTCTGTTGGTAATTGCTCTCATGTGTTGCAGGATATGTAGTTTTAACTTGTTCACAGTACTACCGATGTATTGTTTCCCACATCAGCATTCTATTACATACACTAAATGTGTTGTCTCACACAATATCCTCTCTCTGATTTTCTTCTTCTCCCCACTGAATGTCTTGATATCTATGTGAATTTGTTCATATAGACACACTTTGCTTCTCTGGGACTTCATGAATCCATTGGTTCTGAGCCAATTCTGTTTCATTGCCTCTTGTTCTGGTCAGTGGAAATAACTTTGTGTTAACAAATCCCCTAAAGATGGTGCCTTCCTGCATATTACGCTCAAATGATCTGCGGTATGATTCCTTATGTCTTCATCCTTCCTGAGTACTTTCCAATGATTTTCCAAAGCATTCTTAATGGCTCTGCTTGATGTATTAAATTGCGTGATAAATCTGAGATCTCATTGATTATTATGATTTCTTTATTTTGGCATGTTTGGATGCAATAAGTGCTCTCTCCTCTGGTCATGGCTCTCATCTTTACATCATTTAGTACGGCCAATGGAAATCCTCGGCTCCTGAATCTGGCATACATTTGATCAAGTTGCATTTCAAATTCATTATCCTCAGAGTAATTTCTGCGAGCCCATAGAAATTCGTCATTAGGCACACTCCATTTAAGAGATTTAGGGTCGGCACTGTTCGCGGCAAGAATACTATTACAGGCCTTAGTTTTCAGAACAAGGTAGTGCAGGTTTAATTTTTTGCTATATACACATGTATATCCAAATAATTTATTTCTTATGTACTCATGGTGTGGGTGAATTTCAATTGGAGAGCAATGTTGTTAAGGGATTTAAAAAAATCATCTAGTTCTTCCAATCCTCCTTCCCAAATTAAAAACAGGTCTTCAATGTAACGTACCCCAATCACCATTTTCTCCATTACTTCCTTGCTCTCCTCTGACCAGACATGTTCGGCCTCCCAGTAACCCAAAGTCAAGTTTGCATTAGTAGGTGCAAAAGAAGTACCCATGGCAGTTCCTCTGCTCTGCTTATATTTTTTTTTAATCAAAAATGAAAACGTTGGTTAAGCAGAATCGCATCATGTCCAGGATCATTTGTGTATGGTTAAGCAGGCTCAGCGATCGCGTCCTCAGAAAATATTCACTTGCTTTTATACCATCCTCATGTATGATAGAAGTATACAGTGAGACCACATCTATTGTGGCCATCACATATTCCTTTTTCCATGGTATATCTCCAATTCGATTCAAGACATCCATCAAATCACAAATGTAAGAGGGTAACTTTTTGACATATGGGAACAAAAAAATGTCCACAAATCTAGACGTATTTTCCAATAAGGAGCCGCATGAGCTCACAATTGGGAGACCTGGGGGGTTGTTGAGGCTCTTGTGGACTTTTGGAGCACATATATTGTGGGAGCTGTTACTAGATATCGTAATTCATCATAATCTAGGAGTTTCTTCATAGGCCAGCTGTTTAACCAGGTATGGTATGTCTGCATAATTTGTGGAGTCAGATCATCTGTTAATCTCTCATAATACACAGGGTCATTTAGGTGTCTTTTAATTTCTTGATAATATTTTTGTTGCGTGAATGTGTGTATCTGTCAGTTGATGTCTAAGTGGGTGTATGGGTAAGTTAGTGGGTAAGTGAATGGCTATATAGGTGATTTATTGGTTGTCTGACTATCTCTATGGTTGTCTGGGTATCTGTTTATGTGGATGAGGAGGTGTGTGACTGCCTGTATGGATGATGAGTGAGTGAGTCAGTGGCTGTATGGGGTAGTGAGTGGAGCAGCTGTAAGGGTGAGTGAGTGTCTTTATGGCTGTGTTAGTGATTGAGTGCTTGTGTCAGTATGGGTGAGTAACTGGGTATGTGAAAGGCAGTATAGGTGAGTGACTGGGTATATGAGTGACTGTATGCATGAGTGAGTGAATGTGAGAGCAACTACATGGATGAGTGCATGCTTCTGTCAGTGACTGCATAGGTGAATTTCTAAGGTTTTTTAAATTCTATTTGCTAACTATAACAAGTTTGTAACCTTTGTTTCTTTCAGTGAATTTCTAAGGTTTTTTCAATGCTAATTTCTAACTACAATGTCCCTGTAACCTTTGTTTTTTTTAGTGAATTTCTATGTTTTTTTAACTAGCAATCACGTTTGCAGAGTGGTGGAGAAACAGGCTGGGCCTCTGACCAGCTCTCAGGAATTCCACTGTCTAGGACTTAGAAGAGGTACCAGGAGGACCTCTTGGCCCCCAAAGTCTCTCCGGAGCCAAGGGGACTTTATCCCCCAACTAGTATGGGCTGTGAGGCATGTTTGCAGAGTGGTGGAGTAGGGGGAGGTAACCTCTGACAACTTCTCAGCAAACCTGCTGTGTGAGATTTGGTGGAGGTAACAGGAGAGGTAGTTGGCCCCCAAGGATGTCCTTGAGATCTAATAGCAGGCTAGCCTCCTTTCACCACCACTCTGCAAACACACCTCCCGATGTACTACTAATAGGGGGATGAAGTCCCTTTGGCTATTGAGGGTCCGTAGGGGCCAACTACCCCTCCTGTTTAACCCTGGGCGTAGTTTGCATAGTCGCGCTACGTGAAGACGTTGGAGCGCTACGCGAGCTACGCGAGCGTGCGTAGCTGCTTGTCGCGCCCGTTCGCGCTGCGTTTTTCTTTTTCGGGAACTCGTTGTGCGTGTTCGGGATGCTGTTTGCGTGCTCGGGGGTGCGAACTTACCCATGCGGTCGCCTATGGGCGCGGCTATTTTGTTTTTCACTTGTCCCGCCCGTTCGCGATCCCTTATTTCCTGTTCCGGGTCGCGTATAGCGTGCTCGCGATGCGCATTCCCTGTTCGGGAACGCGTTGTACGTGTTCGCAATGTTTTTTGCGTGCTGGGGGAGAAATATCACGCGAACTTACCCACGCGGTCGCGATGGGCGCGGCCATCTTGTTTTTCACTCTATGCTATGGTTCTGGGCCTGCTTTTCTATCCTCCCTCAATCTTTGCAATCCTTAGTTTTTTACACTGTTTTTCAATTTTTCTTTATTTCTTATCTATCTCTCTCTCTGCCTAAGTCTATATTTTGCATTTTTTTCTACTTTTTACTGTGTTTTTTTAACTTTTCGACTGTTTTATATAACTTTCTTCTTTAAGCTCCTACTTCTTCCCCTAACTTTATTTTTCCCTTCTAACTTTTCTTTTCCGCCTCCTCCCACCCCAGAACCATGGCGAAGGGTAGCAGCAGCAGCAACGGCTCGAAGGGCAAGGCGCGTGCGCCAAAGAGCCGCCTGCCTTGCGGCAGACTGCGCCCTGCAGGGGTGCAAGCCCGCCAGCTTTTTAGTGAGGCGGAGGTGGGCGTTCTTCTTTTTTTTGTTCAGCGCCACCTCCCCTTGACCTTGGCAGCAGGCAGCAGGCCAGGCTCCGGGTACCCGACCCAGGAGCGTCACCGCTGGTGGGCGAAGGTGCGCCGGGCAGTGTTTCGCTGCTCAGGGGTCCGGCGCACCCATAACCAGCTGGCCCACCAGTGGTCAGACATCCTCGACCGGGAGCAGGACCTGTTGGACCTGCTAGGTGTCGAGGTCGTGGGGCTTGGTGAGTAGCTAATATATATAGTAGTATAAGTATTGTGATTTGTGTATACATTTTTTTCAAATAACAAGAATACTGCTGCTTACATTGCAGGTAAATTACGTTTCAAAATCTTCTGTGATTGTAGGACACAGGTGCTGGGCGCTACTCTTACTTGTTTGCAACTTTGCGCTCGCTTGTCCTTATTATTATGTAAGAGTTTACTTTAGAGAACTTCAGTTAGGTAATGCTATTGCTAGAGAGACTCTAGTCCTTCCTTTTTCCTCCTGTCAAATAGTGGTGGATGGATTGATAGTTTGATACTAGGTTTAGTTACTATTAGTTGATAATTTTTGAGCGGTCTGCGTGACGCATCCTCTGTCACTGAGTGCTGCTTACCCCAGTCCTTAGTAGAACCTTTTGTAGTTTGTTTAGTGAGTGGTAAGCTTAGCAGTGTCAGTCAGCTGCAGAACATCAGACGCAACCAACCAACAATTTGGTGTATGCATTATGCACCAATTTATGCATGTGTCCTCCTTCTCATCTATGCATTTTTGAGGGCTAAAAAAAATGGAAATGCAGACTTAATGAACAATTGGCCCGCCTGGAATAGGTGGGCTAGGTCAGGTGGTACTTAGGCATAGTTAGTGTTCTGGATTTTATTTGAATCAATCAGAATGGAACACTGAATTAGTGTTCCCAAATAAGTAGACTGTCCGTGAATCCCGCAAGCCAGTAGTCGATCGGATTAGATAGGTCAATTTTATTGCAATTTTTGTTTCCTAAAACGTTTTTTGAGCGTTTTTTTAGATAATTTATTTGTTTCACAGCAATCATTAATGTCTGTGTCTTTCTTTATTATATCTTACATGATCACTGATCTGCAGCACCCAGGGGCAAGAAGACGGGGTCCGAGTTGGCGGGACAACCACCAGAGGACCGCTCCTCTACCGAGGGCCCTGCTGCTGGTCCCAGTAAGTCCTCCAGTGGTTAATATTAACATTTATATTGCCCTAACTTTTACTGCACCTTATTTTTTCAGAACTATTAATTATGGTTCCACTCCCTAATTCTATTTTTTTACAAAAGATTCTTTGATCTTGACTTGACTATCTGTTTCTAAATTCTGGTTATCCCTGCCTCTAAGTTCTAACTGCCTCTGCTATGAATGTCTGTACTACAACTATTAGTCTGTCGCTAAGCTTGCCCAGTTTGCATTGCCACTCTTTATTGTACGGTTTTGAATAAAACTCAGATTGACCAATAACTGAGTCTAGTCCTTTTGGTTGTCCTCTTCTAGGCTTCTTAATCTTGAGGCTTTGACAATTACCACAAACAAAATGCCCAACCAGATATTTGACTATTTTTGATAAAATATAGTACATACTACTACTGATGACTATAGAAATCCAATTTCATTCATTCATTCATGTGTGGATTCTGCACAGCCCCATGCAGAACTATGCACAAGGAAATAGGATGTTGGTGATGGGAGTTTGGAACTTGGACGTTCCTCACACCTCAGTCAGAAGTGAACCCACAATCCCCTGAACGACTAGCTATAGTGTCTCATTAGGTCCCCGAACCCCCACCTGAAGATACCCAATGATTACACAACCCACAACATAACACCCTTTCGCTCACTCACTCGTGTAAGTCCACCACCACCACCACACCAAATACCACAGAGTCTATGTGTAAGTTCAAAAGGTTTATTTTCAACTAACAAGCTCTGTATGTTGTTCTATAAAATTCAGTGTACTCCAGCCAGCTCCAACAGCAAAATGCATAAGATTAAAACAATAAACATTGTTAGAACAAGTGCATGATGATAGAAGACAAAAGATCTGTGCGAATTCTGGGAGACTCCTCACCCTAGAACGTAGAATTACTGGTTACATGCATCATTCATAAGCTCTGCAAATCTCTGGTTCGTAGAAGGAAATCTTCTGCCTGAGAAAAATGGTGCGCGTTAGATAGTATAATGCAAGCATTTCTCAGTCCTGCCAAAAAAGTGTAACATGTTACTTATGGCTAAGCAATACGTACTAACCGAACTCCATAACAAAGTGGCTTGTTTTTCGACCTCTTGTACGCAACGCTCAGACAGTAGCTGTATGTGCTCATGTGGGCTCAAAAGGCGTCTTACTGTTACTGCACAACAAGCTGCGAGGTAACATGCGCAAAAGACATGAAGCGAAAAATGGTTGCATGGCTCAGGCTAACTTTGCAAAGAGTAGAGTATAGTATAATAAATAATGACCCTAGGGACCATAACACTACTAGTGTCTACTGACTCTAGTACCCGATTTGGACTAGTGAATGTGATGTATAATATGTATGTATTCACTTTTTTTTTCAATCTTGCTAGTGAAAAAGAATAAATAGGGGGAGGTGTACACAGGCATCTAAAAATGTGTCATGTTTTTATCTAGGCGTAGTAGCGACCACCAGTGCCGGCGGGGCCAGCGGCGATTCGACCATTCCGGAGGGGGCAGGAGATGCGGCACCTGCAGGAGCTACAGGGGTGAGCCAGCAGCAGTGGCGGGCGGTGGTAAGTTATATTCATTACTTATTGACATTGCACTAGCTGGAAGGGTGTTGAGTGACTTCACTCACTGTACTGTTGTTGAGACTTATTAGGTAGGAAGTTGTAGTGAACATTATACAACGGTTGAAGAAGAGAAGACACCCTTTACTTAGCATTAGCAATGCAGTAGCAATAGCATTACCAGCGTGACTTGATTAACCAATGGCCTCTTCTATCTGACTTCAACTCAGCTGTGAAAGTTTTATGGAGGAGACTAAAAGTCAGATCAGATGACCTTGATGGATGTGTTGAACAAAAAGGGAAAGAAGGGTGGAAGGAGGAAGGACGGCGAGATTTAATATGATGACTGGCAGAGAAGGATACGTTGGAAGCATGGATATAGGTGGCTGATAGGAATCAGATGCATGTGTTGTTGAAGGATGGGTGGAAGGTGAAAGAAGAATGGATGCCTGCCTGGGTGGGCGACACAGTATGGGTGGATACTGTGGATAGCAAGAATCATCAGCGGTGTTTGGGTGAAACTCTAAGCCAAGGCAAGCAACGGAGTGAGTGGACGCATGGGTTGCTGTTGGTGAAACAAAGTAAGGTTTGTGGAGAGATTAAGAAGAATGATTGACATTTACTTAGAATGGATGGATGCCTGTATGTATTCATCATAGACAGCATAGGTGGAGACTGTCACGGGATGCACAGTTTTAGTTTTAAGGGAATGTAAAAGAAACCGTGCCACAGTAGCAAAGCCGATGTGGGGAGGGGCAGGGTGGGGGTAGCAGTAAACAATGTATTACACGGCCAAATACAGGTAACTTTACTGTAAACATAAAAATAAATAAAGCGAATTTCATTGTGCACACTGCACCGCCAAAAGCGATGCAGTGGGCGCAACAAAATTAGTTTTATTTATATGTTTACTTACCTGTAATTGGCCGTAATCCATAGTTTACTACCCCCCACCCTGCCCCTCCCTACGTCACCGCCCGGCAGCACTCCCCGAGTCCCACCACCGACCGCTACTGACCTTATGTTGTCGTCCCATAAAAGCAATGATCATTGGATCAGATATATAATCTGCCTTTTTGTAGTAGCCAGGGCACTGTCAAAGTGAAATTGACCAATTGCCCTTCATGTAACAGAGAGAGTATGGCCAGTGCCACCCGTAATAGAAAAATACGAGCTTCCCCACCTGCAGACAGTAGTAAATCAAACTAACGTGAGTCTGCGTCATGACTCGTATGTTTGTCTTGGGTGCAAGCATAGATGACCGAGCTGGCATGCCGGCTACAACCAGGTTATGTCATTTCGCTAAACTAGTAGAGATAAGAAGAAGACTGGTGTACTGTGTACTGTAGTCCATAGTGCTAGTATTATGCCTGAAACTCCCACAAATGTTACAGGCCGAGGAAGTGGGAGGATAGATAGATTATTACCAGAAATGTTATGTACTGTGCTTCTTGCTAGTGCTACTGTGCCATTATGTGTTGAATTAATTTTGTGTTACTGTTTTGCTAAGAGTACTGGTTACAACAATATTCTTTTTCTTTCTTGATATAGATAGTACTCCTTCCCAAGACAAACCATCCCGGAAGGAGTTGGCAGCCAGGGCCCAGCGCCGGAAACTGGAGGCCATCTGTGAGGAGTACCGGTGGCTGGTGGCACAGGCGGAGGAGGAGGAGGCGGCAGCAGCTGCAGCCTCGTCCGATGCCCCGGGCCCCAGCCAGGCCAGACCTCCAGTGGTACGGCACCACTGTCTGGCAGCCACCCGCCGCCGCAATTCTCTTGCAGCCAGCACTGCTGTCCCCCACCCTGGATGCCACTGCAGGGCATTTCGACGCAAGATTCTCCTCCGGGTCGCACGGCTAGAGGAGCAACTAGAGGAGCGTGTTAAAATTCTGGTGGACAAACACCTTAAAGCCCGCCGAATATAACTATAGGACCCTGTTGCATTGCCCCTTTTTTATTCCTTTTGTTGATGGGTGGGAATTGGGCGTTGGGGTTTCTGGACATTCTTTGGACTTTTTTTCGTTTTGGACATTGGTTGGGGTTAGGGAGAGGGGTGGGTCAGGTGTGGGATAGTTTATTTTTGTTAGGGTAATAAATTATATTTATACTTAAACATACAATGTTAATGTTTTGTGGGGGTTACTGTTTTACGAATTAACGTCACATGGTTTCCTTGCTGCTGCAGGGCCGCAGCCAGTGTTTGATTTAAATAATCTACTGATGATGTAACACAAACAGATAGATGCGGTACCCCTCACTGAGTTATTTGTCCTACTAGTACTGTCAGTCTCTCCTCCTAGTCCATTATACCTCCCACCAAACTTATCTTACCTGTGATTGATGATGATTACGTTCGGCACAGCGATGGCTGCATGGTTTCCCAAGAGAATGGAGAAGATGCCATGGTTGTGGTGGTAGTAGTAGAGTAGACACTGGCAGCAGCATTCGCTAAAAGAATAAAAAAGAGACAGTCACTTGCCTGAAAGCGACTGTGGGAGGAGTAGTAGAATGAAGTAAAATACAGTACAGAAGAAGACTGCCAAACAAACAATATTGCATTTGCAACTGCTAAAGTCAAATAAAACATAATGGTGGCGGGGACAGCCTAGTGCAAGAAGTTACAAACTGTAGTTGTGTCGAGTGAGTCACTTAACTTAACACAATTGTAATTCGTAACCTTTACTGCTGTGTGGTTGGAGTTTGATGATGAATCCAATCAATGCTGGCAATTAATTATGATGTACTATTAGTCAGTGACGGCTTGCACATAGACTGAGCATGGGTGGGCAAGCAGAAGAAACTCCTCGCCCTGCCTTGAAATTTAATTAGTGTTGCTTTCACCACATCTGCCCCAGCAAGCGTGTGATCAATTGGTGTACATTTTATGTAGTCACATCACACCTCAATATAAATCACAGCCCGGGGGAAGAGGGTTAGGGTTTGATGAATGGATGGGAAGGGGGGTTTGGGGAAAGGTTGGAGAAAGAAAAACAGTACGCATGGACAACAAAAGCAAAGCGCAATCTTGGCAGACGACCATGATCTTATCCGAAAAATCTATAAAGGGAGAAAAAGGAAATGCATGCATGATGATGAAGATAACTTGATGGTTAATGAGTAGTACTTACTAACTCCTACTAGACAATTAGACAGTACAGGGCAGCAGTATATTCTACGCAATTTGCCTTGCCTGTAATATGCCCTCAGAGACCCAAATTCCATGTAGTACTGGGCTTAATTTTAAAGATAGCAAAGAAAATTAAAAAATAGTTGTAGGGATCAATTAGCAAACAAACAACAACACACAACACACAGTCGTAATGATTGAAGAGAAAAAAGAATTCCAATTAATTAAAAGATGAATGATGAATGATACTAAAGTTACTATTATCCTGGTCAAATTGTGGAGTTGAATCTCGTCCTTCCTCTTGGTCCTATCTTCCATGGACGCTCCGCACATCAATCTTGGTGGCCTTCCTGATGCGGATTGGTAAGGTAAATGTGAGTTGTGTCTCCCAGTATAGCACAGGGTAAAGGCCGGCCTGTAACGTCTAGATGGAAAAACAAAAGGGGTATTGAAAAATCAATGAATAAAAAATAGCATCAATTACGGTGGAGTCCAAGAAGAGAAGAGAGAACACTTTCAGACTGAGGCGGCTTGGATATATCGTGTATATTCTGTTTACAGCATTAAGCTACAACAACAACAGGACAGAACAGGCCCACCACAGCACCAGTCCGTCCGTGACCCAACCTCCATTTACCTTAATTTTTGACAGAGCCAGACAAAAGGCATATTTACAGCAACTTAGCATTTTCAAAATTAAGTGACAAAATCAATGCGCCGCTGTCAGTCATGACTTGACTCGACTCCACCACTACATGGACATGTAGGTCTGCTGTGTTTACTTTCTTGTTGAATTGTTGTGTTTATGTTTACCTTATGCCACTTCATGAAACGCAGTTATTCCTTCAATCATCTCCGATCCAACTGACTGACTGCAAAGATAGTATGGTCATCATCATGGTGTGGTACGTGTTGTCCAACTCCAACTCAGTCTGTAGTGACTCCGATTAAGTCCATATTCCATATTAAAAAATTGCAACAGATATTGGCCTACACCTGCAGTAGTAGGAGTACAATTTGGTTATTAAACAACAAGAAGGGAAACATTGACTGTCACTGACTTGAGTCACTTTGTAGATTAACTAGTAGAGTAGAGTTCAACTTCATGCACAACATCAAAAACAAACAACAGCAATCGCTCAGAGTCTGCAAGCATCCAATGCATTTCATCATTACCTGTCTTGCTCTTCTCTTTGGCTGTCAGATCATCAGATGCCTAGTTCTGACAGGTGTGTGGTTTTTTTTTTACGGGGCAGTGGCCTCATCATTACTCCAGTCCACATTCATTTTGAGTGTTAGTCGCTGTTTCGGTTTTCGTCTTATTCATCTGTGTCACAGTTTAAGTTGCTTCACATGGTCAGCACTGTGATGATGGGCCGCGGCCTGGGTAGCGCTCATTGCTGGTCATTTGAGTTTGCACAAATGTCAGCAAGTTTCTTCGAAGAGTCTTGTCTTTCTCTGCCAAGTACCTTCTGTCCTGACAGTGAGGAGCTTTGGATGCCTGCCGAGGCTGTAGCCTTCGGACAGTGATGAGTTCACTTTTGGATGCCTGCCCAAGTTCTGACAGTGAAGAGTTGTGGACGCCTGCAGAGGCAGTAGCCTTCGGACACTGATGAGTTTCGGCTCGGAAACAAAACGGAGGATAGCTATAGTCACGTTTCACTTCTTATGGAGGGACTGTTAAAGGCAACATTTCTTGTACTCCAATGTCTGGCTTGATGGAAATGTACTAGGGCGAGACAGGAAGATGAAGCAGGACTCTGAAGAGTGGACAGTTAAATGCACAGACGTGCAACTCCAATAGGGAAATAAAAAGAGAAGACAGTGGTGATGGATTTGTTGTGATTTGATTTGAACCAGAAAGACAGATACACAGACACATAAAGGAAGGAAGAAAGTAACAATTTGAAAGCCTAGTTGTCAGGGAAGAGGAGCTCGTCCTCAAACTCTGGTGGTTCGGTCAGAAGTAGGTCCTGTAACGCAATATTTACGTCATCCAAGTCGCTCTCCTCTTCCTGCTGTGATTCACGTATTTTGTAATCCGGTGGTATAAAGTGCTGATTCATTTTGATCATGGTTAACCTCTCCACGCTTTTGGGCGAGAGACTGGTCCTTTTCGAAGTTACAATGGCACCAGCAGCACTGAAAACACGCTCAGAAGAGACACTTGCGACAGGGGAAGCCAGATACTTTATCGCCAGCCTGCTGAGCACTGTCCATTGGCTTCTTTTCCCATACCAATACACCAATGGGTTTCGATCCATGAAGACCTCTGTTGGGTCATCCAGATAGGCCTGGACCGTCCGCTCAATGTTCAGGGGTGGTCCGATGTCCTCGGCCTCTTTTGCCTTTGCATCAGCACTGGACTTACCATACCCCTGCCGTAGAAACCAATCAGTTGCAGATTGTACTGTGGATGATCCTGTTCTTGCTGTTGTTGATGTTATTGTTGGTGTAGGTGACTGCTGGGAGGCAAACGCACTGCCCTCAGGCTCCGAAGTGGAACTTGACTCTGGATGCCCTGTAGTACTTGTTATGGCCTGGGGTCGGGGGCCTGTAATTAACAGCCGTTCGTTTTCAAAAATAGTGGCTTCCTTAGCTATCAAAGTTTTGTAGTTGGCAACATCCACTTCCGAAAAAGGAATTACTGCCTTGCTGTTCAAAATACTTTGTACCGTGGATCCAGAATTGTGGCACTAATGTAATGTGGTTGTGACAACATTTTATTTTGAATACTTGTATTTTCAGATAAGCGAGCGGCTAAGGTCTCCGCCAAATGATATGCGTCTTGTTTGTCATCCACACCTGACCTGCGTACGTTTCAGACACCTCCTTCAGCTGTTGCTCTAGCATGTGCAACAATGGGATAGCTTGGCCCATAGTACAGTCCTCCCTGCTGACTTCACGTGTGAAGATCTCAAAAGGAAGTAGCATCTCAGTCAGGCATTTAATGAGGTCCCATTGACCCATCTCAACGGTCATGCCTCTCACAGTAGGTTCCCCTAATCTTTGCATGACATAAGCATTGAGTGGTATGTACAGTTCAAAAAGACGGTCAAGCATGTAATAAGTTGAGTTCCAACGTGTTGGCATCTCCTGGATGAGCGCTTTGACTGGCATTTTATGCTCACGTTGAATGACCCTCAGCTGCTTCCGGGCTTTAAAAGAATGGCTGAAATGTGTGCATATTCTTCTGCAGGTGGCCAGTAAGTTGCTGACTTTGGATTCATTTTTCAAAAAGTCTTGAACAACAATATTAATGCAGTGTGCCAAACACGGGACCCTGAAATAGCCACCATTGCGCATGGCCTTAACTACATTACTGCCGTTGTCCGTGGCAACAAAACCAATCGTAAGCCCTCTTGGGCGCAGCCACTCAAAGACCTTGGTGTTAAACTCTTCCAAAATGTTTGCAGCAGTATGAGATTTCTCCATGGCAAACATGGCTACAGTTGCATGTTTGCGAGTGGCATGAAAAATCTCAGCAGCGTCAACACCAGCAGATATCTGTTCTCTAACCCCCGCAAAAGAGATCCAGTGTGCAGTGATGCACATGTAATCTGTGGCTTGGCAACTGGTCCACATGTCTGTTGTCAGGTGGATACTGTGAACAGCACTCTGCTTCAAGGCTTTTCCCAGCAATTCCAGCACGTCATGATGTAGTGCTGGAACAGCAACTCTGGCAAAATAGTAGCGGCTGGGAACATGCCATTTTGGGCAGATGGTTGACACAAATTCCAGAAAACCCACCCCTTCAACAAAAGAAAAAGGGAGAAGGTCCAGTGCTAACATTTTAGCCAGCTTCGCATTGTACAAACGTGCTATTGGGTGGTTGCGTTCGTACTGCCCCTCCCCCCCAAACATGCTGATAATGGTAGGCTGCATGGTTTTCCTTTCTCTTAGGCTCAACAACGCACTTTTTTGGATTGCGGACCTGGTACTCCTTGGTGTCTCAGGCTGACTCTTACTCTTGTGCCACTGAGATGTTGCTGAAGATATGGGCGACGTTAACACTGCACTGCTGGGGTCAGGGACACCTTGTGTACCACTACCAGAGAGAATGTCTCCCTGTCCTTCCTCTTCCACTGTGATCGGATCTTCTACTCCTTTATCCCCAACAACACCAATAGTTGCAGTTTTTTTTATGCCACGAAGGTGGTCCTCCCAGCTGATCAAGTGGTGTTTTTTCAGATGGGTCATTTGGCCTCCGGTACCATAGTTTGTACCAAGCTTACCACGACTAACAGAGGTATTACAAATGGAGCATATAGCAATGTTCTCCTCCTTTTCGCTAACCGTAAAGAAGTCCCAAACTGGGGAGCTTAACTTTGGCCTCCTGCTGGAGGTGCCACTTCCAATGCCGGATGAACTGGAGGGTGTGTGTTGAATTTGACTCTGTGCTGCTGTACCACTACCTACTCCTACTGAGGTGGTGGTTGTGCTGGATGTAGGTCGCTGCCGGGCCTTTGCTAATGCAAATATGGAAGCTGTAGGTCGTGTTGGTGTTACCTGTGGAGGTATGCGTGCTACATACCTCGCAGCCATTTTGGATAGGGTAATAATGTTGATCTCCATCTCCTCGGGGCCGGGAGTGATGTTTGTGATGACTGGCTCATCATCATCATCCTGCTGTTCTACATCGACCTCCATAAGTGTAAGGCTTTCTGGAACCTTCCTTTTCCCTAGCTTGGTCTTGGAACGTGGCTCCCTCTCAGACTCAGTTTGTGGCTTCCAAGTGGCATCTAGATCATCAGAATGGGGGCTTGGCGAAGAACTTGATGGACTACCCCTCCTTTTCCTTGCTGGAGATTTGGAAGACAATGGATCTTCTGAATGAGTGGCTTCTTCTTCTACCTCTGCATGAGGCTCAATTTCCTGAACTGCCCCTACTTCAGGAGGAACAAAAACTACTATTGTGGGCGGTGGTTGCGGCTGTTGTTGTTGACCACTTATCTGCTGTGTTTCCTCCTGCGTTGATTGGGTACTACTTTGAGATAGCGATAAGTTTATCTCAGGCTCAGCATCACTGCTTTCCACCATTAGGCTGGCTACCTCTTCCACACTCATGTGCTTGGGCCTGGGTTGGTGGGTTGGGCCCACTGATGCGCAGGTGCTGCCCCCAGCTTGCCCCCCGGACACCGCTGCTGCAGGCGTAATTTTTTTTTTGCCCAAAAAAGGTATTGGCCGGCACACCAGACTTAAGTGTCACTTCCTTCTTCTGTTCCTTCTTCTCAATAGCAACTTTCTTGGTACTGGAGGACCTGGTACCTGCTTTCTTTGGGCCCATCTTCTTCAGATGTCAGCAGCACTCAGTTGCAGAGATGTCTGGTCAGGTCACACGTCACGTTGTGTTGTGTGTACAGCAGCAGGATGTCTGTCTGGCAGTGCAACGGGCAATGATGACACACCTCCTCCTCAGTCTTTGTGCACCTAAAAGCAAAAAAGCCAGAACATCAGTCAAACATAGCACAAATCAAACAAATATAATATAGAACTTAGTGTGTGGTGGCCTCAATTATTAAATTTTAGAAACTCGGTGAACAACAACACACAGTGTAGCCATTTATGAGACGTTGACAACAAGGCCAGGGCTTTCCTGGCTACTGTGTAGTGCTAGTGTGTACACTCTGGAAGAATAAGAATAGTAAAGAACAAAAACTAAAATGTAGTGGAGCATGTTTGGCCTAAATTTGTGCATCACGTGGGGTGTATTATGTAGCAGCATCAGGGAGCTGCAGCTGGCAATGGGGATGGATTTGGAAGCAGTAAGACAAGAGGAACAATGGAAAGACACGCAGGCCTATGTGGCAAAAACAGCACACTACTAACTACCACCACAAAATGGCCCCCAGCAACATGGTGACTCACAGGCACAAGGCACGGCAAACAATGAACTCAAGCAGACCTATATATGGGCAGACAAAGGATGCCTTATAAAACACATACAGCTTTAATGCAAAAACTAAAATCCACATGGCTAAAAACACTTTTGAAAGTTAGACAACCACTACAACAACACATAATTATAATTACACACGCAAAAAAGGCATTTATTTAACACACCCAAAAAGTGAAATAGTCAGACCCTCCAAAAAAAAACACATTTTGCAATTCAATTCAATGCCATCCATGGCCTAAATGATGTCAAAATTCCACAGACAACACAGAAACAGTTTCTATGCACCCATGGTGACTACCTCTGGGCCTACTGGCAGACTAGGCCGCAAGCTTGGAGGCCTATGGCAAAAGCACAGTGGCTGGTCCCACAAAATGGCCGCCACCACATGGCCAGGCCACCCAACAACTTCCTTCCTCGTGAAAAAAATTGTAAAACAAAAAAAAAGTGACTCCTTGCTCACCAAACTACATCTAAATGACAACCTGAGGAGTTTTTTGTGCAAAATGAACTAAATCATCATTTTCGAGAAGGTTTTATGATGCTCGAGAGATATTCTTCGCCAGATTGTAAATTCTGCGTGTTCGGCATTGCGATCATCACAAAAAGTCGTTATCGCGCGCGCGAAAACGTATATTGAGCGTGCGAAGAAGATAAAAAGTGTAAGTCCGCATTGTCGCGCAGTGCGGAGTTGCCCAAAGTCCGCGAGCTGAACGCCCAGGGTTACCTACTGGCTGAAAAGGCATATTTATTTAACAAACACCCAAAAACTGAAATACCACCCCAAAACCCACATTTTGCAAATCAATCCAATGCCATCCATGGCCTAAATTATGTTACAATTCAACAGACAACACAGAAACAGTTTTTATGCACCCATGAGGATGACTACCTCTGGGCCTACTGGCAGACTAGGCCGCAAGCTTGGAGGCCTATGGCAAAAGCACAGTGGCTGGTCCCACAAAATGGCCGCCACCACATGGCCAGGCCACCCACAAGTTCACAACAAGCATAAGCCAAGGGGAACAAAGAAAAGACATGCAGGCCTATATGGAAAAAGCAGCACACTACTAAACTACCACCACAAAATGGTCCAAGCCACGTGGTCAATCACAGTCACAACAGGCCATGGAAAACAATGAACTCAAGCAGGCCTATAATAATATGACCAGACAAAGGAGGCCTGCAGTGCTAAACAACACAGCTTTAACACAAAAATGCAAAAACGAATATCCACAGGGCTACGAAATGTTGGAAAGTTACACAACAAGCACACACACACACATCCAACAAAGGTATATATTACACCCAAAAAGTGAAATACACCCCAAAAACCACATTTACCAATTCAATCCAATGCCATCCATGCATGCCCTACATGATGTTTAAATTCAACAGACACCACAGAAACATGCACCCATGGGTACCTCTGGCTCTAGTCTGGGCCTACTGGCTGAAATTCCAATTAAAGAAAAACAACTAGGCCCCTGCCGAAACTACAGGCCACAACAATAAATTTTAAAAACGATGGAAATCCCCTAAAAAATGTAGGTACAAACAAGCCCCAATCAAACAAACAAGTATACCAATTCTCCAACCTACTTGTAAAATCTCAAATCCAAGAGTCCTCAAATCCAATTCAATGATATGATGCAGCAGACAGACACAAAAAGTGATCCTTCCAGCTCCAAATCCAAATGAAAGAGAACAGCACATGGACAAAGCACTGGGAGGAGCCTGCTGGACAGGAACAGGAAGTTTGAGAATCAGGGGCACTTCCTTCCTCTTGGAAAAAAAAGTAAAAAAGAAAAAGGACTCCTTGCACAAAAACTACAGCCAAATCACAATCTGAGGAGTTTTTTGAGCAAATCCATCATTTTCGAGAAGGTTTTATGATGCTCGAGAGATATTCTTCGCCAGATTGTAGTTTCTTCGTGTTCGGGATCGCGATCTTACCAACACTGCCGCCGGAAGTCAGATCGCGCGTCCGAATGACGTGTTCGCGTTCGCACACTCTCGCGGGATCGTGCTGCCGGATTCCAAATCTCGTGGCGCCCGCGAACGGATAGGAAGTCGCGTCGGCGAACGCAGAATCACGGTAGGTCGTTACCGCGCGCACGAGAACGTATATTGAGCGCGCGAAGAAGAAAAACAGCTACGCTATGCAGCAAATTGCGTAGTGCACGGTAACTTCGCGTTCTACGCGAATCGCGAAGTTACAGAAACTACGCAAGCTCCGCGAGCGTAGGGTAGTTCACCGCCCAGGGTTACTCCTGTTACCTCCAGTAAGTCCCACACAGTGGGTTTGCTGAGAGGTTCTCAGTGGCTATGCCCTCTTTCTCCTCCACTCTGCAAACATGCCTCCTGGTGCTCTACTATTTGGGAGATGAAGTCTTCTTGGCTCTTGAGGGTCCTTGGGGGCCAACTAGCCATCCTGTGTCCTCCAGTAAAGCCCACACAGCTGGAAAGGGATGTGGCCTCTGACCACCTCTCAGCAATCTCACTGTGTGGGACTTACTGGAGGTAACAGGAGGTCTTGTTGTCCCCTAAGGACCTTCAGCAACCAAGGGAACTTCATCCCCCACCCAGGAGCACCCCAGAAGGTGGGTATGCAGAACGGTGGAGAAAGGGGGTGGGGCCTCACAGTTTTTTTTCTATTTCTATTTTTTTCTATTTCGGCCCCGGGTACCCTATCCCCTGGGGCAAGGGCTTTTTAAAATAAAGGAAGAGGGCCGCATGGCCATCCTTCTCAGGGCCCTTTTTAGAAATACTCACTGGATGATGTCATCAGTGATGTCATCAGTGATGTAATTTGAGATGTCATCAGTGAAGTCATCAGTGATGTCACTGACCATATCATGAATGATGTAATATGTGATGTCATCAGCAGTGCATTGCGGGGGCACGAGTTATAGTTAGCTCAACTAACTATAACAGCCGAATTTCCCTGGTTTTGTATGAGTGAAATGTCCAACTACCTATAACGTCCCTGAAACCTGTGGTTTCTTCAGTGAATTTCTAAGGTTTTTTAAATGCTAATTTCTAACTATAACGTCCCTGAAACCTGTGTTTTTTTCAGTGAATTTCTAAGGTTTTTTAAATGCTAATTTCTAACTATAACGTCCCGAAACCTGTGGTTTTTTCAGTGAATTTCTAAGGTTTTTTAAATGCTAATTTCTAACTATAACGTCCCTGAAACCTATGGTTTTTTCAGTGAATTTCAAAGGTTTTTTAAATGCTAATTTCTAACTATAATGTCCCTGAAACCTATGTTTTTTTCAGTGAATAACAATATACACTGAAATTCTTGTTGAACACCCGTACTGTGATACAATTGGGATATACGAATAAGTGGCACACACACTTTGATAGAACCGTTTCCAAGGAGAACAGCGAAACAAATTCTGTAATTTACAATTACTATCTTTATTAAAAGTTATGTAGTCTGCAGACAAAGCTCTCAGATGTTCTATTTTATAATAATACTTCTTTTTAGCAGGGAGAGGGACATTACGCAAGATAGTCTTTTCTCTATTCTATTTTTATGATGACATCTCCCTTTATCAGATATCGATTTACTGCTATACTGATTATAATTCTATCATACCATTTTATTTTTGTTCTGGCACATATACTGCACATTACTTCATGTTATTTAAAATACATTTTTTTAAATGTTTCATGTCTGTGTCAGATGTTACAAATACAATAGTGACAGTTAAAGGGTGTGTTTTGTTAACAGAATTACTGAGACATGTGGGAATGTTGTGTTCTGGTTTGTCTAATCATTTATTTCTCTGTAACAGAATAGGACAGCATATAATACAATATAACAAGTTGCTCCGGCCTTTATGGGCACTTAGGTAATAGGATGACTCAGTTGCTACCTAGTAAGGTTCCATAATTGTACACATACTTGTCATCTTACCCAGAATCCCTGCAACAGCCTCAGTGAATGGATTACTCCATAGGTACTGTCTGACTGAATGCCTGAACACAACACTAGTGCCTGGTTGATTGTATGAGAACATGTGTACCCTGTTGGTGATTGCATAAGTGCAGGAGTACTGTGTGGGTGATGCTATCAGTGCATAGGTTGTGCCTCTCCAAATGGAAAAACAAAAATCTAATGTCTGGATTATTGGTTTAAATGCTAACGTTGTGCTACAGAGATACATGAGAGCATACATATTGTCTGTATAAAAGAAAAACTACCTATATGACCAAAGTTACCCAACACTATAAAGGATCACTGTTTTTAAATTTCAAACAAATAACATATAAATGTTGTTCAAACATTCTTTTACGTTATGATACATATTATGTTATGTAATCTTACCTGTTTAGGTAATTTAGAAACATGACTCTCTTCAACTATTTCAAAGTAGTATTGTGCTATTCATCATTAAAACTCCACTACGTACAATGAAAGAAACCAAAAAACTGTTATGTAATGTATTGTATTACACAAATTATACTATTACTTTTTTAAGACCACAACATAATTCAACATTTACATAACATTTCATTTTCCCTTTTTTGCTGTTCTCAGATTCCACTTAACTTCACTATACACAGTGATGTCAATGTAGTATCATGATGAAACAGCGGGGTAAAAAAACAATCAACTAGATTGTTGAAAAAAAACAAATCAGCGTACAACATTATTTTCAATATGTGTACCTATATGTGTTCCTCATTACAATTTTTTCATTTCATCCTTCTTCTACAGGATGTCTTTCATTTATCTCAAGAACATTTTCAAACTGTACACTCATTTACATCTCCTACAATATACAGAACAAAGATGTAAACTACTTGCTTTTCAACGCAATTTTTCCAAATGCAATACCAATCAGCACAAATAATAGTCCAAACACTAGTTACAATTAGTAATTGTTTCCAGTGCTCTCTACTTTCTGTTTACATCTTCCCAATAGGCCGAATAATGTATTCAAAACTTTGGGTTAAAAAATATCAAATATGAATTTGGTAATTCATAAGGCAATTTGGGTTTTATTTCCAAGTGTCCATCATTACAATGTGTCCATCCTTTATTACACTTTAAATACACAGTATAGTGTCCAGATGTTGTAGTAGGTCCAGCATGGAATATAATAGCCACTGTTGCAAAAGTTCTTCCAGAAATAGATATTTGACTGGCAACAACATTTTTAATTTTGGTTTCCAGTTTTCTTCCATTTGCTCTACAACGTTGTAGCATTAAAATCAGATATTTTCCATATCGTTCTATGTGTAATGTAGATAACATCTCTGATTTACAATGAGAACATTTCATATCATGATTTGCTGCTTTTACTAATTTGTTAAAAGGTACAGATTTGCAGTCTGGTATTGTTAAGTATATGAATCGTTCTGTGTCGACTTCAGTGCTTGAAGTTAATGAACACTGTTCACATTTATGATCCCATTTGTAACTTAGTCCAAATAAGTTTTCAATCTGTTTTACTTCATCTTTTAATACTCCAAGCATAACCATTAGAAATTCTTGTGCATCTTGTTGTATATCAAGACTGAAGATCAAAGAACCAGTACATATATCCAAAAGATGGCGAATACCACAAGCACTATGGATTTTACTTCTGTCAGTTGTCAATTGTTCAAATACATATTGTAGTGCAGAACATAATCTTTTTCATGATTTCATGATGAAGATCTTGTAGATAAAACACAACATTCAGAATCACATTAGCGTAACAGTTGATAACTGAACTACTTTCCAATTGGTATCCCACAACGTCATCAACACTTTCCATTTTCTGTTTCTTTAAACCTTTTCCTTTCTCTTCAATTTTTTTATTTTTTTCAACCACACTTGATTCTTTAACATATTTTCGTTTTGAACACACAATACGTTTATCATAAATGGGGTATTCACCTAATTTTAGTGTATAAAGTCTTCTTAAACGATTATATTCTCTTACACAATTTACATCAGCAATAATCTTGTTGTTATTGAAATCAATCAAATACAAACCAGACAATGTTCTTAATCGAGATAATGCAACTTATGCCATTCCCTCTTTGAACACTGTACTTCCAATATTTACCAACGCACTGTCTATACTTAAACCTTGAGATTTATGAATAGTTACTGCATATGCTACAGACAGAGGAAACTGTTTTCTGTGAACATACAAGTCTTTTACAAGCAAAAAACGTACAGCACAATACCCAATCTGTCTTACCTCTGTAATCTGATCAAATTTTATTTTCAAGAATTCTATTCCATCTCTGTTCTGATATTTCACAAAATCAGCAACTTTTCCCATTGCTCCATTTACTAAACCTTCTTCAAATCGAATCAAAGGACATTTGTATCGCGCTCACATCACTCGAAAGTCTCATGGCGCTCGCAGACTGCTCTGATGGAAGAGATAGCTCAGATGTCAAATAGCCATGTTTTCAATCCCTTACGAAAGGAGTTGTGATCCGGCAAGGTGCGCAGGTGGAAAGGGATTTTATTCCATGATGCTGGAGCGAGGAAGGAGAAAGACCTGCCTCCTTTTCTGGCCATATGAACTTTAAGAGGGGTAAGCAAAAATGTGTTACTGGACCTAAGCGTCCTGTGTGGTTGGTACCAACATAGTTTCTGAGACCAGTATCTAGGGCCTTTACCGTACATCTGTTTGTGGGTCAGGCAAAGAACCTTGAAGAGGATTCGCTTTCTCACAGGGAGCCAGTGTAGAGATCTCAAACAGGGTGCGGAGGGGATCTGGATGGGAGATCCAGGACCAGCCTTGCCGCGATATTCTGCAAAATCTGCAGTCTATCTAAAAGGCCTTCATTAATTGAGAGCAATAGAGCGTTTCCATAGTTCAATCGATTTAATATTAATTCTTGGACCAATGGTTTTCTAGCCTCAGTTGGAATCCATTTGAAAACCTTCCATAGGCTGCGAATTACTCCGAAACAGGAACCAAATATGTGGTTGATCTGGTTTTTCATGGACAGTTGATTGTCCAGGTGGAAACCTAGGTTTCGTACCGTCTGTTTGGGTGTTGGACAAGGTCCAAGATGGGATGGCCACCAGTCATTGGACCAGTGCTCAGATGCATTGCCAAAAAGCATGATCTCCGACTTGCCTCCATTCAATTGTAGATGGTTGGAGCTCATCCACCTGTCAATGTGGGACAGACATTTGTTAAAACGCTGCTTAGTTTCAGCGGGGTCTGGGCCAATAGTGATCAGGATCTGAGTGTCATCTGCGTAAGATATGACATCAAAACCGTAGGATCTGATCACTTTGGCCAGAGGAGTCATGTCGAGGTTAAAGAGTGTCGGGCTCAAAATAGAGCCCTGTGGTACTCCCATCCTAACTGGTCTCTCACATGAGATGTTGTTTCCCATCTGAACTGTTGTAGCTCGGTCGGTAAGGTAGCTCTTAAACCACTCGAGGGCATTGCCTCTGACACCTATCTCCCCAAGGCGATGTTCTAAAATGCTATGGGAGATGGTGTCAAAAGCAGCGGACAGGTCAAGTAGAACGAGGATGGCTGACTGATGTTTGTCCAGGGTTAGCCTGATGTTATCTGCTACCTCGACTAGAGCCGTCTCGGTGCTATGTGCTGCCCTGAAACCAGACTGGGAAGAATCCAACAGTCCCTGGCTCTCAAGGTGGTTGACAAGCTGTTGATTAATCAGAGTTTCTAAAATGTTCCCAAAGTATGGGAGCAAGGAGATGGGACGGTAATTTAGGAGTAGTTTTGGGTCGGCAGTGGGTTTTTTCAAAATAGGCTTTACCCTGGCTGCATCCTACATTAAAATTACGCCGCAAAATTACCCGACAGTTTATACATACATCTAAAGTTCTTTATAAGCCAGTAGTTTTAGATACAGACTTTTCAATAGAGTGCAATTTAGTCTGTAGTTTCTCTGAAAGAAGAATGGTCACTCCCTGGTGCTCAATTTTATCATTAGCTTGAATGTGAACTATTTCTTGTTTTTCCAATTTCAGAAGATCTTGATTAAATGTACAACACTCTTGCAGTGTAGGCATTAGGCAATCTATAGACTTCTTTTCTCCAATCTTCTAGTAAATTACTTCAGCTGCTGTGTTTTCAGTTGTAAACAAGTTCCTTAGTAGCCGACTTTCTAAAGCTTGTTTACCATGTTTAATTAGGACACCAATTCTTATATCTTTGAGAATATTTCCATAATCTTCATCACTTGCTTGTCGCATATTCTTTATAAGTTCTTTATATTCAAAATGTAACCACATGTTCACATTTCCAATACTTCCCAAAGATTTCCTAGTGTCTCCATGCACAAGTGTTTTAAAAACTGGTTGTCCTTTTACAGGTTTTAGATGTAGTAGATCTGCAAATACAATTAAATGTGTTCCTCCAAACAGAACATCGTAATCTGTTTTTAAAACCTGTTGCATTCTCAAGTGTACAAAGGCAAGCATTAAGTTTGAGACAATGCTCACCTCATCAATGATTAAAAGCTTCATTTTCTTCAGCACTCTTGACACTTCATAACAAGCAACTTAAGACAGCTTCTGATATTCCAATTTATTATCATGTTCAACTGGTAGCAAAAGTAATCTATGTAAAGTAATTTATGCTGCTAATCAAGTTGGAGCTGTTACACACAAGATAAATGTGAATCTGTAGTTTTCTGTAGATAACTGGTCAAAACTTTAATTAAAAAACTTTTACCTGTTCCAGCTTGACCACTAATGTACATAATAATAGGTTTAAATGATGAACATAGACATTCTTTTTTTTCATGCAACAAACCATGGTGTATCTGTTCTGTCACTTGTAGATATATTTTTTTCTGGTCAATGTTTAGTTGTTCTTCTAAGTTTTCCAACGTAGTATTCTCCTTATGTGCTTGTTGCATTGTAATTTCTACTTTATTCATGGCTATTGCTGCTTCATTTTCGATTATTGGTTTTCCCAGTGGATCTTGACTAGGTGGACCAGAACTTTGACTATCTTGTGAACTGTTGTTAGCTATTTCAGCATTGAAATAGTGTTTTCTTGTTCAATTTCATCATATAACATTTGTAGATATGTAGGGAAAATTGTACATGCAATGCTATCTTTACATGCAATAAAAGAATCTTCATAGCAGTCGAAATGTCCAAGTAATTCAGTTTCACTACGCCATGGCTTGAACAGTTGCAGAAGTGCTAGATAGAAAAATGTTCTCTTATCTGGAGTTTTGCAACTGAGTTTTCTGTGGTTAATAAGATTTCCTTTGGCATGTTTTACTAAACATCTGTCACATCCAATTACTGCATATTTTCCTTGTTTTATATTTGGTGTAACATTTCTTTTAAAGCTGTAATGTTGAAGTATTTCATACAGACATAGCTCTTCCAGATGTGGACTCCTTTTGGGATAGTATGCATCCAACATATTAGTCTTAAGAATTTCTGTACTTTCTGGTTCATTCAGTGCTAAGTATTCAATTTCTTCTAATGTTTTCAACACTCTATTTCGTGTACAGGCAAGACCTAAACTTACCCAAATGATTCCTTGTGACTTTGAATATAAACTGGAAGAGCACAAGTGATCCGAACATTCATAGGATCCAATTTCTCTGTGGGAAACCAGGCTCTTCTCTTGTGAAATTTCTTCCCACATTTCTTTCATCTCTATCTTTTCTGATTTTGTTATATATGATGTAACATAGCGTGCAACGGCAATTGAGTTATCTGCAACATATTGAATGTCCATGTTTGCATTCCACATTTTCAAAATAACTGGATTGTAGTCATTAATATACTTTGACTGTTCTGTTCTTTTTAAGTTGTACGTATTCTTGGGAGATTTCCGAGTTATTGTATCCCTTATAGCAGACAAAAAAGAATTTACTCTTCCTTTAGAAATTACTGGACGTGGGAATCCAAACCGACACCTGGTATAAAATTTTCCTTTAGACTTGTATTTCCGTCGACAGTACTTTCCACAACGGTGACTTTGGAAACGTAAAACTTGTTATCTCAAGCTTTTTCTCGTTCTTCTCTTGGAATGTCACAGGTAACATACTGTTCGATGAAAGAGAATACTGTTTCATCAGTATCCGTTCCAAATTTCAGAGCATTCCTTATCCATAATAGCATGTGTATATGCAGAGCACCTCTCGCTTGCTACTCTTTTCGCCAAAAAATATCAATAACTTCTCCAAGAGGACAATTATTTTTATTGCAGATAAAAGACATCATAGTTTGAAACCTATGATTAAAATACCTGCACACATTTACAGGATCCAATGAACACAGTTCTCCAGGTGTCTTCATTTCAATATTTTTTATATTGGAATTTGCTTCTCATAGAAATTCAAGTAAATCTTCCCATGCATACTCAGCTCAGCTAAGTGTTACAAACCATGTTGGTGTACCTAAGTTTCTTACCATACACTTAAGTTCACCATGACGACGAAACCAATACTCATTGGTTCCACGTTGACATGCCATCAAATTAATTAACTCTGCTTCTAAATTTTCATCTGTTTGTTGAACTTTCTCCATGAATTCTTTGGCTGAAACATGTGATTGATGAACTCCTGTTTTAAGTATGTGGTTCACTGCATACGAAAGAGAAGACAAATCACTTTAAAACAAAAGGTGAAATATATATGGAATGCACTGTTGAAATCTAGGATCTTCAGAGTATAATCTTGTTGAGCGATATTCTGAAGCTGGAATCCGTACAGGTCGCTCATCAAATCATCCACCTTCTCCAGTGGGGAACAGCTGTGGAAAACAACGAGCTTCTAAGCTTTTCTCCCATACACTCATTGGAGTTCCCTTTGCTTTTTTCATTTGAAATAATTCAATGCTGTTTCCTATTACTTCTTTTGAATGTAGAGGACATATTGTGTAATGTTCATAAATCTCTTCACTCCTCAACTTGTCTACTTTTTCTATTTGACCACTTGAAATTTCTGATTCATCTTCTAAACATATTACCTGTTCATCAACATTTACAGTTTTAAAATAAATATTGTTCTCTACAAGATATAAAGTAGCCTTTTGAAGTTTATTAACCGCTTAACCGCGGCGGCAATTCCGCCGCGGTGCGGCGGTTTAGCGGAGTGGGCGGGGCCGCGTCGGCCAACGGACGTTTGCAGCACTACAGAGGTAGTGCTCGCGACGGCCGTTGGCCGACAGACGCACGCAACGAGTTAACATCTACAAACTCTTGCCATATTTTCTGACTCTTTGTTGGTACACAGTTTACTAGAATAACTACTGGCTCATTTTCCTCTTTGTCTCTACCAACAGTTTCAATATTTTTCCTAAAATCTAAAGGTAAGTACACAACTCCTCTTTTCAGACCTCTTTGTAAATCTGTTGGTGGTAGTTTACCTGTTTTAGGCTCCATACGAATTATAGCTTGAAATGGGTGAACAGATTGAATAAGAACTGACTCATATGTATTCAAATCTGCCAGTTCCTCTGGAATAGTAACTAACTCTAACTTGTTATGTACTCCTCTACCTGGCATTTTGTTCTCTTCTAATTTGTTGTAACAATATTTACAAATACGTTGATCAGTACCCAACTCAAATCGACCTTCCACCAACAAGTAAGCTCCAAATTTCTG
This sequence comes from Calotriton arnoldi, assembly GCA_963921515.1. Classification (NCBI taxonomy): domain Eukaryota; kingdom Metazoa; phylum Chordata; class Amphibia; order Caudata; family Salamandridae; genus Calotriton; species Calotriton arnoldi. The sequence continues at coordinate 678,206 of CAWUFW010007125.1, forward strand.
CCACCTATCTTTGTTCTCCTTTTCACTTTTTAAATATAAATTAACATTCCTACTTTGACTTCTATAATGAGTACGTCGACAACAAATACAAGCATAGTTTGGTTTTTCAGAAAACACTGTCTTAAACGTTCTAATTTCTTCTACAAACTGATCAATGCTAATGTCTTTGCCATGTTCTTCAACATCTGCACTTGTCAAGCTCTCACTTCCTACACACTGCTGTTCTGAACCAAATAAATGAAACTCAATTTCATCACACATTTTTTCTACATCTGATAAACAACCGTGTAAAAGAGCTGTGTTCAGTTCACCTAAAGATAATGCAGGAGTTTTTACATAGTACACTTTCCTTACAAACTTCTGCATTCCTGAGTGGTGTACTGCTAACATTCTTAAGTGATGAAAAGTTCTTTTACACACTTTTCTTCAAAGACAAGCCAGAGAATGTCCGTGCTACTTAGTATATTGTTTTACTTTAAATGGATCTAGTCCTTGTAACAACCTAATCTTCTGTTTAACATTTTTGTTTGCATATTGTCGTAAAAAATTTCGCATTATGTCAGTAGATTCCTGTCGAATACTGAAAATACTGCTGCAATCCCACTTATATACAGGAGCTTGTGTGCGATTCCCTTGCACTTTTTCAGCTATTACTTCTTCTGCACTCCTAACAACCATTTCTTCTTTTGGAATGGGACAGCATTTTTAACTTCGTAGCATCAACCACTAGTATCAACTGAAAACGCTAATGTGTTTTGTTGAAAGTAGCTTTCTTCATTAAAGAAAGGCTCACTAGTAGAAGTGTGTTTCCATTCACCAGTGAAACTTTTAGAAAAGTTACTTCTATTAACAAGTCTTTTTCTTTTGCTTTTGTCTTTCAAAAACGTCATTATTTTATCCAATGTTTTCATTCTCTTCAATATTAAAATAAATAATTTTCGTTTCAAATCAAAAGCAGTATCTTCTACAGTTTCAATCTGCTGCGTCTGCTTATATGCTAGTAATCTTCTTATATACTTCTTACAATCTTTCAATAAATTCTGAATTACTCTACTTCGAAAGTCATTGTCAAATCTGTTGAAATTGTTTTTGTCTTCGTGTAACATGTGTTGTTTTCCCAAAAACAATTTTTTTTTACCATTTGAAGTGTCATTCTCCTTCTCCTTAGTTGAAAAACTCTTCTTTTTCCTTTCATTCCTATTCTGTTCGTGTAATTTCTCGACAACTCTTTTAAGAAAGTGTTTAGTGCTCTTACCTAAACAAACTTTATCCTTCGTAACATTGTCATTTGCTTGTAACGCAGTCATTTTACTTTTCTTTAAGTAGATCTCTTTTTTTTGTTTTCTTCTCTTTTCATCTTTTCTTATCATCTTGAATTTGTGATCGAAACAAAATAATTTTCTGAAAAACAAAGAACAGTTTCAATAGTTTCTTACATCAATTCAATATTTTAAAATAATTACATATGATTACTAATATTAACTACCAAGCAATTATTTACATTGCTATTTTCTTTATTTAAAATATCAAAACACTACTCATTCCACTTAACAATACCTTCCCAAACACTCATACAAAGTACGATAATCACTAATTCCTTTGCCACCATGTCTTTAACCTCATTTGCCTGTTGCATCTTCACTATTCAGCAACTACTAACAATGTTGCGCCTACCCAAATGCAAACCACAAACCCTTTCCATTTCACAGTTGAAAGTCTCACCATATTACGGAAAGGATGCATGCATCTCTCTGTGCCTTTTCCTAGTGGCATCATACTTAAAAGAAACATATAAATACATCTATACCTGTGTTTAATAAATATCAGATCTTCCGATGCATAACACGTGTGAAAATACATGTAGAAGCATAGACATACCTCATCAAAGTCAAAATGTTAAAACGAGCACTAGAGCAATATACAATGGGCCACTATGTAACTTGTAACGGTGTGCGACTTTTATGTATAACAATGAAACCGATTGGGACCTTTCTGTGCTGGTCAGATGCCACCAGCAGCCCAGTGAGGGTCTAAGTGGTATTTTTCAATGCAAATGGACCTCTGTTACCTTCTTTTTACAAACAGGAGGAGAGAAAGTGTTATAAAGGGGCAGGACAGGGGGAGTGGGGGGTCAAGGGATGTATCATTCCCAGTCTCTCCATCTGCCGGCCCTGTAATATACGCAGATTCACCACGATCAGGAAGCCTCACAACTACCTTCACTTATATTCATGTGTGCTTCACAAGTGTGAGCAAACCTGTGCACCAAGTGTCCTGGCAACATTTCATTTTTTTCTATCTCCCTGAATATTAATAAAACATGGGTCTTCTAAAACTCATCCCTCCCCCCCCAAGTATTTTCCGACAAGGAACAATCTGCAAACATGGGCCATTTCCTTTAGGTTCCCCGAACCGATTTTGGACCCCAATTCATCCCAGTACCTCAGACACAAGACCATGTAGTTCTTTCAACATAACACACTACACTCATGTATCATTGAAACTTGTATTTGTTAAAATGTACATATGAAAAACAAATTTAAGAAAACAATGTTTAACATATTTTTTTACTATTATTTGATACATCCAACAGTCCATAATTACTTTTAAAAGTATGAAAGGCGGGTGAGGCACTATTGAGTGATTGCATAAGCTCTTTTGTAGTACTTTAAGGCATTCTCTGACTATAACTACACTGTGTTGCAGATTACATGAATACATGCATACTCCTCTAGTGAAAAAATGACTGTAAAAGTACTGCCTCACAGTTTCTATGACTCCCAGTGTATTGCAACAATAATTGGAGAAATGCTTCCATTGTACCTTACTGAATGAATAAGTGCATAGATTGTACTTAAAGAAATTCATCTCTGCATACATAGTGCCTGGGTGAATGCTTGAGTGGAAAAGTACTCCCTCGCTCATTGCATGACTGCATAAGTAATCCATGATTGATTTAATTTGTGTGGTAGTAGTGCCTACTTGATTCTATGAGTGCATGGCTACTACCTAAGTGATTATATCAGTGAAAAGATAATACCTACCTGTTTACAACACTGCATGGAAACTGCCTGAGTAAATGACTTCGAGAGTAATTTCTGGGTCATTGTGAGAATGCATAGGTAGAACCTGAGGGAATCGATGAGTGCTTTGGTACTACCTGAGTCATTAATTAAGTTCAAGAATAGAAACGGGGGGATTGCATCATTGTGTTGGTAATGTCTGATTAATTGCATGTGTGTATAGCACTGCCTCCTTGATTGCATAAAACATTACCCCGTTCATACATTTAACTACCTTGAAACTACTTTTATTCATGAACTGGATTCGTTGGTTTTGCATTTTGCTGTCACAATAAAGATATGTAAGTTTTACTAACAGAGAACCACAGTGTTTGTTCTGTTGAATATTCTTTAGTTTGTACACAAGTTAAATTAAACAGAGATTGTAACTTTCCGCCCGTAATTTAAACTGTTTTTTGAAACAAACTCCTGTAGCTGCTGTTATTCCTACGCTCAGTGTGCTTTTCAAAAGCAGTTATCTTATTCCAAATAACCGCAATTGCTGTGGCAGGCATCCCGTACATACCAACTCTTTCACAACGTGTTACATGTTGCACCAATGTCTTCTGTCCTCCCCCACATCCGTTTGCAGATAGTTTGGTCTGGCCTTCCATTCCTACTTTGAAAACAGATTTTAATAGCATACACTAACTCAAAGCGCTATTGTTTCAACAAGAAGTGGCTCTCACATCAGTTTGTGAGACCTTCAAATAGCAGGTGGCTAAACCACCAAGTGATATTGACTCACTGCTCTATACCAATCTCCCACTACATTTTGCACAATTTATACGCCAAATATTTAATCAGTCTGAAACTGAAGGCCTACCACATTTTTTTAAACTAGCCGACTCCCACCTTGTTATCTCTTTTCAGACTATTTTTATAGTAATACCGGATATTATTCAGTCTAATTTTGCAAGCGCATTTGGCAGGTTCCCTTGCTGCTCTTGCTGGTTTGCGCAGTGCTCATTCTTCAGCTCCTACTAAAATGGCTGCCCGTCCTGTGCTTCAACCCCATCCAGGTCAATTGCGGCTGTACCGTGAACGGATGCTACAACTTTTTGAATGCTTGCCATTGGCGATTTTTGGCATCAGCTATAGGCTGAATTTCCGCTACGTGTATTTCACGTGCGTGCAGCCTGTGTTCTACTGTTTCCGGTGCCCCTTTGAATGCGACCTGTAAGTCTGCCTCTGTACTACTTCACGCGGTCGCCTGGATTATGAACTGTTGCTGCAACCATTGCTGGCTCATTACCAGGACTGTTCCAGAGACACACGCTTGATGGATGTATTTAATAATACAATAAGGGGGAGATGGAGTACATGCGCTCATGCACAGCGCCTCTTGCAGCAGACTATCATCGAATATCACGCAAGTTGCCCTGACATGCTCCTGCTTGCAGAAGATTACGATGACCATGTCTGTTCTTTCGACTTGCTGAATTGGATGGCTACCCTCTTTGCTTAGAGAGGTGCTGATGACCTTTTGGAGCTGATTGCATATCACGTTGCTTCTGAGTTCTTGAACCTCGATGGATCTCCATAAGTGCGCATGGTAACCCGATTTGATGGCCTCTTATATCTACACTTCAAGAACACTGTTTTTTTTCCTTTTTCTCATTTCGCTTTTCGTTCCTTTTTGGATTTTCAGATATTGACTTTCTTTACGAATTCCCCTTTACAGACTTGGTTACGCTCTCTTTATGTTTGTGCTCTGTTTGCCTGGGTGTTACAGATTTGGCCGATGAAACGGGCGACTTGGCCGTTGGGGTCATTATCAACTTCACTAAGTTACCATCAACCGTGCATCCATTATCCAACTTTTACGCACGATAACACAAACGTATATTTGACTAAATACCTTGTTCATACTTTTCACATGAGAACTATCTGCTGTGTTTGTTGAGAGCATTTTTTGACACTTTAAATTGAACATTGTAGGCAAAGTCAATAAACAGTGTCCCTTTGTTATTTTGCTGTGGTTAGGGCCTAGCACTTGTATAAAAATATACACCGAAATTCTTGTTGAACACCCGTACTGTGATACAATTGGATTATACCAATACGTGCAACACATAAACTTGGATAGAACTGTTTCCAAGGAGAACAGCGAAACAGATTCTGTAATTTACAATTACTATATATATTAAAAGTTATGTAGTCTGCAGACAAACCTCTGATATGTTCTATTTTATAATAATACTTCTTTTTAGCAGGGAGAGAAACGTTACGCAAGGTAGTCTTTTCTCTATTCTCTTTTTATGATGACCTCTCTTTATCAGATATCGATTCACTACTATACTGATTATAATTCTATCATACAATTTTATTTTTGTTGTGGCACATATACTGCACATTACGCCATGTTATTTTAAATAAATGTTTTAAAATATTTCATGTCTGTGTCAGATGTTACAAATACAATAGTGACAGTTAATTCCTTTGCCACCATCTCTTTAACCTCATTTGCCTGTTGCATCTTCACTACTCAGCAGCTACTAACAATGTTGGGCCTACCCAAATGCAAACCAGAAACCCTTTCCATGTCACAGTTGAAAGTCTCACCATATTACTAAAAGGAAGCATACATCTCCCTGTGCCTCTTCCTAGTGGCATCATACTTTAAACAAACATACAAATAGATCTATACCTGTGTTTTATGGGTATCGGATCTTCCAATACATAACTCGTGTCAAAAAATACATGTTGAAGCATAGCCATACCTCAGCAAACTTAAACTGTTAAGATTAATCGTTGAGCAATGTAAATTGGGGCGATATGTAAGTTGCAACTCTGTGCTGCTTTTTTGTATGGCATAGAAGTCAATTATGACTTTCTCTGTGCTCCTCAGATGACGCCAGCAGCCCAGTAAAGGTCAACACAGATGGGCCACTGATACCTTCCTTTTACAAACAAGGGGAGAGGAACCGTTAGAGAGTGGGAGGAAGGAGGGGGGTGGTCAAGGGACGTGTCATTCCCAGTCTCTTGACCTGCCGCCCCTGTGATGTAGGCAGCTTCAGCACGAGTAGGAAGCCTGACAATTACCTTAACTTATATTCATGTGTGCTTCATGAGTGTGAGTAAACCTGTGCACCAAGTGTGCAGGCAACATTTCATTTTTTTCATCTCCCTGAATTTAATAAAGCATGTCCCTTGTAAAGCCCCCCCCCAGTATTTTCTGAAAAGGTACAATATGCAGAAGGCCACTTCTTTTACATTTCCCGGGCCAATTTTGGACCCCAATTCATCCCTGTACCTTAGTCACAAGACCATGTAGTCCTTGCAACATGACACACTGCACTTGTGTAGCATTTAAACCGACTGCGACTTTCTCTGTGTTGCACAGATGCCACCAACAGGCCAGTGAAGGTCTATGTGGTATTTTTCATGGTAGATGGGCCTCTGTTACTTTACTTTTAGAAAGAGGAGATGGAGGAAGCATTGGGGGGGAGACATAGGGGGGGAGTCAAAGAGCGTGTCATTCCCAAACTCTCCATCTGCCGGCCCTCTAATATATGGAGATTCAGCACAGGGAGAGAGCCTGACAATTACCTTCACTTATATTCACATGTACTTCACCAGTGTGAACAAATCCGTACACAAAATGTACAGGGAACATTTCCATTTCTTTTTTATCTCCCAGACATTCATAAAACATATCTCTTGTAAACAACCCCCCCGCCCCTGTATTTTCCGACAAGGCACAATCTACAAACGTGCCTATTTCTCTTACATTGACCGGGCCGATTTTGGATCTTAGTTCAACCCTGTACCTCAGTCACAACACCATGCAGTCCTATCAACATAAGAGACTGCATTCCTGATTTCACGAAGACACTTAAATATATACGGCGCACATCAACAATACCTTCCCAAAGACTCATACGAAGTACCATAATCATTAATCCCTTTGCCACAATGTCTTTGACCTCATTTGTCTTTTGCATCTTCACTACTTAGCAACTACTAAGAGTGTTGTGCCTACCCAAATACAAAGTAGAAACCCTTTCCATGTCACACTTGATAGTCTCACCATATTACTGAAAGCATGCGTACATCTGGCTGTGCCTTTTCCTAGTAGCACATACTTAAAAAACATACAAATAGATATATACCTGTGTTTTATAGGTATAGGATCTTCCGATGCATAACACGTGTGAAAATACATTTTAGAAATATACACATACCTCAACAAAGTCACACTGCTAAGACAAACACTCGGACAATGTACAATGGGCCGGTATGTAAGTTGCAAATGTGTACCGCTTTTGTGTAGCATGGAAGGCAATTGGAAGCTTCTCTCGCCTGTTCAGGTAGCACCAGCAGCCCTGTGAAGGTTAAATTATTAGTTGTCGAAGCACATAGACCTCTCTTACCTTCTTTTAACAAACGGGTAGGAAAGAAGCGTTGAAGGGGTGTAAGAGGAGAGGGGGGTGTCAAAGGACGTATCATTCCTAGTCTCTTGATCTGTAGGACCCTCTACTGTACACAGATTCTGACTGAGCCTGACACTCACGTATAGTTCACCAGTATAAACAAATCTGTGCACACGGCCAATGTACAATAGGCCGGGATATATGTTGAAACTTTGTGCCGCTTTTTTCTGTAGCATAAAAGGCGATTGGGACTTTCTCTCTGCTGTTCAGGTGGTACCAGCAGCCCAGTGAGGCTCCAAGTAATATTTTCAAAGCAAATGCGCCTCTGTTACCTTCCTTTTACAAACAGGGAGGTGGAGGAAGCATGGGGGGGGAGGTGAGGGGGTCAAGGGACGTGTCATTCTTAGTGTCTTGATCTGCCGGCCTTCTAATGTCTGCAGATTCTGCACGGGCAGGGAATGTGACAGTTACCTTCACTTATATTCAAATATAGCTCACCAGTGTGAAAGGTCCGAGCACAACGTCTACACGCAACATTTCCATTTTTTTTTACATCTCCCTCAAGTTAATAAAACATGCCTCTTCTAAACCCCCCCTCCCCAGTATTTTTCGACAAGGCACAATCTGCAAACGTGTGCCATTTCCTTTATGTTGCCCGATTCGATTTGGGAACCCAAATCAACCCTGTACCTCACTTTCAAAACCATGCACTCCTTTCAACATGACAAACTGCACTCCTTCTTTCTCAAAGACACCATAATAAATATGGGATACTTGTTCAGCAACTACTCACACTCTATGCACATTTTGTAACAAATGTGAAACAGCACACTTCTATAATACTATGTTATTTAAAAAAATATATATTTTCAAACTTGAAAATATCACCCCAAAGACTTTACCACTACTACACAATATATAACACACCATATTAATTTGTAACTCACCTCTGTAGTTAGTATGCCAATTTCAAATTTCACAAACGCATGCAATATTTTTTTTCTCACACAATAAATGTAATTCAAGACCCTCATCAAGGATAAAACCAGTGATGGCAAACTTTCCCTCTCTTTCCGCACAGAAATAGATGTAAATAACAAATCAAAATCGTTCCTTCATTATTTCAAATTGCAAAACACATTTCTATTGGTCACTCATATTAACCCTCTCTAACTCTCTTTTAAAATGCCCCAAACTGGTTCTCTTATTTTGTGGATTGGACACTCCCCCACACTGCCACATCGCCATACAGCCCCGAACCCTTACGACAATTCAGAAGCCTATTTCTAATAATACTACTGCAAATTTTGAACAACACACTTCTTCTAGACATACTACTCATTTTGAAAAACTAACTTTAATAGCTTATCAGTTGTAATTAATTTTGCATTTCATATTTTAATACCACAGATATTTCTACTCCTCCCCAATCACCTTATTGCCAGTTTCCATACCAACACTTTCTGCAACATTCAACAGCAGGTGCGGGTCACAGGTTCACCATATTTCATTCCCACAGTTTCTGCAACATTCAACGGCAGGTGCGGGTCACAAGTTCACCATATTTCATCCCAACAGTTTCTGCAACATTCAACGGCAGGTGCGGGTCACAGGTTCACCATATTTCATCCCAACAGTTTCTGCAACATTCAACGGCAGGTGCAGGTTACAAGTTCACCATTTTTTAAAGTTCAGAACAGTACCTTCCAAATGCAAGTAGCAGGTGTGGTTGACTTTTGCACGTCTGATCGTATCCTATGTAGTGTACGTTTCAAACATTTTTTATTAACCAATCAGAAATATTCTTTTTCACGAAAGTAACATGCACCCTAGTTTTCACTGCACAATGTTCTTCATCAGCCAGTCAGTTATTGGTTTTCTCAAAAAAAGCTTCTTCTCCACCTTTTAACATATATCTCATTCTACCAATGGACCACATGAGCTACAGACATCTTTTGATTCCTGCCTGCCATACCTTCAAAATGCTAGTGTGGATCGTAGGACCAAGCTATGTTTTCTGGTGCAAAAGGTATGCTGAACACAGATGTATTGACAAAGACCTAGGTTTACAAAATGTGGACATTAAATGGTTTGCACAGAGAGGATTAAAGTGGCACCAATTGTTGCCTTTGGTTAAAACCTCTTTGCATCTCCAACCCCCTGACCTCATGATTGTGCACTGTGGTGGCAATGACCTAGGCACATAGACTGGGGTAGGTCTGGAAATGCTAATGAAGGGTACCTTTGCACAATTGTTGTTGCTTTTGCCTCAAACTGTCTTTGTATACTCCAATATATGCCAAAGACAAAAGGGGAAATGGTCAAGTCAATTCTGTCCTCAGATTGAGAAAGCTAGGAAGAATGTCAATAAAGCTGTTTCTGCAAACCTCAGAGATCATTGAATGGGGTCCATCTACAACAACAATCTACGTTTTGTTATGGATGACATATACAGAAGTGAAGGAGTTCATTTCACAGATCAAGGAAACAGAGTTTTTCTCAACAACCTGAAGCTGTGCATGCGCACTTACATGTAGCTCCAACAAACTCATAATGAAAACAAGGGCTCTTTTTAGAGCCACCCTATAACTCAGAACACAGCCAGGCCATTTTAGGCCCCCTAACCGCATCCCCCGGGGCCTGGCCACAATGTTTGACAACCACGCAAGGAGCCCCAATGCCCCCGCAGTCCCTGCCAGCTCCCCACCTCCTGCGGCAGCCGGCATTCCTTTTAAACAAAGCCAGCTGCTCCATGCAAGCTCCCTTTGCCCAAAAGCAAATCTGCTTCGCTTCATAGAAGCGAGAGCAAATTTCCTCCTCTCACTTCCATGGAGTGAAGCAGAAGTTTGCTATGACAGAGCGGGAACTCTGCAGAGATCCCGCCCTGCCATAGCAAACTACAATGTCCCGGGGGTAGACACCACGGGTCATTGTTGGAACCAGCCCTCGGAGATGATGATACCCAGGGCCAAGGAAAGCTCCTCAGGGGAAATTGGACAATACGCCTCCATCCAATTTAAAGGCCTGGGAACATCGTGCTACCCGGGGCCGGCAGTCTGCAACAGACCCCCGCATTTTAATTCATAAATGCCCCTGGGAAGTAGTGCCCCCGGGACAGTGTGGGGGAGGTTTCACCCCTCCACACTTAAGTTTTACGTATAGCGCCGGGGAAGTGCTACTCTTTGGGCCAGAGGGGGAGGGGGTTGCGTGCCCCCCCATATCATTATATTTCCCCCCGGGAACTGCGTGCCCATGACAAAAGTAGCCCCCGCATTTTAATTGTAAATGCCTTGAGGGAGTAGTGGTCCCCGGGACAGTGTGGGGGAGCCTTCACCCCTCCACTCTTATATTTTACGTATACCTCCAAGGACATGCTGCTCTTCGGGGCGGAGGGGGAGGGAAGACGCGTACCCCCCCATATCATTATATTTGCTCCGAGGAAGTGGCGGTCCCGGTGACAGAAGTAAACCCCGCATCATAACTAAACATTGCTCCCAGGAACTGGCCTACCCGGGGGCTTAATTAAACAAAGCGTGCGACACCGCGCTTCATTTTTCTTTTTTCCACCATGATTTCCAGGCCCTACGCGAACCCAGCTGAAAACATATAAAAAATGTTTTTTTTTTACCTTCGGACTCCCTGTGGCACCCCCTCAGCACCCTAGGAGGGTCACAGTGTTCCTACCCTGCCCTCTTCTACTTTTTTCCCCCTTTTTCCCCCTACTCGTTTCAACCGAGTCACAAGATGGCTGTCAACGCTTCCTAGTTTGAAGTGTTGGCAGCCAATCAGAGGCAAGCTCGTGCTCAGGACGTCTCAGCCAATCAGATCTCACAATTCTCAAATATCGATATCTGTAAATCTTTAAATATCTCAAAAACTACTAAATGGATTTACGCCATTTAAAGAAAAGCATGCTTTCTGGACCAAGAGCTATCTCTCTGCCAAATTTGGTGTAATTCCGTTCAGCAGTTCGGGCTGTAGCCGTGTCTAAAGTTTGCTATGGAAATTAACATGGAGAAAACACGTTTTGGGACCCCCCTTTTTTCTCGGCCCCCAATTGATGAATCACCCCGAAACTTTCAAGACAGGAGCTGATTTGAGTGAACAATTAGTTTTGAACATTTTGCGGGGATTTGTCAAATGACCCCAAAGATATTGGCACAAGAAAAAACACTTTTCCTATGGAAACTAGGTCCTAACTATAACTACCTACTGGCAACCGCCAGTAGGTAATATATATATATATATATATCTATATATATATATATATATATATATATATATATATATATATATATATATATATATATATTCACTGAAAAAACCATAAGGTTTTAGGGACAGTTATAGTTAGTTGGACATTGCACTCGTACAAAACCCGTGAAATTCCCCCGTTATAGTTAGTTCAGGTAACTGCCGATTTTTTTTTTTTTTTAAATGCTTTTTTTGCCCAGGGGTCCTTGTGGGACCCCCTGAGCAGGCCTAGGGGTTAGGGTGTTTCTACCCTGCCCCCTTTGTGCGTTTTGCACACTTGTTTCTTTTTTTTTCTCGGCGGATCCGCGCACCCTAAGCGCATCCCGCCGATTTAAAAAAAAATGCTTTTTCTGCCCAGGGGGTCCTTGTGGGACCCCCTGAGCAGACCTAGGGGTCAGGGTGTTTCTACCCTGCCCCCTTTGCGCTTTGCGCACTTGTTTCTGTCCCTCGGTTCTACCGAGGGACAAAATGGCTGCCAACACTTCCTGATTTGGAGTGTTGACAGCCAATTAGCATGCAGCTCGTGATCGGGAGGGTACGCGGATCCGACGCGCCCATAGATACATATGTGATTTTAATTGTGAATTTCTCAGGAACTACTGAACGGATTTACACCATTTTAGCAAAAGGCACCAGTCTGAACCAAGGGCTACCTCTTTGCCAAATTTGGGGTAATTCCGTTCAGCAGTTCGAGCTGTAGCTGCGACTAAAGGTTCCTATGGAAAAATGAATGGGGAAAATGCGTTTTGGGACCCCCCTTTTTCTCGGCCCCCGCTTGACATATCACCCCGAGACTTTCAGGGTAGGAGCGGACCGGAGCGCCCCAACAAGTTGGAAGCTTTCGCGAAGATTCGTCAACCGGCGCCAACGTTATTGCAAATAGAATGTCGCGGATTTCCTATGGATAATAGGTCCTAACTATAACTATCTACTGGCGACCGCCAGTAGATAATATATATATATATATATATATATATATATATATATATATATACACTGAATTCCTCTCACCTTCGGCTTGGGTGAAGAAAGCGAGCCACACCGGTATGCAGTAGTTAAACGTAGATTTATTCCGGGCACAAAAGCATAACGCATTTCAACTCATTCTGGAGTCTTGGTCACATGACCTTCATAGGAAATCTAGTGTTTTAAAGACAACGTAATGTCTAACATGACGTTTACAGATTTCTATGGACATAGTAAACATACTACCCGTTATTGCGGGTTTTAAGGCACTTGTTCAAACTTAAAAAAATATAGTAAATGTAATACAATTCATTGTGGTCATTGATATTAACAATAAAATAAGATTGTCAACAGATTATCGACTTGATATTTCGTCATATCAAAAAAAGTGAATTACAAGGTTCAATTTTGTGACACCGTTAAAATTTGTTTTCATGCCTATAGTAGGCTTATATGCATTTTCTAACGTATGTTGGAACCAACCCTATATTGAATACAATGAGTTCCTCAGTATTATGTACTTCACATTATTTTTACCACAAAATAATAATGTTATATGTGTAGCGACATTCATAGATACAATACAAAAATACAAACTGATCATTAGGTTATTTCTTGGGGTTTAGTACCCTTTCTGAAAACAACAAATATGTCAAACTGTGAAGGCAAATTCAAGTATCTCATTATTGCAGACTGATGATATTCACTATGATAGTCATGTACATACTGTAAAGAAGAGGTGGCTGTCACATAAACTAGGCCGGATCTCCGTGTTTTTAGCTTCCTGCTTAGTGATTCTAGACTGTCGCTCTCTGGTAATCTTTCTGTGCAGAAAAATGGTAAAATAGTTTAGTATTCATCTCAATTTCTAAGCATTCCCTGACATGTTATAGAAAAACATTTACGGTAAAAATCTGGACCCCATTGTATCAAAATAACTAACAAAATGATACTTTGTGAACAAAAACAAGATACACACAGAACTTCAAAGATTAAAATTGGACATAAGCGCAGTGTGAATACGAAAAATCCTTGTGTAGGAGTGCAATTAAAAAAGGGGGGAAAGGGGAAACTAAACCTCAGCTAGTCTATAGGTGCACATGCAGTTCCTCATCATTATTCATACCAAAAGGAGATATGCAGCCTGCCTGTAGGATGAACCTAGACTCTTGGTGGCGCAAAGCTTGCACTCTGTTGCCGCCTCTAGGGTTTTTAGGAACACAGTCGATGCCAAAGTATTTGGCCTTTGTCCACTCACTTTCATGAGCTTCATGGAAGTGTTTCGCTGTGCTGTACATAAAGTATTTGTTAATAATCGCCCTCCAGTGTTCCAGAATACGTTTTTTCACAAGGAAAATTGTGGACCCTATGTACTATCGGCCACACGGGCAGATGATAACATAGACCGCAAACTCAGTGAGACAGTTGATGTTCTTGGAGATTTTCCATTGTCTATTAACTCTCAAGAGTTTGGTTTCCTTCACATTTTCACTGTGGCTACAAGCTTTACATTTGCCACATTTGTGAAAGCCTCCCCCTCTTCCTAGCCAATTGGTTTTCAGTGGTGATAGATGGCTTTTGACCAGTTTGTCTTTCAGGGACGCTGGCTTCCTGAATGTCATCGAGGGAGTCTGACCTAACTTAGCTTTCAAGGTGGGATCTTGGGTTAAAATATCCCACCGTTTTTGTATGATTTTTCTTAGGTCCTTAGATTGGGTTCCAAACTCAGTTATCAACCTAATAGGGCCCTCATGGTCCTTGTTGTCTTTTTTGCGTTTAGGTTGTTCAAAGAGGGTTTGATTTCTATCAATAGCATCCACTTTGATAGCTCCTTTGTGTAGTGTTTGTTGGGTATACCCTCTAGCTTGGAATCTCTGTGTCATCTCCTGTTTGCTATTCTCATAATCCTCACTTGAGCTACAGTTCCTTTTCGCTCTTAAAAACTCACTGTAAGGGACGCTCCATCTAAAATATATAGTCATTATAACAAAGGTTAAAAGGTTGGTATAGTTAGGTGAGAATGTCAGTTAAAACATACCGTTTGAAACAAACAAATCCACTGAGATTCACCTGATATAGTTATCTCAAGTAACTATAACTTGTTCCCTAAATGAAATATTTGAGGGTGTCCCTAGAGACCAACTGGTCCAATGTTTATATGCCTCATTCCTTCCACAAGGGCCAGTTGACCACTGACCTTCCCATCTGTAGTACAACATTGCCTGCTTCATTACATGCAGCATATTACCAACAATGGCATTATCTGTCATAAATGTTTCAAATCTCATTATGTAAAGAGCCCCCAGAGCTGCTTTACAGTGTAGGATACCTTTCTCTATCCGTCTCCATATAGGGGGTTCCAATGTGTCTTGTGACTTGTACACCAACTGGGACAGATTTTTAGCCAGGTACTACAAGCTCATGCGGGGTCAACAGAGACCCTGCTTCGGTATGTTCGTAAAGTTTACACATTTGGAGTTGGGGTTTGTCTTTGCCCAACACTAAAGTTGATTTCAGGATCAATACTTTGTTGCAAAAGAGCACAAAATGAGTATTGGCAGAATTCCCATAATGTAATGAAACTGTGGTGCTGTCACTGCCTGTACTCTGTCACACAGTGATAATTGAGGCTGGGTCAATGTAGTGAATTTGAGGTGCATCTCAGCCTCTAGGAGTTTTATGTTATTTTCTGTCATGTGCACCAAGCCCCTGTGCAACAGTACACCCAGATGTTTCATCCCTTTTGAAACCCACTACATTACCACACTTTCAATGCATGCCATAGTCATTACAATAGACATTAACATTATTTCCCACATTCCCCATTTTACATTATATCCAGCGACCTCCAAAAAGATGTCCAACAATAAAGTCAGAGTGAGTATGGTTGTCCGTAGATTGGTCATGGTCATCAATATGTTATCTGCGTACAGGGAGAACTTGATAAGCCCTGGTCTGGTTGGGAAATCCTGTGTGAAGTGGGGCAATCTGATAGCAATTGCCAATGTTTTAAGGGCCTAGAGGAAAGGTCATAGTGAGAGTGGGCATTCTCAGCGGGTTCCTCAGTTTATCTGGATTGTGTGCAACATATGGCCTTCACAGTTGATTTGGAGTCTCATAAAATGTGGGATAGGGTCCACATGTGGTTTTTTAAGGACTAACCTGGTACAAATCCGACCTGTGATGCATGCACACATTAAAGATGGAAACATGCTACCGAGCCTAATGGCAAGCACTTTAGCCAGTATCTTGATGTCAACATTCAGGTCAGTATGCCCCATATTCAAAGGGGTCCTGTACTTCTCTGAGCAATACAGTTATAAATGTGTCACTGGAAATGGGGCCTAGGGTACCCAATGTATCTGTTTTTTGGAAGGCTTGATAGGGCATTTGGGTCACATGAGGTTTACATGTTTTATATAATAGCCCAGGGAAGTCATCATCCCTGGTGATTTACATGTTGGTAGTCCTGATATATGGCTTCACCGATTTCTTCAGGGGTGATTTCTACATTGCCATTTCTCTCTCATCATCAGGTAGAAAGGGTAGTCTGAGGGAGTCATGGAACAAAGCTTCAATTTTTGTGGTCTCATTGCAGTTGGAGTTATATCGTTATTCATGGACGGAGGCCAAGGCCTCCGAAATCTCTGCTGGGTGTCCTGGAGGCATTCGTATTGCGCCTCTCGTTGAAAGGTAACATTCTCCTTACTTTCTTGCCACATTCACAGGACCACCATTTATGTTTTAAATGGGTTTCTCTACAGCAGAGGTGTATAGTTTGTTGTATGCAACGTGTCTGCATTTATTTTGAAAAGAGAGCTTGGCATAGTAGTTCATCACAAGGAAGGCTATTGGGTGTTCCAAGTGCTGCCTCTCACTAGTGTCTTTTTTTCCTCAATGTCAGAGTCCCTCAATAAAAGTCCTCTCTATGATGCTTTGCCTGCTGCGTACACCATCAACTGTGAGGTCATCAATTGCTCATTCAGAGATTGGTAGACTAGCTGAATTTGGATGCTTGCATCAGCTAGAAGCCGGAATGGGGGTAATAGGACCCATGGCTAAGTTGAGCATTAGGGGTTGAAGTCAGATAGTCCCCCTGAAAGGATATCTATTTTAAATAGGCAGTGCAACAGTGAGAGGTTCATTAAGAAAATGTCTATTCTAGAGAAGGTGTCTAAGTAATTTACACCAATCAGCCCCCACTGCTGATCAACCTTGCTACAGGATGATCGCTGGTGGTGCCCAAAGTTTTCATGGTTGAGGATAATTCTGCTGGAGAAGACTGAAATATGCCTAACAACGGAGAGGCATACCAAGCACCTGTTAGTAGGCCATGTGTAGGAGTACTGTATCAAGCCACTTAGCGGGCCAGCGTGCTGTTTCTCATGGCTGAACACCATGTCTCATCCGGCTCCAATGTAGATGAAGGTCCAGTGTGGCTCCAGTTCTCTGTAATTGACTGCCAAGGTGTGGGTGATTGACACAGCCCAACGGCTACACTTGTCTCCTTTGCAGGGGCCATTGGGTTGTCTCTTTCAGTGCTGCTCTTCTCTAGTTCAGGGCCATGCAGAGGTCTGGCAAAGTGATTAGTCACGTAGTGGCCCAGCTTGCAGAGTGCTGTTCAGGAAAAGTGGGAGGGGCATCAGGTGTGCGACTGCTGCCACAGCAAGTAACTTAGATTTTCAGTTGTCACTTCCACCAGTATGTTTTCAGAACTCTGTTGTTCATGCAGATGTCAGTTGATCTGCTCTCTGGGGTGCCCATCTACTGTCAAGTGGTCTACCAGTTGCCTAGTTATTCAGAAAGCCACAAACATGGACCATGGCAAAGCCCTACCGCCAATAACACCCACGTTCAATGTGATGAATGGATCCTGAATGTGAACAGTTGCTGCATACAAATAGTTTATATGTGAGTATTTTATATGGCACATGAACATTTAGACAGATTTATGCATAGGCTTAACAGCCAGTGATTTAACATTCACAGAATCTGCCCCTAAGTAAGACGCTGTGTGGCCAAATGTGGTAACGGCATGGAAAGTCTTCTAGTGTGTTATGAACAGATAAAGTTATTTGGGAAACGAATGGACATCAGGTATATAAACGTGTGTGATAGTTATTTCTTGAATATATGTGCTATAAAACAAAATATCTGTTTACAACCCTTAGTTTTGTGAAAAACCTCAACTGTGGTTGAGAGGTTCAGTACAAATCTGTTCTCATTTTTTGGCATTGCCTTGGACAAATGAGGCAGCAAGCCCTGGATGGAGAATATATTAGTACAGAAAACCAGTGCAAGAACCACTAGTATATTGGAAGGTTGTAAGCAAAAACTGTAAAACAGCTGGTCCAAGTACCAGCAAGAAGCACATGATGCCTGATCTGCAAAATGATTTACATCCAACGAAGGGGACTGCCTGGATTAGGTTTGCTACTACTCAAATGGCTCTATTTGATTGTTCATTGTTGTGAGAAACTCAGCCTTTGTGCCCGGATCACCCCCATTTTGTGACTAATACTGGTGGTTACTGACTGATTGTGTGCTGGGCCCTGTTAACCAGGCCTAGGGCAATGCTCTGTTTAAAAGATACATGGCAGTTAGGTGTAATTATGACACCTACATGTAAGCCCCTAGTATATGGTAGGGCATGTAGTTTCAGAGGCCCAGCAGATTTAATGCACTTAAGTGTGCACTGATGTGTTGACTGCTGTCATTTTAAAACCAGCCCTTCTATGTTCAAAGTCAACTTTGGAATTTAAGCTACTTCTAAAGTCTTAAACTACCTTATTTTTACATATATTTAACCCCTAGGGTCTACCCTAGGAGCCTCAAGGTGAGGGTGCTATGTTAAAATAGGCAGGGACAATAGAAAATATGTTTTATAAGCCCTGGTGAGGGAAAGACTGCTAATTTAGTGTTCCCCATTGTAGTGCATTAGCTCCATAGACTAACATGGGAGGCTTTATTAAACTTTAATAAAGTCTAACTATTGACAGGAATGATCTACAATAATAATTCTGAGTGTCTAAATAAAAGTTAGACTAAATTCAACAACTTGCAAGGTTGGATTTATTGTAACTATGGCAGAAAATACGTTATAGAACTTGCTGTTCTGATGTGCCTGAATCCAGCTCTAGAGCAGCCTCTCCTGACTGGCCAGCCATTTACAGGCTGAGCCAAATTGCTCTGAAGAGGTGTGAAGTCCATCTGAAAGGAAACAATGAGAGATCTGCTGTGAGGAGAACTGCAGTGGCAGATCAAAAGGCAGGAAAGAGGCGGAATAGCAAAGCTGTTCTTCAAAAAGAGCAAGACAGAAAAGACAGGAACCAAACCCACCCCCGCTTCCTGCACCCACAGCCAGATTGAACCCCCTGTAATTGAATTAGCAGAGGTGCTGCAAGCGGAGTGTTAGGGAAAGGTAGCCACACCTCTAGGTTGGGTTGACAAGACCTTAAGCTCCAGGAAGGATTTTATCAGTTTTGGATTTTATGGAACAGTGCTTTCTGGACAAGAATTTGCCACACTTCAGGAAAAGTGGTCATCATTGTGGGTGGCACCCTGCACCCCACTGGTTAGGGTTCCCCCCTGCTTGCCAGCCCAGATGCCTGGATAAATATGGAAGAGCTGCCCAGCAACTGAGATTCCTGCCTGGAAGAAACAAGAAGAAGACGGACTGCCCTGCTGAACTCCTGGCCTGCACCAAGAGGACTGCACTCTGAAGGACGCACCTGCTGCACACTTTGGGTTTCAGCAAAAGAAGGACTTTGCCTGGCTCTAAACGTTTAAGAGTGGACTCCCTGAAAGCAACAGGCTAAAAGAGCTCCACCTGCATCATCTTCACCAAGAAAAACCCAGCTGGACAGCGATCAGTTGACTTTTAGGGATTTGGCCAGGTGCTTTGTTGTTTTTATCGTCCCAACTTCTCAAGGAGAAACTTAGAGATTCTGGAACCTTGGATGGGTGCTTTGGACCCTTCAAGAGCCAAAAGGGACCTTCTGGAAGAAGATTCAGAAGTTTGATATCATTTGGAGAATTTTTTGAAAAAACTCCTTAAGTTGACTGACCCGTCGTTGAGAGTCAAGCCGCCAACTTCGAACTGCGACCCGGTCTGAAATTCAGGTTCGTTCCGCTGAAGCTACAGAGCTCCAAGACCACCTGGATTTCACTGAGGCCTCATGCTGAAGCAAGTCGATGTTGTCAACTCGCAAGCCAACCTGACGAGAAGTCTCGCTCGGCGTCAAGAGAAAAAGCTTAAAAAAAAGGACTAAGTCAGAAGGTAAAAACTTGACCAGGCCCTACCGCTCACTGTATCTGACCCGTGCTCCATTGCTGTGGGCCTGAAATTTGACTATGTCCCAGTCAAGCGTGATCAGATGTCCCAAGTTGTCGCTTCTGGCTTTTAGACACCTAAAGTATTTTTTCTTTACAAATTCATTTCTCCAGTTCTCTACCTTGGATTTTTGTCGTTTAGGTGTCATTTTAATCATAAAAATATTTTCTATTTTTATAAATTGGTGTTGTATTGTTATTGTGTGTTATGTCTTACTTATTCAATGTATTGGTGTTTTTAATTTACACACCTGTCTCCTAAGTTCAGCCTGTCAGCTCTCAGCCAAGCTACCAAGGGTTGAGCAAAGATTAATTAAATTAGCGTTGTATTGTTATTGTGTGTTATGTCTTACTCATTCAATGTATTGGTGTCTTTAAATAAAATACCTGTCTCCTAAGTTCAGCCTGTCAGCTCTCAGCCAAGCTACCAAGGGTTGAACAAAGATTAATTTATTGAGAACTTGACTGGATTTTAAATGTGATTGTGGTGTTGCCACTAAGTGTAGGTACCTACATATCCTTACTAATAAATCACCTTCCAACAATTGTCATTTGCATATGGTTGCTATGAGCATAGTGAGTATGTGATGAGCTTATGGCAGAGGTTTTACTTATCTACTTGGCATATACTGTTTGTAAGACAATTTACAAACACCAGAATTGAATGGGCATATTAACGCCTGTTTGGTAGCCATCCTTGTGGAATTGGCAGCTACTGGTTGCCAAACATAGCTGGGAAATGATAGCCCTTCGTAATTTTGTGGCTTTTTATGTTGCTTACTTTGAGTTGACATATCCTCAACGTTCTCAGTGACAATATCTTAAAGTCCCCCAACCAACACTGGTGAATTGACTGCTGCCACCGACTTCCACTTTCAGCTGGATATGTTCTTCTGGTCCCCCTCCCACCCCTCTGGCCATGGCAGACTAGTGGTTTTAAACCATTTGTTCTTTTATTCGCATATTTATTTCATGTCACATTTTCTTGATCTCATTATGAGTCGCTACTGCTCTTTAGACCTTAGAAACCAATATTTCCACCTCCTCCTAAGTAAACTTCACGTTATGTTTGCTTCCGGTGCTCTGGCTTCCACAGTCCTCCCAAGTCCTTGCCTTGTCAGAAATAGCTTAATCCTCCGTTGTGACACTAACTGGCGATTTGCATCTGAACCCTATACAATTTCAATATTGATTGAGGCGTGTGGCGCGTCGTGCATTTTGCATCACTTCTACGTCATTTTTTCCCTGTAATGTCACTGTTGTTTATCACAATGTGCTGCATTGTTTCTTGAAAGTTAGTATTCTAAACCACTGACGGCTCAAATCGGTAATAAAATGGCTGACGAGTGAAGTGAGGAACGTTACATTCATTCATACACAAGAGGTGCAGCATAACAAGATTAAATTGGTGTATCTGTGGGGGTAGTGGTTTAAACATACTTTTTGATTCTTAAATATTCATTAGAATTATTTGTTTTAGCTTTTACAAAACTAAATAGAAAAAAATCAAAAGACGTTTCAATATAGTGAAATGCAACTCCGTTTCAAAGTACAGTGTTATATTTTTTAATAGATTTTGTTATATAACCCTTACACAATATGTAGCATAAGTGATAAATACGCGAGACATTGTCACATATAGGAAACCATCAGCAACCTATTTATCGCTCAAAAAGTATAAAATATAATACCATGGGCCTTGGTCATAATTTTAAATACGATGATAATCGCTTGTAAAAACTTCATTTTACCACCGATAGATGTGTATCGGATGTTATGGATCTTTCCTAGTTAGAAGGTCACATTTACATACGGCTTTATGAAAAGGCAATTCATTGCATTTAAATAGCGCAAGATGAAAAGCATTCAATCTTAATCTCGCTCACATTTGTCTGGATTATATATAGATACGTTGTACAGACACTAGACATTTCTTGCTTAGATTTAACTAAGAAAAGTTCTTTCAGGGTTTGTAAAACATTTTACGGAGAATCAAAATGCAACATTGAGAATTCTGTCAGATAATATGATTCAAGTTGTGGCAGTTGAGAAAATAATTACAGCCATCTAACGTGCTGACAAATAAGTAAATATGACATGCTTTGAACGGAGTTTCACTAAATGTAGCTATAAAGATACACATATACGTGTACTTTCTCTTTTAAGCACTGACCAGGCACATTTAAGTATTGGGGAGCTGTGAAGGAATTGCGTCCCTTGATAAAATCTTAGAGCCCGATTCACAGAACTAATCTGAGACAAAATCCTAAACTTACTACTTTTGGTATTCACAGAAGGCATTTAGTAGTAGTAAAGTTAGGATTTTGTCTTAAGTTTGTCTTAAGTTTGTCTTAAGTCTGTTTTAAGTTTGTCTTAAGTCTGTCTTAAGTCTGTCTTAAGTCTGTCTTAAGTTTGTCTTAAGTCAAACTTAAGACAAAATCCTAACTTTACTACTACTAAATGCCTTCTGTGAATACCAAAAGTAGTAAGTTTAGGATTTTGTCTCAGATTAGTTCTGTGAATCGGGCCCTTACTTCTTTAGAATAGTTCTTAATCACCTCCTATTTGGTCAGAAAAGAATAATGAACATTTTTTAAGTGGATATTAAGATGTAAAATAAAGAATGTGTGTAGCCATGACCAATGATGCTGCAAGAACCTCATGAATCTTAAAGCAAGCAATGGAAATGGGGCTTTCAGTCCCTTCGTGTATGAAAATATGGCCATAGTTGGGGGTAGTGGGCTCCTGACACCCATGTAAATGCACCTTCTTCAATAAAATTAGCTGTCGGCCTGGCCAAAATACAGTGGCGCTCCTCTGCTAAAGTGGAGGAGCTTCGCCCCACTGCTCTTTGAGCAGTGCAAAAAAAGAAAATGATAATAACAAGAGGTTATTATAATTTTCTTTTTCTGTGCTACTCAAAGCAATGTTAGGGCAGGGCGGGGCTCGCAGCCTTTAGAGGGAGCAGGAGTGGTTTGAACTCCCAAAGTGCTCATAACTGTTTGGCCGGCCCTCTTGGTAGAATCAAGCAAGTCATTTGAATATGTGTGATCTGTAACATGTTGGTTTTCCACCATAAAGTCCATACTCTGTAGGGAAACAAACCACCCCATCAGTACCTGCATCAAGCACAAACCAAAACAACCATCCTCACCAGTATCTGCATTATGAACTGCTGTTCTGAACAGTCCCAAATATAACAGAAGAGACCTTCTATTCCATAGTGTGGCAAAACTGTAGCTGGGCTAGAAGACATTTGCTAATGAATGGTATTGTCTGGTCTTTTCCATCTTCATTCAGTTGTGAAAGAACAATTCCATGCAATACTCTGATGCATCTGCCAGCTCTAATAAGTTTTGTTTCCACAAAGTTAACTCTGTTAAACTTCTATATACTCACGAAACCTAGGAAAGCATCACCTGGGCTCCAAGATGTATTGGCCTTGATAGTGAAGGCTACCCTGTCTGGAATTGCTGCTTCTTGGCCTTCCCAGCACTGATTCACTGCCAATTAGATGTATCATCGTGGAGGAATTTACAGGCCGCACAATGTAAAGGGCAAGTGCTATCCCACATCTGACCAGCTATCCTTTTATTCTCTTCCAGATCTATTAACTCAGTCCTCATGGGTGATGATTGATAAGCTCCTGCATGACTTGCCTGTCTCATGAAAATTGAATCAAGATGAGGAATCTTCATGGTAAGAGTGTGAATCCCAAACACCCAACGCTAGCAACAATATTGTGCTTGAGGGAAACATATCAGTTGGCCTCCATTTCTCAGGCATTCTGTGTCACGGCCTGCCCCTTCTCTAAGAAAGAATACCCCTATATCCTTAATATATGGGACCATTTAACTGTGTTTTCCCAGTGGCTTTAACTGTTGTATGTAGTCAGTCTCCTAGCCCTATACTGTAATGGGAAGTGGGGTCAGGTATTCCTAAACCATTTATCTATAAATAGAACCTGCACCTCTTTGGCTATGTAGTTGTTCTGAACTGCATTCAGGAAGACAGCACACCAAGTCCAGCTCCAGCACTTCTGATTCTAACATTGATGTTTCTGATGAGTCATTGTGACATACATGTCGTAGGTTTTTGTTCTAGTGCAGCCATCCTACAACCACCCCTGTCAGATAGTGTGGCTTATTTTAACTTGATTAATCCTGATCCTTCAAAGTTCTAAAGAGTCTATTGTTCTCTATTTTGCGCTTCTTTCCTACTCTTTTGACAGGGAATTGTCTGGATCTTACAGCTTAATTACTTTATTTCTAGTGGAGGACAACCATCCACCCCAACTAATAGTTCACTTTCTTACATCTTTTTTTTGTTTTGTAAATTGTCTTTATTAAACAAGTATCTAGTGCACCATCATAAGAGTCTGAACAAAGGGTATTATGAATCTTATACAAAGTACAAATAACAATACATTTCGATCATTCACACATCCTGTCCTACTATTTCTTGGTCCACCCTATGTTGGAGTCCTCCCTGTGTTATTTACCCAGTTTCAGCCCTATATGTTTCCCATACTGACCAAATCTTCTCCCACTTGCCGGGCAACTTCTACTCTGGTAGATTGTTTTTTCTGCCTGATGACACCAATCTAGGTCATTTTTCCAGTCTTTTATTCTCGGAGGGTCTTCTTTTCCCCAGTTTCTAGCAATATTTCTTTTTGGCACTGCCGCCGCTAGCATCAACCATGTTCTGGTGTGTGTGGGCCATTTGGTTTCCCCGGTCACTCCCAGTAGGTGCCACCTTGCATCTATCGGGATCTGCTGCCCCACCACCCCCATCATAGTCCGAATCACTCCATTCCAATACCGCTGTCTCACGGGACAGGCCCAGATTTTGTGGAAGAAGGTACCTCTCGCTTTGCACCCACTAACGCAATGATCTGAATCACTCCGGCCCAGTCTATACTGAAGTTTTCTAGGGGCATATGACCTGTGCAGGATCCGGAGCTGCACCAACCTGAACCTTGATCTTATGGCAATCTCCCTAGGGCTTTGGATAGCTTCCATCCAGTCCTTTTCCTCCAGGAGTCCAAGAACTGAATCCCACTCCCCCCTCAGGGAAACCAAGGGGTCCGGGGTGTTATTCATGATCTTCCGGTAGGTGAGGAACACTGCTTTGGCTGTCATCGGGTCTCACAGTAACCTGTCTTCCAATGGGGAGTACTCTGGTAGTGTATCCCCATCTGCTACATGTTTCCTCAGGGCATGCCTGAGCTGGAAATAGCGAAGCCTTTCGGATTCCGCTAGGTGATATTCTATCTGTAACTCTTCAAACTTAATCATTGAGCCCAGCCGTTCCACACCAATAAGGCGCCATTTCTGGAATCCTTGCAATTGTCCCACTTCCCTCACATTGTCACTGTCCCATAGTGGGGTCTGTTCAGTCAGTTTGGCCCCCCACCCTAACTTTTTCATGGTCTCCCACCAGGCTCGTGCCACCGTCTGTGTATGTGGTGGATATGATTGCCGAGATTTTTTACAATATAAGGCCCTTAGATAGTTCCCATTCCCCATGGTCTGCCTGTCCACCCGGTAAGCCGGTTCTATCACAGGTGAGAAAGCCCAGTCATTCACATTTACCAATTGAGATGCCAAATAGTAACTTTTGATGCCAGGGATCGCCAACCCGCCCTTGTAAACCCCTTGTTGTAATTTTCTTAGTGCAATGCATGGTAATAGATTTCGAAGCTCACCATCTATTGTCTTGAATACTGAATCAGGGATCTGATACGGCATGTTTTGCAGAACATACAGCAGGAGGGGGAGCGCCATCATCTTAAATAGGAGCGCCCAGTCCATTAATGAGAACAGGAGCCATCGCCAGTGGGTCACGTCTTCTCGCAATCTCACCGACTGTGGGTTCAAGTTCAGCATCAGGAAGTCAGCCCCTGATTTGGTAATATTTATTCCCAGATATCTGAATTCTTCCCTCCGCTTCAATGCTGCACATTTTGATGTAAGTGTTGGTTCTTCCAATGTCAGAGGGAATACCAGTGATTTATCCCAGTTTATCTGGTAGCCTGAGTAGCTGCCGAATAGCTGGAGTATGTGCATGAGTCTCTGTATTGTCTGACGCGGTTTATGCGCGTACAGCAGTACATCGTCCGTGTAGAGGGAGATGCCTTTCTCCCATCCTCCTCCTATGTCAATACCATATATCTAAGGTTCGTTGGGTACCCACGCAGGAAGTGGCTCCATTGCCATTGCACAAATCAGAGGGGGGAGTGGAGACCCCTGACGTGTCCCTCTGTGTATCTTAAAGGGCCTGGATACTGTCCCATTTACCCTCACCCCCGCTAATGGGTCGCTGTACAAGAGGGCTCTCCATGCACGAAATCATGGCCCGAATCCCAACCTGGTCAGAACCCATTCAATACTATTGAGCGCCATACGCGCATCCAGTGCCAGTACAGCCACTGCCTCCCCTTGCCTTGATGCTTTTTCATGCATTACTCCAAAGAGTCTTCTAAGGTTCAGCCTATTACTTCTATGTGGTATAAATCCTGACTGGTCCGGGTGAATTATTGGAACATGTTTAACATCGGCTGTGCCACCTTATCAACGACACACTTGTACAGCTCCGCGGTTAGCCCATTTGGCCCTGCCGCTTTCCCGGTCTGCAAGTCTCTTATGGCACTTGTTATTTCCTCTACTGTCAGGTCTCTGTCTATGTCTTCCCTTTCTTCTGCTGAAAGTTCGGTCAAACGGAGGTCCCTCGAATGTTCTGCAGTGTCTCCAGCCGTTCTAGTCATTTCAGACTGGTATATCGCCTCGTAGTAGGTTGCAAAGGCCTCAGCTATTTCACCATTTGATTTACTGATTGAGCCATCAGGGTTTTGTATTTTTAGAACCTAATTGCATGCTTTATCTCTCCTCTATAGCCATGCTATTAGTTTACTTGCTTTGTCCCCTATATCATAAACTCGCCTTTGTGAGGCTATTGCCTGAGCTCTGGCTGCTCTCTCTCTTCCAGGTCTTTAAGTTCTGTCTGTCGAATTCGCAATTTATGTTTCATGGTGGGCTCCACTGTGTCCCCTCTCCCAATTTGTTCCTCTAGTTCGGCTATCTCCCGCTCCAGCTCATTGCATCTAGCCTGTCCTTCTTCCCTTTCACCCCCGGGAGTGCCTGTGCTTATCCCCTTGCCACTTCCTTATATGCCTCCCATAGCGTATAGTGGGAGATAACCGTCCCAGTACTTTCTTCAAAGTATTGTTCCGTTCTTTCCCTAAATTTGACCACAAATTCTTCATCTCTGAAGAGTCAGGGTTGTACTTGTGGAGGCAGGGCCCATTCCCTCACCGGGCCCTGAACCACTACATCTACTGGTGAATGATGCAATATTCCTCTGGGTTTGTGTCGCGCTTCCCTAAATAAGCTTGTGTGTATGTTATTTGTGAATATGTAGTCTAGGCGGGACCCGCTGGCGTGCGCCACAGAAATGTGTGTGTACTGCCTAGTATTTGGGTTGTGAGCTCTCCATAGGTCTGTAAGGCCCATTGCTGTCGCGAACTGCCACAGCGGGATCTGAAACAGCCAGCCTAGCAACTGTTTCAGGTCTTGTGCCTCTGTCTATCTCCGGGGACATTACTGCATTCATGTCGCCTCCTAGTATTAGGAGTCCCTGGGGCATTTCAAGCAGTGTTTTGTTAAGCTTTGGGAAGGTTTCTGAGTGGAGTTTTGGTGGTATGTAGAGGGAGCATATGTTAATTGTTCTGCCCTCCCACTTCCCAGTCAATGCTACATATTTGCCCTCGGTGTATCGCCAAATATGGCCAGCCACGATGGGGGTTGTGTATTTGCTAAGTATCACCGTCCCCCTTGAGCATGTTGTGTACCCCGTATGGGCTATTAGAGAGTAGCCATACCGGTTCAGTGCCAAGTAGCAATTGCCTTTTAGATGGGTTTCCTGAAGCAACACTAGGTCTGGGGAGTGTCTGCGTAAATATTGGAGGACCATTGTGCATTTGATTTTGTTTACCAGACTGTTGACATTCCAGGACAGGATCGTGAGGGCGTTAGTCGTTCGTGTCACCATAGTTAATGTGTGGTTTACCCCTCTTTCTTGCCCCACCCTCTCCCTTCCCCTTGTGTCTGTGGTTTGTGTATCAAGCTCTTAGGTGCCTTCAACTCTAACTTAAACATAACTTTCTGCTTTCGTTGCAAACAATTGTTCAAATGACTAAAACCGTTCCCTTGTTTCAACTCCCCCTGCCACCCTGCACTGTAGGTCTAGACCTACCTACTGCTCCAATTTGCA
The DNA here is from genome assembly GCA_963921515.1 of Calotriton arnoldi. Lineage (NCBI taxonomy): Eukaryota > Metazoa > Chordata > Amphibia > Caudata > Salamandridae > Calotriton > Calotriton arnoldi. Next base: position 706,467 of record CAWUFW010007125.1, read on the forward strand.
GTGCGCCTGTCGCCCATTCAGGAACCTTCTAATTAGTAGGGGTTGGTGGGTACCAAGTCTCTCCTTTTTCCCTGTCGTTCCCCCCCCTCCGCCTGCCCCTCGTACATATCCTGTGTGTCTCATCATATTCTTACACCTTTTTTTAATTTAATGTCTGTTGTTGTTGATACACAGAGTGGTGAATCCTTCTCACTTATGGTTTAATAATTGGCCTATGGTTTTTTTATACGTTCAATACATACTTCAGCTCATTTTACGAACCATTCTTTGTTCACCTCCACATCTTTTTTGAGTGGCAGACTGATTAATATTATTTAAAATCACAAAATCTGTACAGATTGTTTATAATTGCTTGTCAGCTTTGAAAAAGTTCAATAAAATGTGTTAGCTACCTATTCATTACATATGCACCTCATCATTCATTGGATCTGTACCTTGTAACTCTACATTGGAAGGTATTTTGATTTTGGACATTATATTATTAAATTCCCATACTGAAATTCTACACTGTAGATATTTACAACTTGAACTGTATGCTTTGAAAGCACCCTATTTTAAAGTGAATAAAAACTTCATTATGATGTCAGTCCGACAGCAATTGATGGCCTGTCAGTTGCGCTCCGACCGACATCTAGTGCTGGGGTCCGACCGCTGCATTAAGATGCATGGTGGTCGGAGGCAGCATGCGGAGGTACCGACCGATGATTCAGACGGGCTCAAAGAGCCCATCCAACTGTTGGTTGGAAAGTAATCTCCTACAATGGGGCGGTGCCTGCTCAGGCACTGCTGTAGGGATTACGATTATCCTTTCAGGCAGACTTTCAATGGCGGTCCGACCCGCCATTGAAAGGCTGTTGGAAACGGACTTTGGGGCCTGGCACACGGTGCATGGATGTTTGCAAATATCAATTTTTCCAATGCAGTTTGTGCTGTGGCCCTTTTCTGTCAATGGAAAAATAGATGAATTCATTGGATGGAACCGTCAACTATTTGTCGGTCAGTTTCCATTCCGACATGATGAAGGTTGGACACTTGTCTGACCGACATCGAAATCAGGGCTGTAGTTTTGTCGCATCGTTTCTCATTACCATAACACATAAAATACCCTTGCATGGACTGGCTTTGCTTACATGGTGTATAAAACCCTTGCATTTTATATTTATGTTTTGCTAGATTTGATTATGGCTTGTGTATCAGCTATGTAAATACCTTGTTCTGATAAGGTGACAGGGGATTTTTACAAGGATTAGCACCTCCCTGATTACCATGGACTATTTCAACATGTACCAATCTGAAGCACACAAGATATGATCAGTGTCTACATCATTTCATGCCACTGTCTCCTACCAGTAAATAGATCCTTCTTAGAAACTTATTTATTTATTTGGTGCACATTACACATATAATTGCGTCTAGGAACCTAGTACTACTAAGCTACCCAGTTTACAACTCACAGTGCATCACTTTTGAAGCAACACTGTGAACCTGATGATGTAGGAGCTGAACAAGAATGTCTTGACCACTTTTATGAAGGAGCATTCTCAGAGCATACAGTTCAAGTTGTAAATACTTTTATGAATTTGCTAATTTGCTAATTGTGCAATCTGTTGCACTAGTGTTGCACCTTTGTTTTTGTACTCAAGAAATATCTTGTTTTATGTCCTTGCATTCATTATAGAGGTTTAAATCCAGTTACAATGAAGTATAGATACCCTCTATCTCTTATAAAGCAAGATTTGGAGTCCACTTCAATGAGCAAGAGTCTTTACATGACTACGAGATAGCTCCACACCAGACATTAACCAAGCACTTCCCTCAGGCTACTACATATGCAGGAAAAGGTGCATAAACAAAGTGGGTGGTGGCATTGTTATTATATTAAAAGACCCATACAGATGTGTTTACAACCCCCTACCCATCTCCGATTGCGAGAATCTTTCCTTCACCATAAACCTGTCACCTACATGCTCCTTCTCACTGGTGCTGCTCTACAGAACCCAGGACATTGTGCTAAGTTTGCAGAAGCCCTTACAGAGCTGATTGCTAGCATAGCCATTGAAAAAACAAACCTAACCATTCTTGGGGACTTTAATGTTCATTTTGATGAGACCAACAATCGGGTTGTGTCAGGCATTTTACATGACCTTTGTTCTTCCAATTAACTCAAAGAGTAGAAGGCCCCACTCATGAAAGAAGGCATCTCCTAGAACTTGCTTTTAGCAGCAACTTTAACATTAAAGTCAAGAAACCCTGTCCTATGACGTAGACAGACCACTTTTTGATTTTATTTACATTACACGGTAACCCACCAACTACAGACATTAAGCCAGCAACGAGTTTTGCCTGTAGATCGTCCATGTTTAAAAAAGAAAAATGGTGTGCTTGATTAGCCTCACAAAACCTACTCTAGGAGTTCACTCTACGCCTGCCAATTCCAAATTAGAAGAGTGGTTTAAATAATCTCTTCTCTCAAAATCATTCCTATTACCTCATTCAAAAGAGGTGAAAAATAAAAATTCAGCCCTTGGTTCGTCTCTCACGTTGTATCCTTAAAAAAAGGTTGCAAAATACTAGAAAGGAAATGGAGGAAAAATTATGGGGAACACCAGAAACACTCCCGTCGGCTTGCAATTAGCCACTATCATCTTGAAATTAAAAAGGCTCAGGCTTCCTACTATGAAGCCAAATTGATAAGGCAGCCAGCGCGCCAAGGGAACTATCCTGAATTATCAAATCCCTCAACATATCAAAGGCAGAAAACACTCTCCCAGTCACCACATTAGCAAGATGCAATTAACTTGCAGCCTACTTTCAAGAAAAAGTCTCTGATATATACAGTACACTACAACCGAGTAAAATTCATCAATCTCCCCCCAGAGAGGCATTTGCCCAACGTGTTGCCTATTTGCCTATCAAGTTTTCCCCCCATTTCCAGGGAGGCACTCCTAGCACTATTCAGCAGGGTGAAATCAGGCTCTCATCTTGACCCGGCACCGCCCCACATACTCCTGTGTGCAAGGAGCACACATTATTTTCCCTACACTACTGGACCTCCTCAATTTTCTCTTATGACCAGATTGGTCCCCCCAACCTTGATACATGCGAGGGTCAAACCTCTGCTACAAAAAAGTAATTATGACCCCTCATATCCCTGGAATTACAGGCCAATCTCCCTGTTTCCCCCATAGGGAAAGTGTTGGAAAAACATGTTTACCAAAGCCTTTTCCTTTTTCTGGAAGAAAACTCTCTCCTCCACCCGACACAGACAGGTTTCCACCCACAAAACAGTATGGAAACCGTCCTGATAACATTCACGGAGGAGTTAAAAATGCTGCTGGACCTGGGAGGAGCTACTACCATTATCCTCCTGGACCTGAGCTTGGCGTTTGATATGGTTGACCATGAGATACTTATACAAAGTATGAGTGAACCTGGAATAAAGATCATTGCTCTTAATTGGCTCACTTCTTTTCTAAAAGATAGGTAATTTCAAATCTGTGAAAACTCATGGTATTTGGACGTCTACCCCCTGAAGTGCGGGGTATTGAAGGGCTATGCCTTCAGACCCTCACTGTTTAACATTTATATGCATCCGCCAGCCGACATTGTCCAGGAATTCAGGTTGCTGATCATCTCATATGTCGAAGATACACAACTGGTCATCTCCCTCTCCCCTTGGAAAGGATTACAATACCAAACAGTTGTCTCCCTACTTAGAAAAGGTTGCCAGGTGGATGGATAACTGCTGTATTGAATTGAATGGGGAAAAGACAGAGTTGATGATCCTGGGGAACAGACTAGTTCCCCAACCATCTCTGGAAATGGCGGAGTGCTTAAGCAATCCGCCAACTCCTTCTTCCCCCATAAAAATCTTAAGTATGTGACTGGACAGTTCCCTATCCATGGAGGCACACACCAAAAACTTGCAGCAATGTGCTTTGGCATTATCAGAATGCTATGCAAGATCCTAGATCTTCTACCCACACATCCAGAAGAATGATTTCCCAACTGGACTACGCAAATTCCCTATATAAAGGCTCACCTAAATACGTTACCAAGAGACTCCAGGTAGTAACTATACTTAAGGTCCCTAAACCCGCCTCAGCTAAAATTGCCCAAGCCTTCCTCCATTGGCTCCCCGTCGAGGAAAGAATACAATTCAGAACACTATGGCTTGCTCACAGAGGGATCAAATAAAGATTGGCAGTCTTTTCAATTAGTGTCTTTTCACACATTGCCAGTAAAATTCTGACTATGATTTTGTTGGCCCTTGTTGGAATGTGGTTTATTAGTGGGTGTAAGTAGGTGCCTACCACTAATAATAAGGCCACAACCACAATATAAGGTCCACTTCAGGTCTCAATAAATGAATCCTTGCTCAACCCTTGGTAGCTTGGCTGTGAGCAGACATGCTTAACTAAGGAGACAGGTGCGTAAAGCATTTAAAAACACCAACAAAGGTTGTAAGTAGGCCCGGGCGGAGTTCTTGTAGCCAAGCTACGTAGAACTCGGCGAAGTGTGCGCTATGCGGGGTTCCGCAAGCATGCGGAGGTGCTTGCTGCGCCTGTTCGCGTGATGTTTTATGTCATATGTAAAGGGAGGTGCATTCTCGTGCTGGAAATCGCACGCAAATAACACCACGTGGTTTGCATGGGAGCGGTCATCTTGTTTTTTTGCTATGTTTATGGTGTTGGGCCTGTTTCAATTCCTTCCTAATCTTCTTAATCCTACCCCTCATTTTTTATCTATACCTTACCCTGTGCCTTTGTGTTTTTGCATTTTATGTTTTATCTAATTATTTTGTGTTTTGCGTGACTTTTGTACTTTTTTATTTTTTGCTTTACTTTCTTACTTTTTTCCCTTCCCTCCTTCATTTTCTTTCTTGTTTCTTTCTTCTATTTTCTTCTCTTCTCTTCTCTTCCCCCGCCCCCACCCAGCACCATTGCAGAGCAGGGGAGCAACAGCGCCACCTCAAATCCACCCTGGCAGCAAGTGGCAGACCTGGTAGCAGGATGCCCTCTGGTAGCTTAAGCAGCTATGGGAGAGGGTGCAAAGGCATGTGCACTGCTGCTCTTTGATCCGGCACACCCAACAACAGCTTACGCAGCGGTGGGCGGACATCCTGGATAGGGAACAGGACCTGCTCGACCTGCTGGGCGTGGAGGTTGCAGGGCTTGGTGAGTAATAATTATTTATTTGTTGTGTTCTATCAATGCTAATATTTTTTTTCCAAATATCAAGCATGCTGCTCACACTCAGGTAAGTTAAGTTTATGTTACAAATATTATGTGATCATCCTAGAGTAGACAGGTGCTCAGCAGCATTACCTAATCCTACTCGTAGGTGCTCGATTGGACTGTTTATTTAAGAAGACATGAAGAGACTCCTATGTTGCATCACTGAGATAGTGGTAGCTATAGGTATGAGCTAGCACATTCTCTCACTTCTCTGTGCCTTTATTTTTTGTAGCTCGTTCAGTCCCAAATCTCAACCCCAAGTGATTTCCCAGTGATGTTTAGTAAGTAACTAATAACTATGCATGTATGCATTAATAAAAATGAAGACTGAGTCTATGCATGTATACATTGAAAAAAAATGCTGACTGAGTTGACCCATCAAAGGGTGAGAGTTCGAGAATAAGATGAGAAGCAAAGATTATTCGTTGCAATTTGGTAGTAGTTTCAAAATGTAGTTTAGGAAATTTGGAATAGGTTTAGGAAATTATGGAATAGGTCCACAATACTAGGAGAGGAGATTTGATTTAAAATAGTTAAATCAAATGTTACTGCATTTGCCTCTCCAATTCAAAATATTTTTGGGGAGATAACTGTACCACTAATCTTTGTTTTATTTTATGTTCTTTATTTCTTACGTCAGTATCCAGGGGCAGGAGGATACTGGCTAATACCACCACCGATGTGTCAGCTGGCGAGGGGGCTGAAGGTGCCTCTGGTTCTGCTGGGCCCAGGAAGTCCTCCTGTTAATATTATTATTATTATTATTTCCCTATCTTGATTCTTCTACCGCTCCACATTTAGAATTACTTTTTTCTTTTTTACTGTGCCTGTCTCCTAATTGTTTTCCAGCTCCACTTTGATCTGTTTCCTCAATCCTTCTTATCCCTGCATTATCCTATATGAATGAATTTTATTTATTGCACAGTTACTTAAAACCATTTGCAATGTACCAGCATGTTTTAAAAAAAGTGGAGAATTGATAAAAAGACCATCACAATTTTTAAAAGAAATTTCATATACAATTATAACCAATCTCATTGCTTAGGCATTATCCTATATATTACTTGCTTTCTCTATATTTCAAGTTTCTGTGCTTGACTTCAAAAGTATCTGTACTAGTCTGTAGCTTCCTTTTTCTTTTGCTTTGTCAGTAAGTGTTCCCTCTCCCCATATAGACTGGTGGCACAGTAAGACTCAAAGAACCCATTTTAGGTCAGGTACTCTACTGTGAAAATTGCATGTGCAGTTAAGGTATTCTACGCATGTTTGTTGAGAAGGCTGTCTTTTTCTTGCTCATGCTCAAACAGTAAAACGAGAGAGTGGTCATGGTCATGGTGGACCCCCCAGTGTTGTGCATGTATTATTATCATATTATACCAGCAGTTAATGAATGTGCAGCATGGCAGAAAGCATGATGAGGAGGACGGTCCCCTTGCATTTGCCAGCTAAAACCATATGTTCTTCATTGACCAATTATTGCACCACTTCCATATGCTTCTTTAACTCAGATTAAATATAGCTCTGCCCCTCCAATACAAAAAAGATTTTGTTTTGCCTCAAAACCTGGCTTGTCAATAATTGCCAACCAACAAAACCCCTAATGTGATGTTTTGAATTTTTGATAGAAGATAAAGATACTATAACTGAACTTTTGTGATGTTTTGCTTGGTGGTTGCATTTTGCTTTGAAAGAAATAGGGGGCGGCGTATCTGGCATTGAAAATGATAAATGTGTAATTTTTTTTCAAGCCGAACAGACCACCAGTGCCAGGGACGGCGCCAGCAGAGTGGACCAGCTGCAGCAGTCACCACTGAGGAGAGAGTACCAGCGGCAGCAGGGGTGGGCAGTGGTAAGTTACATTGCTTACTTAGTGACAAATAGTAATATACTCACTGCAAGGGTGTTGACTGACTCTTGAACACCCTGCTTTAGCAGATACAGTGGTAGTTGAGTAGTTATGCCCTCTTCTATCTGCAACTCAGCAAACAAAGACTCATAATTGAACTTTAAGAATGACGGGTTGATGGGAAAGACAGAACAGGATGGACGGTGAAAGAATGGGTGAAATGTATGTAATATATGAGTGAAATTATGCATGAGTCAAAGGATGCATAAAGCTGGGTGATAATGATAGGAATCAATCTGCATGGCTGAGTGAAGCATGGTGGAAAGGGTATATAAGGGTGAAACTGGAAGGATGCCTGCCTGGGTGGGTACATGGTTGAAAGTAATTCTTGTGTGGGTTAAGGCAAAGCAGGATGGGTGAATGGAATGGGTGAAAGCAAGAATGCATGGGTAAGTAAATGGATGTTGGTGAAAGGTTTGTTCGGAACTATGTTTGGATGGATGGATTGATTGGATACTGACGATGATGATGATGAATAATTTTCTATGGAGAAAGAGTGGATGAGAGAATGTAAAGCTTAAATGGTGCAAAAGCCAAGGGTGAAGATTAAGAATACTAAAAGAACAATGCAATGCTGAATGGATAATGTAATTTGCTTGACTTCTGTGGATAGGATCCTCTGTGATATGTTATGTTCCCGGGTTAGGCCCATGTAGTGAAGCTGCTCATTTCTTACATTATCCTCTTTTTCAAAATAACATTTCTGCCCTGAACTTTTGCACATATTTGCATGCACGACAATGTTGGAGTTGTTTCCTGAAACTACTTTGTTTACACATCTATTATCACAATGCCTTGAACATCATGTACAAGGTCTCTTTACGCACTATGTACAAATGTCGTTCTATCTTCATCCACGGGGTGACAGAGCTATCTACATATCTAGGACATCGCTAATCTACAACGTACATCGCAACGCTGCTTTCTATTATAAATAATGTGCATCCCGATGGATTAGCAGAGGAGGCACTTCAGCTGACACCGAGTGTCCCTGCATGCTGAGACTTCACCATGCAGTGGTCTGACATCTCGTGAAGAGTGTCCAGTTTATGATCAAGACGGGGTCCTTCATTCTCTCCCACCGGGTAATGGGGGTGGGATCGTCCCTTGGGGAGATTCTTGAATTTACACCTACATACACTCTAGGTACACTTAGAGTAGGGCTTGCATAGTAGGAGTATGCCCGATTACTGCCTTGTATACATGCCTGCATATATACACTGTTTTAGCACCACAGTAGAATTGTATCTAGTATTTACTCTTTTAGTGCTTGTAATCGCCTTCATCTGCTTCTGTCTACTGATTATCGCAGCACATATAGTCTATACAAGAATAACGTTGGTTCAATAAATATACTAAAAACGTCCCACTGTGTATTCTGTGTATTTCCCTGAGCACACGTAAGCACGAGTGACTGAGCAAAATGCTCTGATCTGTTTCCACGATCCCTGAGGGGTCTGGGTTGTCATGTTCGGTGGTTGCCAGAAGCTATTCACTCCCTGATAAAGTTAGGGGGCTTATGGTGGCACTGTGAGCTAGCTGGTCTCTAGGCCGACATATCATCTGGGGGTGCATGGAATGGCATGGATAGCAAAAAAATGATGGATTAAGCCCAGATCTCTGTATTGGGGTGAATGTTTGACATTGTTCAACATTCTGTCCATCACATGTTCTTTTTGCACATGGAATCAGTCTAGGCACCTCACCCAAAGTTTATGTTGCCCAAAAAATGTGCAAGTCCCACGGATTGGTGGGAACTACACGACATGGCACCATCAGCGTTGGTTGGGCTATTATTTAACAGCCTTTTCTGAGTAGTTCAGTTGTGCTTTTTTCAGAGAACTCTACTCACCTCCAAACCACAGACATCCGTGGTGGAAAGGAAAATCCACCTTAGCTGAGTAGGTATACACTGTGTATTGGCTGTAGGGTATTCAAGTTGGTGGGATAAAATGTTCTCTCATTTGTGCTAACTGTATCTCCACAAATTCATCTACTAAACTCCTACTTTCTTCACAATGTCGGTAAACGGAGAGGAAGTTGAAGAACAAGCAGTTAGACTAAATTTTACAGAAAATTGCAGACACGCAGTTACTCTAAAATTATTACATTAAGGCCTCCCGGCAACGGATGGTGATGCTACCTTGGTAGTACTATAAATTTCAAGATCAACAAACTTGAAAAGGATACAAAAAACATATTGACACAGTATATCCTTATTTGAAGGAGGACTACTACACCAGAGTTGAATCAAGACATGCCCCTGTTACATTTTTTACAACTAACTGGAGGCCCCCTCGACATTTTAGTCAACCTTAACGGAGATCGATAGGCCCTGTGAAGCGTGAACAAGTGGTTCCTCCTAAGCCAGGCTGGCTTAACAATGTCAAACAAGATGTTAAAGGATGTTTGCCACAGATGTTCCCATTGTTCATTTGGTATGAGACCCCCCATAGTTCTTCAGCCAATTTGAAATCTCCATCCACTGCCTCCTCGATAGCCCAGTACAGGAAGGAGACCTCCTTCCTTCCTATCGGTCTTGTGACTAGCTGCTCCTCAAGAGTGTTACCTATTCCTATGGGTTTTTTCAAGTTTTGGAACCAGCTCTGCAACTGAATGTATTTGAATTTCGACAAGCCCTCTTCCACCCTGTTGCATAGTGATGACCAGGAAAGAAGCATGCCCTCATGAGCCAGGTCTCCTCACGTCTTCAATCCTGCTGCTCTAAGTGGAAGAGCTAACCTGTCCTTCAGGCAATCTGGTGCGCCAAGTGAGTCCCACAAGGGGGCCCGGTTTGAGAAGTAATTTAGGCCCGTCAACCTTTTAATACTGGCCCATATTCTAGCCATTCCCTGCAGGACTTTTAGCTTGATCTTTTTGTAGAATGTTGGTTCTCCAAACTTGAACAGGAATCCCGCCATAGATAGACCAGCCCCCTTTATCATTGCAGAAAACATGGCGCCCACCCCTTTGTTGTCCGGAGTTTTTAAAAGCATCCTGGAATGCGATAATTGAAAGGCCCATGCGTAGTATTGCAAATCCGGCAGTGCAAGTCCACCCTTTTCCCTCCTGCGTCTCAACTTCTTCCAGGCAATCCTGGTACCTCCATATGCCCAGACAAACGAGTTGATAGCCTGTTGTAACTTAACTATATCTCAATTGTCGAAGTGTAATGGAATGGTATTAAAAAGGAAGGTGATTTTTGGGAGCACCACCGTTTTCACCAAGTTAATCCTCCCTAGAATGGTTAAAGGGAGATGTGCCCAGGACTTCATAAGTTTTTTACACTCCTTTGAAACATTTGCCAGGTTAATGGCTGAGATCTTATCGATTTCTTGAACAATTTTAACCCCCAAATATCTCATATCGCGCTTGGTCTGATGCCGACACCCTGCCAGATTCCAGGTCATGACCTCAGTCTTCTCAACATTCACCTCATAACCAGATACCTGCCCGAAATCTCTGGCCAACCTTATAACCGTAGGGAAGGTCCTAGCGAGGTCTGCGGAAAGGACCAAAATATCATCGGCGTACAGGGCCACCTTTCTCTCCCAAGCCCCGTGTTTAAATGGTAAAATGCTAGCCTCCTCTCTTAACCGCTGGGCAAACCGCTGTAATATGGAGAGAGCCTCTGATGTGCATATGTTTATGGAGTGCCCGGCCATAGCAGATTTTTGGGAAAGAGTGGGGAACACCATCACGGATATTCTAGCCCTCCCAATTCAAATAAATCTCATCCTGATAATTTTTGGAATATCCAGTGAAATTGCAGGCCATGCTAGATCTTTTCTTTTCTATGCTATACTGCTGGCCAGGAGGGAAATATGTAGGAGATGGGTAGAAGTTGTTCCTCCTCTGCACTGTGACTGGCTGTCCTCTTTGCTTTCGACATCTAGGAGAGATCTGTGTAGAATTCAAGGCAAGAAAAAGAGAGCACTATGGGATTTCTTACTAAATTGGTCCAATGCTTAGGTTTGGGAGACTTGATAGCGCTCTTCCCTCTTTTTCTTATTTATTCATTTATTAATGTATATGTATCAATATGTATCAATATTGATTTATAAGAAAACTTTGGTCCAATGATTACGCCTCCTTGAAAACTCTTTAGGCTGTGCTGTTGGGCAGTCCCAGTTTTCCCATCCGCTCTTTGCCAACATCAACAGTCTCCAGGGTCATCTGGACCAACTGGGAGAGTGACCTTCCCCTTTATTATGGGGTTAGTGTCATCCAAGCCTGCTGCGGTGCCGGTAGGCGGGGTGCTTCCTCCTGGTCCCCATCCAATAGCCTACACTTCTTCGTGATCGAGTAACGGTACGGGCGACTTGTATGTTCCCTAAGGTCTGAGGTGAATGAGGAGTAAAAAAAAAAAAAAAAAGACATGCCCTTGTTGAATACCAAGACAGATCAAAAAAACGGTTCCTCACATTCTCTGACACCTCATCTTCTGAGACAGCTGGAGATTTAGACCAAGGCACCAGTTCTTCCAATTCCAACTTAGCTAGACCGAGTTCTTTTTTAGACAAAGTCAATAAAAAAACATTCTGTTTCAAAAGCCAGCCATGGGAGATGCGCACGAGACGCCATTATTACAAAAACGAAGTAACTCGAGCATCGTTAGTTTATCATCAAAACCTCTGACAATGGATCAAGAGACAATTTTGGATTTAGGCCTGTCATTTGTACCAAAAAATCCTATGGATTTTGCAAGACTAAAAATAGAAGCTCTTGAGTTCTTTAGGAAACTCAGACTTAAAGCGTTTTTCCTAAATAATGAGGACAACAGTCGGGGTGAGCCACCGGGCCTAAGAAAGAAATCTACATTTTGCACGCCTCCCCACACTATTCCGAAAGATTTAATTATGTTTGAACCAGCAGTGTTGTCATCACAAAACCAATTGGAAAACAAAAAACAATTTTTCAAAAACAACATAGCTAAAAATCAAGTATTAGCAATTCAAGAACTCAGAAAAGATACGTCTGTAATCATCAAACAAGCTGATAAAGGAGGAGCAGTAGTGGTGTGGTCTAAAGATAAATATGTGATAGAAGCAAAAAAACATCTGGACAACAAAGATTGGTACAGAGCCATAGCCCACGATCCCACAAAAGATATCCAGGAAGAAATTTTGAGAGTACTACAAGAGGGATTTGATTAAGACATCTTGGGTCTCAAAAACTTTTACTATCTAAAGAAAGTTAATCTAAGAATTCCGGTGATATATTTTTTTATGCAAACTACATAAGGATGCCAATACCCCTCCTGGTTAGTCCGATCGTATCAGGTTGCGATTCAGTTTTAAAACAAATCGCTAAGTATGTGGACATTTTCCTAAAGCCATTTCTCGGGGATGTCCCTTCATACCTCAGAGAAACAATGGATTTTACTATCAAAATTGAGGGAGAACAATACCTCATGCAAAATCATTGGATGGTCTTATTCGATGTAGTGTTCTTTAACACACAGATTCCTCAAGAAGAAGGATTGAAGGCTAGGAAGTCTTTTGGAAACACGACCTCACAGAGTTCCTACTGCATTTATACTCAAGTTAGCTACTCTAGCACTAAAAAGAAACTATTTCAGATTTGAAGATGATTTCTTCTTACAAACAAAAGGGACCACCATGGGGTGTCCCATTGCACCGGAGATGGCTGTGCTCTTCATGGCCTTGTTCGAAAAGAAATTCATTGATAACAATAACCAATTTTCAAACCATATTTTCCAAAGTCTAAGATATATTGATGACGTGTGGTGCTTGTGGAGGGGCAATGAAGAAAAACTTACAGCATTCCATGATTGGTTAAACCATAGAAGTCCTGACATACAATTCAGTATGACTAAAAGCAAATTGTCCCTGACATTTTTTTGGTTGTCGAAGTGAGAGTGTCTAATGACACACTTCACATGATTTTACATAGAAAACCTACAGATTAAAACACAGCTTTGTATTACAGAAGTTCCACCCAAGAAATCTATGGGATAACCTCCTGTATGGGCAATGTTTGCATATACACAGGAATTGTACTAAAAAAGATGATTATTTCCTGCATGCGAAAATCCTACAAGACATACTGACAGAACGGAACTACCCGCGTAAGCTTTTGAAACATTCCATGAAATGGGCCTGGTTTACGCCATGGGAGAATTTACTAAAAAAAACAAAGGAACCATGTAACAAACTAGTCTGTGTGTCGACATACTGCCCTCGTACTAACAACTTCAAGAAAATAATACGCAACAATTGGCACCTGATTAAGAATTCCGAATGTGGATTCGACCTCCCTTTGTTTGTAATGAAGAAACATGCAAGTGTTGGGTCTCAAATTGTGAGAGCAAGTTTAAACCAACAAAAGAAAAAAGTGATCTTTTGTCTAGATGGAACTTAAAGCCAGTGCTGGGTCACCTCAAATGTGGTTATTGCGTTGTATGTTGTCAGTTGAAGGAAGAAACTTTACAGATGGCAAGATCCAATGGATACACAATTAATTTTCCAACTGTAAGACTGAAAATGTGGTATATGCAGTGATTTGCCCTTGTAACAAGATCTACATTGGCAAAACCAATCAGGAAATAAAACACTGCATTGTCCAACATAAATCACGAATTAGAACAAATACCACCTCTGCACCTATGATAAATCACTTCAATGAGATGGGACACTCCGAAAAAGACTTTCAATGGACCGTGCTGAGTGTCATCCAGCCTGATCACAGGGGAGGTGATACTGAAATTAATTTAACAAGGAGAGAATCATACTTAATTCTGAAGTTTACAGTAAGCAGAGGTCTGAACGAGATGTCCGAACTTAACAAGTTATAGTTCATGGACTACGTCTGGGATGCATTTAAGGCTAACATAAGGGGCTTGTTGCATAGTCTTATTTGCACGAAGAATAAGGCTGAGGCTCGGGAGCTTTGGTCCCTTGAAGGGAAAATCCTGCTATTGGAGGAGGAGGGTTAATCATGGGAGTACTGAATGGTCCTCACAAGTCCTGAGAGGCCTGGAAGAGGCCCGTCAGGAATATAGGGGTAGGTTAGATCACAAATGCAGGAAACAATGGATGACTAAAAACATGCAGTGTTTTGAGTATGGAGAGAGAGCAGGCGCTCTCTTGGCGTGGAAAGCAAGAGTAGATCGCGCAAAGAACAACATCAATGAATTGATAAGAAATGAAAGTGGGGAGAAGTCAAGTAGCCTGGAGGATATGCAAGCCTGCCTTCTCTCTTTATTCTCAGAACTCTACAAGGAAGAGACGGTGCCTAATATTGAAACCCTTCAAACCTGGCTGAGAGAGAAATCTCTGCCGACTTTAACAAATGAGGGTCATGGAAGCCTAGATGCTCCAATCACTGAGATTGAAATCAGAGACCAAATAAGTAAGTGCAAAAATAATAAGGCAGCAGGCACTGATGCGCTTCCCAGTGAAGTCTATAAATTCCTCCTGGATGAATTGGTCCTGATATTGGGTATCCTATTCAACTCAGTGTATAGCTTGGAAGGACAGGCTCCGAGGTCCTGGAATGAAGCGACCATTGTACTCATTCTGAAACCAGGGAAGGATCCCCTAAAAGCGGATTCCTATAGACCAATTTCCTTGCTGAAAGCCGATTATAAGATCTTCATGAGTGTTCTTGCAGGGAGATTGGTCAAGCTGGCTCCCCAGCTGATAAATTCTGACCAGAAATGTTTCATTCCCGGGAGATATATCCAAGAGCAGACCCACCAGCTAATAGGTAATATCAACTTGGCTTTGGGGTGTTCGGACCCCTTGGCTGTAGTGGCACTAGGCACGGCCAAGGCGTTCGATAGAGTCTGCTGGGTATACCTCTGGGAGGTTCTTAGACAAATGGGTTTTGGTCCTAATTTTGTCCAGACCTTGATGAACTGTTATCAAGGAGCCTCCGCAAAAATCTTGTTAAATGGCATGTTAACCTCTAGTTTTAACATCCAAAGAGGAACCAGACAGGGCTGTCCCATCTCCCCTTTGCTATTCGATGTCTATATTGAGCCATTGGCACAAGCAATAAGATTAGACGAAATGATCTCCCCCTTTAAATCTCAGCAATATTGTAGCAAGTTGGCCCTCTATGCTGACGATCTGCTGTTATACACCAACGACCCGGGGGCGGTTATACCTAGGGTTGAGGCATTGTTGGAAGAATTCGGCTCCCTTTCAGGTTATCTTGCCAACACCACCAAAACAGAGGTGATGTGTTGAAACATCGACAACTGGGAGGGTAAAGAGTTTAAATATCTAGGTATTACAATCGTTAAAGATCTTGATAAAATCCCCCAGAATAATCTGAATATGCCCATTAAAGAAGTAGACCGTCTATTTGCCAGATGGAAAAATCTCCCCCTAACAACTTTTGGCAGGGTCAACTTGGTGAAAATGGTCATTCTACCCAAATTGACTTATATGTTTAACGCAATCCCTCTTGATTTCCCAAGTAAAGATATTTGTAAAATCCAAAATAGGATTGGAAGTTTCAGCTGGGCAAATAAAGGCGCCAGATTGTCGTGGAAAAAGCTGAGACGTAAGCTCATTAAAGGGGGGTTAGCTCTTCCAGATATTAGCTGGTATTCGGTCGCTTTTCAATTTAAAAACATACGGATGCTACTCGTAAAACCGGAAGAGACATCTTGGGGGAGATTATTGGGGGAAATGGTGAAGGTGGAGGGAGGTGGCGGAGGGGAAGGCTTTTTGTATAAATTTGGGGCACCTAGGTTCTTCAAAAAGGTGCGTTTGAAGGTTCTCAGGGCTGCCCTTAGCCTTTGGTATAGGGTTAGATGTAGATTGGGGATAGGGTACTATTCAGCTTTTGCCCCGATCTGGGATTCCCCGAGGACCCCGTTATGCTTAGAGGATAGTCTTGCGACCCCAATAAAAAGGGCGGGCATTACTATTTGGTCAGAGCTTATATCCCCTGAGGGAGTGCACCCCTGGGAGGCCTTAAGGGCGAAGGTTGGAAGTAGCCTTTCTACATTTAAATATCTGCAACTAGCCTCTTGGTTCACAGCGGAGAAGGAGGTCAATAGAGGAAACTGGGAGACGGAGCAATTTTTAGTATGTCTTAAAAGAAAGGAGGTTTCTATCTGGTATAAGAAGTTTTTGGAGGTGGAAGATATGGATTATCCTCCGCAACATGCAGTCTGGAATCAGTCCCCCTTCGAATCTGTGATCGAAGACTTGTATGAACCTTCCCTGAAGCTCCACTATAAATATGTTAAACCGGCTAATCTAAAAAAGAACCACTTCTTTGTTATTAATAGGCTCTACTATACACCCGCAAAAATCACTAAGTTTGCACCACTATCCTTCCCCAAATGTCCAAGATGTAACCATCTTAATGCCAATGACATCCATATTTTTTATGATTGCCTCGAACTCAGAGCTTTTTGGAGAGAAGTGGGGGACGTTTTATGTGGCATTTTTACATTTAAAATCATGGTAAATGCCTCCTTGGTAATATTTGGGGATGATGGTCTCTTTGGAAATAATCTTCGGCAGGAAGATAGAGGCTTGCTATTATATCTGGTTTTAATAGCCCGAAGAGAAATTTGTAGGAAGTGGAAAGAACCACGACCCCCAACATGTGAAGATTGGCTGAAAGCTGCGTTTGCCATGGCCCGTTTGGACCATGGGGGAGAGACTGACAATGGTGTGGATATCTGGCTGGCCCTAGTGTCCTGGGGTAGGGAGCTGAGTCTGGTGTAGCTCCTTCTTGGTTTAAATCGGTCCTATGATTACACTAAGCCTCTAACAAAGGGGGCTGGCCTGGTTTGGCCTAGGCGAATGCAGCAGCCACAGGGTGCCCAGTTTCGATCAACGGCTTCATTTTAAGAATTGCAGACGCTTTTTGGTGAGATGAGGACAAAAAAAAAAAAAAAAGTTATAGTTTACACATCTCCAGAAAATGCTTTTCACTATATGGTCGTTTGATACACTTCATCTACCAGAATGCATGCAGTCTATATCTCTACTATTGACTATTCAGGCCTGACTTCATTTACCAGAGAGGATGAATTCGCCGTCATGGAGACTCACTGGAAGCACAGCGAAGGAGTTCAGCATTGAAATTTTCATAGTAAGTTTGCTGTGTCAGTTACGAAACCGCTTGCAAGAAAAGAATTGTTTACATTTGTAATTAATTTGAAGGACTGCACCACAACAGCTTCACATTTGAAGAATACAACCGCTTGTCTTTGACGAGAGGTTTTCGGGTTAGGTTGATTATTCTTTCATGGCGGTCTCAATGAGAGTCAAACCGACGCATATTAGCAGTACTTTTTTCAAAGTGTTTAAGCACTGTACTTTCATAACCAGCGAACACCATCAGTAGCAACAATGCATTAATAGAGGTTCTTTCCGCTTGTTGTTTTCAGACAATGGATACTTTTACTCTGCAACAAAGAAACCAAATATTGAATTCTGCAGCGGCTACCAGTTTCGCAACATAATCTTTACTAATGAATGTGTCCTTTTGTTATTATTTAAGGTAAAATCACAATATGGATGCCATGTCGACTAAGACTGTTACAAGTAGAGGGACGCTAAAAGATAGTTAATTCAATTATTTACATTTGTTTTTAGATAAAAATTTCTCCAGCCCTGGTCCTGATGAGAACCCTCAACAACCAGCAGTTTGAAACACGTTGGCGATATAATAGATTGGGGATTTCATACTAATTGCATAATATGGACAGAGATTAAGACTCTTTCAAATCAATTGTTTGGTACCATATTAGATGGTGTTGGAACCCCATCCATTTTTTCCAAGAGGGCCCAAACAAATATATCCCTCCGGACATCAACTTTAGGACTGGTTGAGCAACGTATTGTTAAGGCACTTGTATGTTAATGCACTTTTATATGTCAAGTTATGCACTTTTCCACGCTAAGTTATGTTTTGTATTTATGTTTATAAATCATGCATATGATGAGAGGTGCTATTCTTTTCTATGCATAACAAATTCTAAAAATTTGATAAGCAATGTAAATGAATACAAAGGCCATGTCTATTGATTCCAAAGTAAAATGAATTCAAATCATGCAGCCACCTACTGTTTTGTTGTTTAGAGTGTTAATAGAGTCCTATGGTAGTTGTAGTGAAGGGCACAACCCCCAATGTTTAAAACCTTTGTGGTTGAGGCACATGAGGCATTCAGAACAGAGGTAGTCTACTCTTGGGTTAAATTCCCGCCTGCGGATGCTCACACAAAATTGTTTCATACCTACATTGAAGATGATACACCAGAGGAATATTTTTCATATGTGGATATAGAAATTCAGTTAACTTACCAAGAACATATAAATTCGTTTAAAATGTGAGACTGGATCCGCTCAGTAAAGAAGGAGCGACTTGGTCAGTCATAGCTGCTTATACACCACATCCTAATCTTAATGATTTAGATGCAGCAGAATTAGCAACACTATACAAAGATCTAGTTAAAATCTACAGAATCCTCACGCAGTACATTATGCGAACACTCACAGTTAACTCTACGCAAGGGCTCAGGCTGCACAACCTCATTTTTCTGTTACGGGTATCAACAGTCCTCAAACAAAGAATGCCTTTATGGGATAGGTTCCTACCAGACAGAAGCAAAGTCTGTTTTGCATAGTACAGAAAACAAGCGAGCTTGAAGCTTTTTTTTCCCATATGGGACCACAGGGCAAACAAAGGATATAAACAATTTGCTTGGCAATGGGCATGGCTCACTCAGTGGAAGATTGTGCCACTTGGGGTACAGTCTTCACTGCAGTCTACACCCAAACTCATGGTACCCCTTCAAAGCAGTTTTACCTGATGTACTGAAACAAGTACAGAAGGAGTACGGGACAGGACATGCCCTTAATTTGGGAATGAAACTGATGGGCAATTTTACCTCACTATCAACCAATATGTTAAGTAACATAAAAGGGGAAGCAGCAGCATTGGCTATACACCAACGCCTGAGGGAATTCACTCCTGCACAGCAGGAGTGAGAATTACCTAGAATTATTGAAGAAACCTATGCTACGCTACATAGAGATGACTTGGGAGCCAGACCAGGGAAACCACAGGTTAAGAGTAATTCTGAAAAGGATATCTCTAAGCAAGCACCCGATTCTTCCAAGAAAAATGGGTCAATAAAACACAATCACAGGGTGTGTCTCTTCAGCAGGAATCCACTGATAATAAATATAATATAAGAAACTGTAATAATATTAAAAAACCTGACAGGATACCTAACTTTACTACTCCTAAATGCCTTTTGTGAATACCGAAAGTCATAAAGTTAGGATTTTGTCTCAGTTTAGGAGTAGTAAAGTTAGGAATCCTAACTTTACTACCCCTAAATGCCTTTTGTGAATACCAAAAGTCATAAAGTTAGGATTTTGTCTCAGATTACTTTTGTGAATCAGACCCAATGCCTCTAAATCAATATGAATACATCATTTATACTGATGGATCTGCTCAGCCTGCTGTAGGGACAGAACACCAACATTACGCGCCATGCATGATCGTAAAGGGGAGCATGCATGACAGAAAGTTCTGTCCTGAGAAAACATACACTCAGTCCTTAGGGGATTGTACAGCGCAGCTGGCAGGACTCAAAGCTCTAATTATGGCACTATGAAGTATGGATCCTGAATTCCCTACACTTATAGTGTGTGTTTCATACTATTGTGTTCAGTCCTATGATGAATATCTTCACTATTGGGGCCAAAATGGATTTCGATATTTCAAGGGTTGCACAATCAAGCACAAGCTGCTTTGGGAATAAGTGACATAGCTGAAAGAATGTTTGCCACAGGCTCATGTTATTCACACATTGAGTCATCAGCGTGTTGGCATTCACGTTGAAGGGAATTCCATGGCTGATGAGGTCGCTAAGGCAATAGTCTGCACTGCTGCCGTTGCTGCAATCACTCGTTCAAGTACGAGAATAGACAGAGACATCATGGTTGCCGTCAATGCTGCTCGCAACAACACCCACCTACCAAAATGTTTTACACTCAAGTACTCCTACAAGTTAGATGCACAAAATATTCCATGTGCTCAGATTCCAGGAGTGGGGCATAGAATTACCAAACACTGATCATAGATTGGGGTTATTACTAGCTGCACATGAGGGTCTGGGGTCAGCACACACAGGGGTCACTGCTACAATTTCCCTACTGAAGCATCACTATTGGTGGCCTGGTCTCACAAAACAGACCAAGGACTTGGTCCTCAAATTCGACATCTGCCAGCAGATTAGGGGTCCACCATAGCAAATCCTCCACAGACACCTCTATTGATCTCAGACAAGCCTTTAGCGGTTGTTTATTTGGATCACTGTGGCCCCTTACACTCAGATGGAGCTTACAAGTACATCTTGGTGGCAGTGGATTCATGCTCCAGATTTCTGTTGGCTCGGCTGACACTCAAACTGTTATAAAGGATTTGCGATTCTTCATCGGGACATACGCAATTGTCGCTCTACATTACGACCAGGGCCCGATGTTTAGCTCTCATGGTTCTGATCTGTTTCCATGATCCCTGAGGGGTCAGGGTTGTCATGTTCAGTGGTTGCCAGAAACTATTCTCTCCCTGGTTATGTTATGGGGCTTATGGTGGCACTGTGAGCTAGCTGGTCTCTAGGCAAACATATCCTGGTGTGTTGTTGTTTTGTTTATTCTGCCTTAATTTAATTCAGACAATTAGAACATTTGCTATTTGCCTTTAGTTTTATAAGAGCGGGTAATGATGGCTGTAACTCTGATCACATCTAATCAAATGGCCTTAGGGGAACATCAATGTACTGCTACTAAGCCACCCACTACATAATTTTAAACAAGTTTTTGGCACAGAGAATTGTTTACAATTAGTCTTTTTTTTTTCCTTTCTAGCTGCTCCTGGTCACCAGGGTCCATCTCGCCAGGATGCAGCAGCCTGCATGTGGCAGCAGAAGCTGGAGGCAATACGGGCCGAATACCAGCGACTGGTAGCCCAGGAGGAGGAGAAGGCAGCTGGGGCCCTGGGCAGCTGCCTTCTCCTCCTCCTGGGCTACCAGTCAGGTCCCACTCCTACCTAGGTGAACTCCAATTGTAGGATTTTAATCTGAGGGAATATTCATCGCAGCAACTAAATGGAAATAAACACAGAGTTTGTGAGTTATGTATTATATCATAGCTGTACAAACACTTGAGTTCAGACTATCACACAACAAAGAATACCTGATGTTGAATAACAAACAAGAAACAATACTAAGTGGGACCTTACTTCTGATTCCTGCACTGTTGTTAGTGCGCTAGCCTGCTACTACTACCACCACCATGGCACCTTGAGAAACCCTGCAGCCCTCGCTTCTTCTATTTGGTAAGAGAACCATGGTTCGTTGTTCTACTAAGTTGTTGTAGGCAAGGTAATGGAAACCCCCCGTTAATGGTTAATATGGTTGCAGACTGCGGAGACTAGGAGAGTAGTAGGACAAGGGTAGTACCACTTAGGCATAGCACATACCTAATTGAGCAAATTTTTAAAATAGGTTGCGCTAAAAGTCGGCAGTGAAAAGTAAAACACCCCCAAAACCCTAGATTTGAGGCATAAATAAAGACATTTAAATATTTCTTAATAAACTCAAACAAAAAACCCACCCCTTCCACACACCTACAACAATGGACTGAGCCACCCCTCTCCCCCAAACAAATGAAATGTTCCCACCCCCAAACATTATCCAAAGCAAATCAAAATGTCCATTGTCCCTGAAACTGAACTGTAGAAAGTAATGGCACCCCGATCTCAACTCCAATATCCCCATCCTCCCCACCCAAAAAACAAACATGTCCCAACCATTAAAATAAATGTTAAAAAAGGGGCAGAGGGAACTAGGCACGGTGGGCCAGGCTCAGGGCTCATCATGGTGCCAGTCCATTAGTCTCTGCCGGGCTTCAATCTGCGTCAGCCTTGAAAAGACGCTGTAGAGTAGGGTGCGGTCCGAGAGGAGGCCAGCAGTGTGTGTTGGCTGGAGGGCAGCTGCCTGCAGACTGCAGAGCCGATGTTATGCTTGTGTCATTAATCAGAACTAAGCTAGCCCTCAACGTGTTTGATCAGGAAAGAACCATATACTGGACTAGTAATATGCTGTGCAAGGTTCATATTAATCAGTGAAACAACACTACACTGTTGCCTGTATTCTGTTGCTACGAATACTCTGTTGTTGCTAATCACTATTGCCATAAATGTATATACAATTGTCTGATTGTAATAATGTATAACTAATGTACTTTTAACAACTGTGCATTGTATGAACTTCCTGTGAGAAAACACTTTAATGGCCATCACTGAAAGAACCACATGTTTGAAGTAAGAAAACACTTTAATTGTCATTGCCGAAAGAACCACGTGTTTGAAACAATAACTAAACTAAAACGAAGGTTGCAGCATGTGCACACATGTTTACTGAGAGCCATTTGTGTCAATGGTTAACATCGGCCCTGTGAGAGTGACACACGCATCACGTGCATGTTCTGGCACAATCGAGGAGAGCAGTATAAAGCAGAGACCGGAGCACACGAAAGACGCTTGGCCTCGTTTTGGAGAAGTAACACTTGCCTGATTTCCAGCTGGGGTTTTTTCCACTCAGACCCGATTCATCAGTCGCATCTTCTGGTGTCCTGGGCTACGTCATCTAACAGCGCATTTCCATCCAGCTTCTGGCTTCCTGTAAAGACACAACAAAAGAAAGGATAATGGCTAGAAGTATTTCTCGGAACTCGCGTCTTGTGAGTTCGACTACAGAAAAAACTGCAGACCAGTTGACAAGTATTTTCTTTCTGCTTTTGTTTTTTTTGCGACGCACATAGTCCCTGAACATTTCTGATGCTTATTTAGACATTTTACAACACATCCACTCCCATATCATTTAAGGTGCTTAGTTAGACATTTAAGACACAAACGTGAGCTCTGGTACAAATTACTGAGCTCAGTTGCTTGAGAACAAAAACACTTTTAAAAACCTTCAGACTGGCACAAGTGTGAAATTGGACACTAAATAATGTTAATTGAAAGGTAAGAAGGGTGATGCAAAGTTACTGTAAAGCAGCAAGGCATTATTGTAGAAACAATTTGTGAGGTTAATAGGTGCTGTTTCTTTACCGTAGGTGTGTATAAAAAGCTCAGAAGCAATGTAAGAAAGAGAACAGCTGATGACATTCCCTATAGATAATTAAAAGAAAAAATGATACTGTATTGCCAAATAGGGAGGTTCATCTGCATTCTTCTTGGACTGTCCATTAATCTTGGTTGCCTGGCTGATGATGTCTGGTAAGTAAAGCGTGAGTGCTATGGTGCTTTTTCCTTTTTTGTGCAGGAGAATAGAAAGCCTGTGGATTGTAAAACAAAAATGATATTGTAGAATCAAGGAGAAGGACAGAAGTTAAACTTCATAATCAGTGCACCAAGAAGACTCTGAACCAGAGCAAGAAAGAAGAATATTCATTTTTGCAATCATTCATTTTGTGGCTGATGTGCGATCAATTAATTAGGTGAGAGCAATACAACAAACAACAATCACACACAAGAGGCCACATGTATCGGGCTGATCAAACTCACAACTGTTATGATCATCTATTCATCATCATAATAATATGTAGCCTAACAGCATGTGCATACTGTGATGATCATGACCCCTTAGGCTGTCTCCAGTTACCTACAACAACAGGCTCCCAACCACCACATAGTTTCAAATTTGAGCCAGTCAGCACACGCACACAGCAACATTGCATTTTCCAAATCAAGTAAAATCAATGCACCTCTCTCACCTCAATAACCACTCCAAAGAGTTGGGTAGACCTCTTTAAATTCATCACCAAATCAGTTGGTTTCAGTGAAATTGATAACTTCCTCCTTATTGTGGCACTTGTTGTAGTACTCATCACATCCTGAGTCCTTCCATCATTCTCCTGACTCTGAGTAACGTGTTCAACTACCTACCGATTGAGCCCCGACTCAATAGATCGACCTGTAGTACAATGCTGTTGATGAACAACAAGAAAAACACATTCAGCCATTTTTTGTGTAGACTACATTTGTGTTTGTTAGCTAAAGGGACTGGTTGGGTCTGTGGGGAGTGTGAAGCAGAAACAAAAGCAGTGTGGACCCAGCAAACATATCTCACTAAGTGTCAAAGGGGAAGGAAAAATCACCTTTAGGAAAAAAATGATCTCCCGTTGTTGGGACACTAACATTGTAGATCATCACAAACACAATCAAGCTTAATAGTTATAGTTAAACAAACAGTCAGTGTCACTGACTGACATCACATGAATCATCTCAACACACAAACAAACAACAATCACTCAGCGTGCAATGCATATAATTTACCTGTTCTAATTAAAGCGTGGTCTCCGTGATACATTGCCGATCCATTGTTTCACGAGTCAGACATTGTCCTGTCTTGCAAATCAAATAAAGTGGGGCAGTCCAGCTAGGGGGGCAAGGCTTTTTCACTGCACAATGGTGCAACTCCAAATCGGCAATAAAAAGTGTCTAAAATGGTGGGGCTGCATTAGTAATTCAAACACAAACAAACAAATTAAAATTATTACACTAGCTATATCTTTTTTTTACTTTTGTCATCAAAGCAGTTTGGTGATAGATAGAGAAAGTTATATGGTAGGTGGCCCACACCTAGTAGTCAAAGAAGTAGAGGTGGTTCACCCAGGAGTAAGTCAGCTAACACACTATTACCATGACCTGAATCTGACCAATTACCCTCATCCTCCTCCTGTCATACTTCAGGTATGGTGTAATCTGGTGGTATAAAGTGCTTATTAATTTTGATCAAGGTTAATCTCTCCATGTTTTGAAGCAAGAGACTGGTCCTCCTCACTATGACAACTGCACCAGCAGCACTGAAAACACTCTCAGCGGACACACTGGGTGCTGGGCAAGCCAGATAATCTATTGCCAGCCTGCTTAGCACTGCCCATTGGTGCCTCTTCATATACCAATAGGCCTCTGTTGAGTCATCCAGGTAGGCTTGGACCATCCTCTCAATAGTTATTTGTGATCCACCTTGCTTGACCTCTTTTACCTTTGTCTCTGGACTGGACTTAAGTCCTGCCTTTAGAAACCAATCATATGCAGATTTCGGGGCTGAAGCTCCGGTTCCTGTTGTTGCTGGTGTTCTTGTTGGTTTTGGCTGCTGTGAGCCAACAGCAGTGCCCTCAGGCTTGAAGATGAAGGCTACACCACAGAACTTGCACCCTGGAGGAGTGGGCCTCTAATTTCCAGCCATTATTTTTCTAGGTCACAGGTTTGCTCAACAATCCACATTTTGTAGTTTTAAACATCCCTGTCTGACAAAGGAATGAATGTGGCCAGTAAATGTTGTATCGTGGATCAAGAACTGTGGCACAGATGTAATGTTTAGATGACACAATGTCTCTTTGCAGCCTTGTATTAACAGATAAGCGAAGGATTAAGCTTTCAACCAACTCACACACTTCTTTTTTTGTCCACACCTGCTTATATTTCAGACACCTCTTTTAGCTGTTCCTGTAGCATATGCAACAACGGGATAACTTGACCCAGGGTACTGTCCTCCTTCCTGCCTTCCTCTGTGAAAACCTCAAAAGGAAGCGCATTATCTGTCAGACATTAGACTAGGTCCCATTGGTCCATCTCAATGACCATGCCTTTAACAGTTGCATGCCCTCTGTGCTTGACATATTCATTGATCTGTCTGTACTGCTCAAACAGACATTGCAACATGTAATAAGTCGATTTCCAAAGTGTTGGTACCTCCTGTATGAGTGCTTTCACTGGCATTCTATCATCATGCTGAATGACCCTCAGCTGCTTCTAGGCTTTAAAAGAATGGCTGAAATGAGTGCAGATTCATCTGCAGGTGGACAGTAAGTTGCTGACTCGGTTTACTTTTTTGAGAAAGTCCTGTACAATGATGTTGATGCAGGGCACCAAACACAGGACCCTGAAAAAGCCACCATCTGCCATGGCCTTAACTATATTATTGCCATTGTCTGTGGCAACAAATCAAATGTTAAGCCCTCTTGTTTGCAGCCATTCAAGACCTTGTTGTTAAAGTCTTCCAGGATGTTTGCAGCCATATGGGATTTCTCCATGGCAAACATGGCTACAGTTGCATGCTTCCACGCACCATTAAAAAAATCTCAGCACTGTCAACACCTACAGATATCTTTTTTCTAACCCCCACAAAAGAGATCCAGTATGTAGTGATGCACATGTAATCAGTGGCTTGGCAACTGGTCCACATGTCTGTCTTCAGGTGGATAGTGTGAACAGCACTCTACTGCAAAGCTTGTCCAAGCAATTCCAGCACATCATGATGTAGCACTGGAACAAAATAGGACAGGCAGGGATCCATCTATTTTGGGCAAATGGCTGCCACAAAATCTAGAAAACCCACCCCTTCCACAAAAGAAAAAAGGAGGGGGTCCAGCGCAAACATTTTATCCAGCTTCCTTTTGTACAAACGTGCCATTGGATGGTTGCGTTCATACTGCCTCTCCTGCCTAAACATGCCAGAAATAGTAGCCTGGATTCTTTTCTTTTCCGGTGCCACTGATGCAGGTGACTACTTGAGAGCAGACAGTGGTAAGCTCAATGTGCATCTCAGCAGGCAGTCACTGTACGCTCTTGCCTTGGTGTCTCGACCTGAGTGTTGTGCCATTGCGATGTTGTTAATGTGGTAGATACTACTGCACTGCTGGGGATAGAGCTGATTTCCGTAACAGAAATGTCTTCCTCTTAACCTTCCACCGTGATCGGATCTGATTACCTGCTCAGACTTTCACCCCCTTCACGAACACCACTTGCAGTTTTTTGACTGCTAAGGTACTCCTCTCACTGGATTGTGTGGTGCTTTCTCAAATGGGTTGTTTGGCCTCCGGTACCAAGCTTACCCCGACTAATACTTGCTCTGCAAATGGAGCATATGGCAGTGTTCAACTCCTTCTTGCTAAGCATAAAGAAGTCCCAAAATGGGGAGGTCAACTTTCTGATGCTGGTACCAATGTCGGATGAACTTGTGGTAGGTGGGCATTTTAACGTTTGACTCTCTGACGTACCTACCCCTACTGTGGTGGTTGTGGTTGTAGGTCACTGCTGGGGCTTTGGAAATATGGCAGCTAGTGGTGATGGTGGTATTTGTGGTGCCACATCCCTCAGAGCAGGTTGGGATGGGGTAGTGTCAGTCTCCACTGGGGCTGGGCTAACATCCATGATGACTGGCTCGCCATCATCCTCCTCTTCTACATCCATAGGCCTAAGGGTTTCAGGAACCTTCCTTTTCCCTAGCCTCTCATAGTGTATCTCACTCTCAGATTGAGGCAGGATCCAAGTGAAGTCTTGATCATCAGAAGGGAGGCTTGGAGAAGAAGATGGTGGACTAATCCTCTTTTTTCTTGCTGGAGATCTGGAAGTCAATTGATCTTCTGAAAGAGTGGTTTCTTCTTCTTCCTCAGCAGAAAGATCAATCTCCTGAACTGCTCCTACTTCTGGAGGAACTACTATTGCTGACTGTGGCTGCTGTTGTCCACTTATCGGAGTTTCCTGCACCGATTGGGTACTACTTTGTGAAAAAGATAAGTCAATTTCAAAGTTACTGCTGGTCGGCGTTGCCTTAATTAGAGTGGCTGCCTCAGTGACAGAATAAAGAAGAATTTCTCTTGGCTAATAAATCACCAGGGTCAACCTATACTACATTCAACCATGCAAGAACCCTAAAAACATACAACAGTACTAAATGTACTCAACAAATAAGACCCATAAATCAGTTATAAACACTCAGAAACACTAAGTTTAAGTATCACAAAGATTCATTTATTAAAATCACAATTCATAAAGTTAAAAACCAAATATTGAGTCAATTAAAAAAAGCATATCAACGAATTCATATACGGAAAAATCAAAAGACAAACAAGATACTGAATGTATATAAGAGACAAAAAACAAGTGAAATATTAAAAAGACATTATAACTGGGTTAATTCGATTGAATCAGATCTGCTGGAGTCTATCAGTTAGGCTATGATTAGGCTCAGATGTTGAACTGCTCCTACTTCTGGAGGAACTACTATTGCTGACTGTGGCTGCTGTTGTCCACTTATCGGAGTTTCCTGCACCAATTGGGTACTACTTTGCGAAAGAGATAAGTCAATTTCAAAGTCACTGCTGGTCGGCGTTGCCTTAATTAGAGTGGCTGCCTGAGTGACAGACATGGGCTTGGGCCTAGGTTGGGGTGGGTCCACTGATGTGGGGTGCTGCTACCAGCTTGCTCCCCAGAGGCCGGAACAGCAGACACACTTATTTTTGCCCGAAAAACATCTGGGTCAACATACCAGTGGTGGTAAGCTCCTTCTTATCACTGACAACTTTCTTAGTAGCACGTTTCTTTGGAGCCATCTTGAAGCTGTCAGTTGGCAGTGCCACATAGCTTCACAAGCTGAAGAGATGTCCCTGATGTGTATTCAGTCACGCATCACGTCGCTGTATAGACCTTCTGTCTGGCAGTACTGTGGATAATTTTTTGTGCACCTAAAAGCAAACAAGAAAGAAGAAATACATCAGTAAACCTGGCTTAGTTGCAGTTCAATTAGTAGTGCAAACAAACAATATTATTTAGTGTGGACACTCACTGGTAACTTAAGTTATAAATAATTAACAATACAGTGTATCCATTCGTAAAACCACACCAACATAAACTTTCGTGGTGTACACTCAGGAAGGATAAGAACGAGTAACAAGAACAACATACAATTGTAACTGTTTGCTTTATGTGCATCACGTGGGATGTGGCACTCAGGGAGGTGCAGCTGACAAATGACAATGGAATAATCCTTAGACAATGAAGGCTGTTGTGCACCTACAGCAGACATGGGGTTGATTGATACCAGATGGTATGAAAATGGGGATTTGTTTTTTAAACATAAATTGAAAAAATTTAAATACAAAAATTAACAATTTAAAATTAAAAAAAAAAAAAAAAAAAATTTAAACAATATCTTAATTATTTTTTTATAAAATTAAAAAACAAATCAAAAAATAAAATTATGAAACCTAAAATAAAAAATAAAAAAAAATTATCCTCAAGCATATAATTTATTAAACTGCCATCTCATTTCCAAACCATCCATGCAAGTCTTTGGCAAAGGGCCATACTGGTTTGATGATCAAAATGTCTGCCAACCAGTGCCACATGGTCATCAACAACAACAACACTGAGCAAAAAGGCATTGGGAACAAAGAGAAGACATGCAGGCAAGCACACTAGCTGCCTACACAAAATGGCCACCAACCACATGGTGAAACAGCAAACAAGGAGTCATGGCCACAACATAATGATAGAAGCACAACACATGCAGCCCTATGGCAAAAGCACACTGGCAGGCTACACAAAATGGCTGCCAGCCACATGGTCACAACAACAAGCAGAGGCCTGGAAAACAAAAAACACATAGACACTGACTATACAAAATGGTACCTGGCCACATGGCATGGGGAACAAAGGCAAATGGTGGACTATGACAAACACACACACACACTGGCTATACAAAGGAGACATGGTAACACAGAAAACACAGCATTAATTCAGCAATGTCAGAAACGAAAATTAACAGGGCTATAAATGTTTACAACAATACACATCCTCGAAAGATATTACCCTACCAATGCACTGTTTGCACGACAAAAAAAATGAAATATCACAAAAAAACACATTTTGTATTTTAATCCAATGCCACCCATGTCCTAAATGATGTTTAAATTCAACAGACACCACAGAAACAGTTGTTTCATGCACCAAAGACTAGTACTGGGCCTACTGGCTGGAAGGCCCATTGACAGACTAGGCCATGTAGCAAATTAAAAGATTATTGCACATTTTTTAGAAAACATGGAAAAACAATTCTAAACTGTGCTACATTTTTCCATTACAAAATAAGTAAAATTACATGCGAAAAATAACTAGGCTCCTACTAAAACTGTAGGCCACTCCACCACAATAAATTTAAAAAGTTGAATAAAAAAAGAACTAAATCCTGGTGCATGCCCTCTATCAAACAAAACCTCTACACAATCGTTTTTTAACTTACTTGTGAAATCAAAATACAAAGTCCTTGAATTCAATGGTATATATGCAGCAGACACAAAGAGAGATCCTTCCAGCTCCAAATCCAAATGAAAAGTGACCAGAAGTTGGACTAAGCACTGGGAGGAGCCTGCTGGACAAGAACAGGAAGTTAGAGGCTCTTGGGCACTTCCTTCCTGCTGGAAAAATTCCTTGCACAAAAAGCCATCGCTAACGGTCCTTTGGAGGAGGTTTTTTACTCCAAATCATCATTTCAGGAAGGTTTTGATGTTTCTCCAAGGAGAGAATCTTCCCCAGATTGCAGCTGTGGTAGATTGTGCCCGTTCGCATATGTCACAAAACAGCGGCCGAAAGTTGCTGGCACAGTCGAAAGACATGTTAGTGACCGCAAAATCTTCAGGAGCTTACGGGCAGCATGGAAATCTTTTGGTGCTCCTGAACAGATAGGAAATCTCATTGGGGATCACGAGAGACTGGGAAGGCGCTCCCGCGTGTGTGAAAGGACATTTTGGGTATACCAAGAAAAAAAACTCCAGTCTGTTGCGGAGTGCAGAGTTTAGCGGTAACTCCTTGTTCTCCGTGGAACGCGGAGTTGCCGCATTCCGCAAACTCTGCGAGCTCAGCAGAGTTTTATGCCCAGGCCTAGTTATAAGTTAGACACAATACACAACAGAAAATCCCACACCAATTTATAAAAATAGGTCATATTTTTATGAGTAACATGACTCCAAAACAAACAAAATCCAATGTAGGGGATCAGAGATATGAAATTTTAAAGATTGAAAGTAAAACTAGCGCTTAGAAGTAAATATCGCTCAAAGGGTTAAACAAAGTCACGCTGGACCGGGACAAAGTCAAGTGTCCAGGCCATCCACAATGTAACACTTGTACACTTAATTTCAGTAGTGTTTCTTGATGCAGGAAAATGGTCCACAGCATCAGCCAAGGGTTCATAAGCTCTGATTTACCTCTGTGGATCTTGGACTACAACTCCCATGATGCACATGATCAACCCAAGGCAAAGTCCTTTTGTTGTAAAGCCTAATGAGTGCAGCAGGTACAGTCCTTATGAGTGCAGCCCTCTCTCGTGCAGTCCAAAGGTCCAGCAGGGCAGTCCTTCTTCTCCAGATGTTTCGTTTGGGTATTTGAGGGTCACAACACCAATCTAAGGTTCCAGAATCTCTGAGTTGCTCCTTAGGAAGTTGGGACTACAAGACCCACAATGCACCTTGCCAAAACCTTTAAAGTCCACTGAACGCTGTCCAACTGGGTTCTTCTTGGTGCAGATGATGCAGGTGGAGTTCTTTTGACCTGTTGCTTTCACGGATACCCCTCCTCAAATGTTTATAGCCAGGCAAAGTCCTTCTTGGGCTGAAGACCAAAGTATACAGCAGGTGCAGTCCTCTCTTGCGCAGTCCAAGGGTCCATCATGGCAGTTCTTCTTCTTCTGGTAGTTTTAAGGCAGTGACAGCACCCGCCTGCAAGGGGATGTCTGGGGGGTCCATGGGATCCCCTTACTCTCTCCAGAGGGCTGTTCTTGGGGGGCAAACTGACAGTGTGCCACCTTCTAGGTGGCACACTGTCAGTGCGCCTCCTAAGAGCTTCTTTGCCTCAGCACCCATGTCTGTAATACGGCACTGGCGCAGAGGCAAAGGGATTCCCTCATTTGCATGGGGCACGTCCCCATGCAAATGAGGGTACTTCCCCTGAAGATAGCTCTGGCCCTTTTGGAATTTCAGAAGGGGCCACACAATCATATGCAGCCCTTTCTGTAATACCAAAGTGCCCCGGGACACATAAAGCAGGCGCAAACGTCCGTTGTGCCCCAGGGGCACTTTGTGTAATACGACCCCAGATGTCCTTTGTCTCTATGCTGGTCACTTCACATCTCATCAAAGCAGTATGGCTTAGCCTGTCAAAGACTGGCTAATCAGGAGAGGCTGCTGGAAGGCTGGATTGTGGTTCATCAGAAAAGCAAGTTCTATAACTTTTTTTCAGTGACAGTTATAATAAAACTTACCTTGGCAAGTTGTTGGATTTATTCTAACTATCATTTTAATGCTTTGAAGTAAATGTTTAGCTCATTCCTCTCAATAGTTATACTTTATTAAAGTATTCCCTTGTTAGCCTTTGGAGCCAATGTGCTACAATGAGGAAAACAGAATTAGCAGCTTTCCCCTCACTAGGGCACATAAAACATCTTATAAAAATGTCCCTGCTTATAGGGAAGACCGAGGGGTGACTCATATGTAATAAAAAGATAGTTTTAGACTTTGAAAGTACCCTTGATTCCAAAGCCGATTTTGCATATCAGTCAATTTTAAAAGCAGCCTGCAAAGCAGGGCTGCCTTTAAAATGACAGCAGGCAACACAGCAGTGCACACTTAGGTGCATTAAATATGCTGGGCCTTTAAACCTACATGCCCTACCATATACTAGGAACTTACAGGTAGGTTGTCAGTACCAAATGTTATTACACCTAATTACCATGTACTTTGAATCAGAGCACAGGCTCTGGGTCTGTTTAGCAGAGCTCAGGGCACAATCGGAGTCGGACAACCAGCATCTAGTTGTCAAAATGGGGGCAAAAGTTGGAGGACACTGCAAAATAGCCCTTGTTTCTCACAGCCCTTTTGTTAATACTCATCTGATAACTCATGTGGACTTCCACTTGAACTTATCTTGGAAACTTAGAAGGTTTATTTTGTCTTTCACTCTTCTGAATTGAAGTCATATGTCCCTGCTTCTTTGAATAGAAGGTTATTGAAATGTGTCGCTCACGCTTTTTCTGAGAATGTCTTCAATTCTCTATTCACTTGAAAGATTATCCATTTAGTGAGCAGTCTTGACAAGGTTTTTCCTCTGTTAATGCAGCATTGCTTCTTTGACATTCTTCTTTCAGTAGCATCCTGATAAGGTCAGACCTCCAGAGGGGTAAAATATTTCTCAGGAGCTTAACAAAGGATGTCCATGGAGATCAGAAATTGCATGCACATTGCACACGTAGTTGGATTCTATGCTCAATGCCATCTTAGATATGAAAACATCACCATGCTGCTTCTCCTGCAGTTATGGTCACCGGGAGTATAGTTTTATAGGCCCGGGCAAAGTTTAAATTACGCTGACATAATTTGTGAGATTTCAGGAATTTCACATTACACCTGTTACGTGAAATTCCTGAAACCACGCCATTATGGCACATAGTGTAATAATGGACCATTCGCAGTAAAATTTTAAGACAAGTGAACAGGAATAACACAAACTGCCAGAACATGAGTGGTTGCTGCTTGTACGACTCATGTTGTTCATGCTATTTTTTTTTTACCGGAAAATGTACCTTTCCTTCAAAAATTGACATGGGGACCCATTTTGCATTAAAATATAGCATTAAATGAAAGCTTACATTTCAGATAGTATCGAATAATAAAACTTCCAACAATCACAATCACATTTGCTTTGAGGGCTTACACTATTTCTATGCTATAGACCCACACATGCACACATAACTCTATACTGCATATGACTACAGTGTTATCTGTGAAGTCATTAGTGATGTCATTTGAGATGTCATCAGTGATATCATAAATTGAGCCAGGAAAAATGATTCAGCACCCACCAACTATCATAGAAAATGCAAAAGTACATTAAATGCAATTATATTATTATGTCACACTTGGATAACATAATGCACAGACTCCATCTTGGCTTTGTTGCAGGGATGCTGCTCAGGAACAGCACTATGCTTGAGATCATAGAACATCAGCATGTAGGGGCTGAGTCACCTTACCACCTCAGTACCTATGATCCCAAGTCTGACTAGTTATAGCGCCTTACTTGCCCTCCTAACCTTACTAGAGAATCAAGTGAATTGGCACCCAAGAACACTCCCGACCCTCTTAGGGATCGCGATAACAGGACACACCCTTTCACTCTGTCACTCATACTCGTCCACAATATGATAAACAGGAGACACGAAGGAAGTTAGGAATATTTATTTAAACATTTTGTGCTCTGAAATGCAGTATTCGTGCCACAATTAGAAAACAAATGCATACTAAAAATACTGTTAGCATGGTTAGTAAACCGTATGCCATGAAAAGCCCTGTCATTATATAAGACAGAGTAGCCTAAACCCTCCTCCCCTGCTACTGAAGCTAAATGATTATATATAAAAGATCTCTGGGACTATTGGCGGAGCCAGTAACTTAGCATACACAGATGGATGCTCCACATCTCAGCAGATGTAGTGATCTTGTCTCAGAACTCTTGTTCCATGTGTTTGTTTTTGGCTCCTGTGCTCATCTCCATGACAAGACATGTGTGCACATAAACAAAAGCTGCAGTTCTGTGTTATGTCTAGGTGCTACTGCCTGGCCAGAAAGAATAACAAGGGACTTTGTCTATGATGTTCAGACTAAATCTTAGGAAAAGAACAGAACACAAAAATATATACATGTTCCGTGTGAAAGTGCAATGTGGCACAAACGTAGTAACGTGTGCTAAAGAAAATGAGGCCTGTAACGTGCACCGTGCAGGAATCACATAACAGCTTTTCTTAAAAACGCTTTCTTTATTCAGGATCTTCTTTTTTAATACCTTTCTTCTTTTATTTTTGACATAGTCAACATGTTTCGTCCCCAGAGACTTCTTCAGGGTGTCCAAATAGAGTCTTGTCTGTGTAGACAGACGATATTATGGAGCTTCCTTGTGTCAGGGAATAGTAACTATGAACTGGAAATGAGTAATATAACTCCAACACGATGCTGGATCAACGTAAGACGATCAAGGGCCCATCACATTCATAAGCCACAGAATAGAAACATCAATCAAAGCACCTCTCACCCAGTCATCAAAAAACTTGCATACAAACATGTCACAAGCAAACATCTACACACATGGTCAGAGAAGTTGTTGGTCGGTATCTCAACAAGTTTCACATCACAAATGAAAAGAAACATAGACTTAGTTTTTACTACCTGTCAAGTATCTGCTTCCCTCAATGTTTTGAGCGATACCGAACACGTGCCAGGTGAACCCATGAGAGCCACATGAGTCTCAATATGACATGCCTTTCATGTGCCTTTAGTGAACTCAATGTGTTAAATCCAACTCCTTCCTGTTTGCAGATGTGAGTTTGAGGGAGTCTGAGGATGCCTCGGGTCCAGATTCCTCCAACTGAGTAAGCATATCTATTGGACTGAAAAACATTTGAATGGTCACTCTCCTTACTTTTTGCCTTTTGGTCCTTTTGCTGCTGAATTTATTTTTGTTGGCTTTAGAACTCTGCACACGTCTTCACTGCTAACCAGTGCTAAAGTGCTTGTGCTGTCTCCCCTAGAAATGATGCTATTAGTATATACCTGTTTGGCATATTTACTGGTAAGTCCCTGGTAAGTAGTACTGTGGTACACAGGGCCTGTAAATTAAATGCTACTAGTAGGCTGAAGCACTTGTTGTGCCACCCACTACTGTAGCTCTAAACCTATGGCTCAGGCCTCCACTCCTGCAGCCTGCAATGTAGTTTGCCATTTCAACTTAGCAGGATAACTACCTGTCAAACCTTAAACCTTCCTTTTTATTACATGTCAGTCACCGCTAGAGTATGCCCTTTCAAGTAAGAGGGCAGGGTGCTGTGTAGTTGAAAATTAGGACATATGTAATTTACGATTTATAGGTCCTACAAGTGAAAATCTCCCAAATTCAACTTTCACTGGTGGAAGGCCTGACTCTCCCATAGGCCAACACTGATTCACCCTTGTGTAATCTATTAAAGGCTAAAATCAGAATTGGAGCAGCTAAGTACCTAGAGAAAGATTCTTACACTTACTTGCATTAGAATTTAAAATCCTCTTTAATGGTAACATTGGATTTTCGCTCCTAATGTTAAAAATACTGCATTTAGAAAGTTGGTATTTTTCTGCCTCTAGTCTTTGACGCATTTCCTAGGCATAGCTCCCCCCCACCCGGCCTGTCATGCTAATGACTGCCTCCCTGTGTTGTGAGTTGGAACTAGACACTATGCACTGGGGGCTGAGTGTGCTGAGTGGTGAACACTTGGGGCAAGATGAGTGGTGGAACTGACACTCACACCACTTACATTTCAATGGCCTGTCTTCACACTCATGCACAGACTAACACACCAGGAGCTAGAAAATCTTGATATCTCAGGGGTAGGGGGAACTGGGCAGGACAGGCATAAGTGTCCACATCTGTCCCCCAATTCAAAGATTTGCACCTGGATAAAAAGGCCCAGCTCAGAAACTGCTTTAGATCATCTCTGGAGTAGAAACGAGAAGACAAGACAGCACAGCTGTCTGCTTTGCTGATTGAGAGACTGGACCTGCTCTCTCTTCCAAGACTCCTGAGTGCCACCAAGAATGAGTTAGCTGGCTTCCTGCTTGAACTTTCATAACTACAGTTAGTTCCAGAGGCCTCACTTGCTTTTCCCTGACCAGAACCTTGCCTGCTCCTTGCTTGCAGCTTTTCTGCCTCTGAAGGAGTGAGTTTTGACCCCCCTTGCCTGTCCTAAAGGTCCAGGAACCTTGGTTGGTGTCAGAGAGTGCTCCTCCTTGCAATCCCTGCAAGTTTCTGCTCACTGACTCCGAGCGACGTGAGTGGCACCGTGATCCCCGACTCTGAAGTGGTTCTGATTGACGATTTCCAAAGGTCCTGATGCCCTAACTCTGATCGATGGCTACAAGCAATTCGGAAGTCCAGTGACTCCTGTCCAATGCCGACCATAGCATCGGCCATCGACGGCTCCCCTGACTCCAGTTCCGAAGTGGCCTCTGATCCACTGCCCCCGTGGCTTCAACGTTCAGCAGCTCATCTCCAACAACAAGCGGCTTCGATCATCAATCACCGCTAGTCCGACAGCGAGTGGCCATTGCCTGGCTGCACTCCTAACTCCATGAACTCTTGCATTTTTAGCACCCAGCCCGAAGATAACTCTTTCACCGGGCATACCTTGGTGCTCGACACCGGCACAACTCCTGTGTGCCCGGCTTGAACTTTTCTTCTCTGGCCCGTTACTGAGCGCATTGGCACTTTCTGTTTCTAAGCGCTATTTTTCTTTAATACTTTAAATTGCATATCTCAGGATCTACTGACTGGATTTTTGTTGTTTTGGTGTTGTTTCATTTATTAAAATATACTCGATGTTTCTAAATCTGTTTGGGACAATTTTTGTGGTATGTTTTCTTTTATGACTATTTGTGTGTTGCATAAATACTTTACACATTGCTACTAAACTGACTGCTTGTGTCCACTTTACCAGAGTACAAGGCTTAGTTTACAACAATTGTGGTTTACTATGACTAGGATTGTGGTGCTTGCTTGAAGAGGGCTCACACCCGCTTTAACCAAGAACCCAGTTTCTAACAATATCTACTTTTGAAAACTAAGGTTAACATCCTGGGGAAGATTGCCCTATTTTCCCTAAAAAGCACATCCAAAACTACTAAGAACATTAGTTTTTGAAGCACAGGGTGCTATGTCACAATGTGGTGGATGTCCCATCCTCTGCTATGTGCAGTGATGTGACTGTATTGCACGTTATACGGCAAAAGGAACATGTACCACATTCTGACAAAGGATGAACTTGACAAGCAGTCCACAAATATGTAGTGTTGGGTGCAGAGGTCTTTGCAATGCTATGCCTTTTTAGAGCGCGCTATATTTCGGGAGGGTCGGCTGCCCAAGATGCAGGAATAGTCTGGGCCGAACCATGGACTCACCTACTTGAGTAACCAACTCTTCAGCTTCTTGTGGAAATCAAGAATTTCAGAGGCGGCACTGATGTGTAGTGACAGGTTATTTCAGGCTTTAGGAGCAAGTTAAGGGAAGGTACAACAGCTGGGTCTGGTGCTCAGATGTGTGCGAGTAGGAGTCCGCCTGAGCACAGGTATCTTGAAGGTTTCTGATATCTGATTTTGGTTGTTGAGGTATGCTGGGCCAGTGTTGTGTAAGGCTTTGTGTGTGTGAGGAGTTTGAAGAGAACTGGGAGGTGGGGCTAGTGAAGCTCTTTTAGGTGCGTGCGGGTTAACAGATTGAAGTTAGCTTGGCTACTGCTTTGTGTCTGGTTTAGTCTTCTCTAGTTAGTTAAGAGAGGGAGTCATTGAATATGAGGTGAATGCAGAGCACACAGGGGTTTAATCCTTTGGTGAAGATGAAGTTACCATACGTGTTTCTCTCCTACATTGACTATCTGCTTTATACCTATGCAACTAGCCTAAGCTTTTCTTACCCATACATCTCTCTGTCTCCTTCAAATTCCTTACTAATCCTGTATATTAGCCAAGTGAACCTTTACTAACATCTTCCTTGGTAGCAACCTGAGGCTCAGGAAAAAGTATCTTTCATGCACCTTTGGTGCACTTTCTGTACTAGATCCAGCTCTTTCAAGTTTGGGGATGCAAGTTGGGGGTTGTCTGAGCAAACTGGAAAAATCAGCTTGGCTGCGATAGGCATGGGGGACTGTAAAAACAACACTCCTGCCCCCTTCCTTTCTTAGAACAGACTTTACAACAACAACATGGTCAAGTCTTTCTCTCTTTTGCAAGAACACAGTCAGAAAAGTGCAGATTTTGCCGCCTTATAATGTCTTCCACAGCAGATGAAGTAGAGGCTACTGTGTCTGCAGCAGTAAGACTTTTAATGATGGTGAACATAAAGTCAAGAAAAGACGTAAGTCTTCCTGTGGTGGTCTGACTGTAAACAACATACGAACTGTATGTTTCCAACTGGATCGGGGGGCGACAATTTCTTATACCACGTGCAAGTGCTACGACTCACGTTATATGGCTGAAGTGCCTACTTGGCTCATGTACTTGCTGTAATCAAGTCAACAGGTTGTCTTGTGAACTTCAGCCAAATTACCCCAAACCATGACTGGAGAAGGGCTCTCATCATGAATTGTCGTGAGCATGTATGCATCCTGCCTATTGGAAAATTTTACTGTGAGTAGTTTGTTAGAATGCAGTGCTCTGGGATTTCTGGAGCTCCTTATAAACAGGCTCTTGCTGGAATCCTTTGTGGTGACTTCATACTGTACCACATGTAGAGTGCCAGCTTTGAACAGTTCTCTGAAAAGCTCTTCTCCCGTATTGAAATTGTTTACATAAATGTTAGAGTCTATGAGTGATTGGACAAGCTCCCATAAAATCTTTGCCTTCATTCCTAGCATAGAAGGACAAACTATGTAATTTAGAGCAGAGTCCTGTCTTGTAAGCACTCTGTATACATAACCAGTAGACCTCTCACACACCATGCACTTTTTGAGGACATAATGAGCTCTTGTGCTTGGTATGTATTGCCTAACCAGCAGCTGTCCTTTGAACAGGATCACAAACAAATCAATGGCTATATTCTTTCTAGGAGTATAAATCTGTGGAAACCTTGCAGACAAATGTTCCATGACAGGCCGAAATTTGAACAACCTGTCATATCCTGGATGGCCTGGGGCAATGCAGCAGAATTATTGTTGTAGTGCAGCATAGGCTGCATTAGCAAAAAACGATGTCTGCTCATGTCTGGTGCGAAGCTGGTTGTTACCCAAACTGTCTCAATAAAAGAGAGGGGCCCTTTGCACCAAAGAGGTAGGGTACCAATTAGACCAAGGGCAGAAATTAAAGCCCCCTTTGGCAAGATCAATGACTCAACTCTAATACGAACACACTAATAATCAGTCAATATCACCAAAACATAAATTAAAGGTAAGTAAATATGCATATACAATACCGGCCAGAAATTCTTTCAATAGTTTAATATGTATCTCTTTAAAATCATGTACTCTTAAGGTGCTACCCCCAGCGCCTGGATACCCTCATGGTTGATAAGCAGCGCTTTACAAATCCAAATTGATCGATTGATTGATTTCCACTACTGCAAGGCCTGCCTCTCCCATAGGGTGACATTGGAGTTACTGTATTACATTTTGTAAGTTTCATTTCCAAATGGGAACAAATGACCAGTTCATGTTCGGTGTCTTTGGAGTTATAATGAAAAATACTAACTTGTGGTGAAGTCGGATTTTAAATTACAGTTTTGAAAATGCCACTCTTA
Organism: Calotriton arnoldi; assembly: GCA_963921515.1. Taxonomy (NCBI): domain Eukaryota; kingdom Metazoa; phylum Chordata; class Amphibia; order Caudata; family Salamandridae; genus Calotriton; species Calotriton arnoldi. Next base: position 746,772 of record CAWUFW010007125.1, read on the forward strand.
GAAAGTTTGCTAAAGAGAACAGTGGTCCCGTACAAGTTAAAATATTACAATACCACAATTTAGTAATCAAAATTGGGATTACAAATGTATCAATGAAAAAATAAGGGGTTTTATTTAACAATTAAGTTCAACGCAAGGATAATATACAAGAAAAATGAGTGAGCTAGAAGTGACAGGGTAAAGGGAAATCAGCCGATTTCCTTACCACAGGCAAGTGACTTAAAAAGTGACTTTTCAATTGAGTGAAAAAATGTAAATAAACAAAAAGTCACAATTAGAGCTGACAGAATCGGATCGTCCGATTCTGTCAGAGCCCTCGCAGCGCTCGTCTCTCCCATTGCGGATTGAGCCCACGTAGCACCCGGCCAACTGGCCTTCCTTGAACTGTGCTGATTCAGGCTTGGATAACCTAATTCATCATTGAACTCGCACCTCAAGGTTCCCGGACGGGAACTTTTCTCTCTCCAGTGCCTCCCTGAGGCCACCTCCGTTTTCATACCATCCCCGGCGGCTCGCAACCCACATTGCCTCCCATTCTTCAGGCCCTCTCAGAGGCCTCATCCGACTTACCCCACCAGCAACTTCCCAGGCATTTGTTTTATCGCATAGTCCTGATGAGATCCCTATACTCAATTGGGATCGAAACGTCGTCGACACATACATCTTCAACTCTATACTGCAATCTGTATCTAATTGTGGAGTATGAGATGTAACTCTGATTGTGACTTTTTGTCTATTTACATTTTTTCACTCAATTGAAAAGTCACTTTTTAAGTCACTTGCCTGAGGTAAGGAAATTGGCTGATTTCCCTTTACCCTGTCACTTCTAGCTCACTCATTTTTCTTGTATATTATCCTTGCGTTGAACTTAATTGTTAAATAAAACCCCTTATTTTTTTATTGATACATTCGTAATCCCAATTTTGATTACTAAATTGTGGTATTGTAATATTTTAACTTGTACGGGACCACTGTTCTCTTTAGCATACATCCACCCTTGATCCCCTCAGACTTGTAGGGTCTCCTTGTTCCTTTTTTTGAACTCTTAGAAAGTTGGCATGTTCTTGCCTCAGCCATTTGGTGCCTGCAGCCTATCTCTCGGTCACATGACTGGGTTTTGTTGACAGCTGGGCTTTCTTTATTTCTCCTTGTCCTAGCCTAGGTGTGTCTGGATGGCCCATCACTGGCAGGATGGGAGGGAGGAGCTAGACTCAGCCCCACTTACATTTGAATAGGCTGTGTCCTACCTCCACACAAAGGGCTGCACACCCCCTGTAGTTAGTCTGGAGTTAGGTCAGGAAGGCACTTCATAGGCATGCCTCTAGAAGGTTCTCCCCAATTTAAGGGCACAACTGGTTATAAATACTGGACCTCGGACACCAACTCTTCAGCACACTTCTGGACCTGTGGATACTCTGCCAGGAAGAAGGACTCCTGTAATGCTGAAAGGACTCTCACACTGCTGGACTTCTGCCCTGTCCTGCTGTCTGTTGCCTGCTGCGCTCTTGCCTGGGTGGGAAGGACTGGACCTGCATCTCTTGAACCAAGAACCCAGAGTGACTTCAATAGCTAGTAGGCTGGCCTCCTGATCTAAAACATCAGGGACACAACAGGCTTCCAACAACCTTGCACCTGCACCTGGACTCTGCCATCTGTGAGTCTACTCTGCCAAGTGGTGCCACCCCCATCCTGGACCCTTGGAAGTGGGCTTAAGGTGCTCTGTCAGCCTCTGTGGATCCAGCAGAACTGATGCATTTCCTCTGATATGCGGTGCAAGGCCAAGCAGAACCAACCCATCTCGACTGCTGTGTGGATTGAACCCGTCGCAAAGACCCGCATTGCTGCCGCAGCCCACAAGATCTTAGGAACCACAGCAGCATTGATGCATCTTCAGCACAGGCCCTCGCATCCCTCATTGACAACAGTTTCGACTCGCTCTGACTCGCCCTGACTGCGCACCGCATCCTCAATGCCAGAGTTCGCATCACAAGCCCTGTTGATGGGATCCTCCCACCACAGCCTTGCTGCATCTCAGAACCGACTGGCATATCCACGCACACTCCACAAACCAGGATTAAAGGTGCTCCATCGTGGATGGTCTGAACTTGTGACTTTGTCCCAGTACGGTGCAGCAAGATGTCCGCATTTGGCACTCTGTGCTTTTTGGTGCTATTTTAACTAAAACCTTTACAATTGCACATCTCCGGTTCTACTGATTGGAATTTTGTAATTTTGGTCTTGTTTTATTTACTAAAAATCGATCTATGCTTCTAACATGTTGTGGGATCCTTTTTGTGTGGTGTTTTAACTTTATTACTGTTCGAAATACTTTACACGTTGCCTCCAAGTTAAGCCTGACAGCTTTGTGCCAAGCTACCAAAGGGTCGAGCATAGGTTAATTTAGGCTTGGTTGTACCTCACCCTGACAAGGATTGTGGTTGAGCATAGGTTAATTTAGGCTTGGTTGTGCCTCACCCTGACAAGGATTGTGGTTGTTGCTTTACCAGGGCTAACACCCCATATAACCCAAACGTATTCCATCCATCACTTTGTTGCTGTTTAGTTGATGCCCTAAGTGCGACAGGTATGACCAGACATGGATCTGTGCTCACTGTGTCACTAACATATAGGGTTATAGAGAAAATGCCTGTGTTGTCTTACAGTGTAGGTAATTTGTAGATTACTTTATAACAGCTATCACAATTAACTGGGTAATTCAACCTGTTATTATCACCCAGCAAAATACAAAGCTTTAATGTATTGAACAATACATTTTATTTTTTCCCCAAAAATAAAACAAACATATTAGAATGACATTTACAGAAAAAACAAATGAAAATGAACATACAAATTAGATTTCAGACACAGAATTGGTAAGTATATTAAAATGATCAGGGTAAGGACACCGTTATTTAGAGTCCATCTCTACAATGTATCTCTTAAACCGAAAGCAAATGTGCTGAAACAATTATCCCAATAGTGAATAGTAGTGCCACACAGAAATAAATTAGGTCTAGCACCTCTTGGTGATTATCTTGAAGGCATCATCTCCCGCTGGTCCAGCTGAATGACCCATCCTGCGGAGGACCTATGTATCCACATGTGATAACAGGTGACTCTAGGAATTGCAGGAGCTCCCTTTATGTGGAGAAGCCTGGTGGAAGGTTGGCTGATGTAGAAGGTCTGCAGAAAGGGATAGAGTACACTCACATTGCCCTGCATATGCCCTTAAACCTATCTTGCACCACCACAGAAAGGTAGCACAAGATGGATATTTGCCTTTCCATAAGGTCATTTTGCTCCTTCTACAAATGGTTTTGCTCCACCAAGAGCTGATTATTTTCTTTGAGGAGGCCTATGACATGACCCATCTGGTCTTCATGTCTGGAGGCTGCTCCAATGATGTTGTGCCAGATAGTTTCATGAGAACTATGAGCACAGCTGGCTCACCCCTACTCTCACTAACCTGTGGGCTTTGAACAGTATGCACCCTAACAGTAGGTCCTAGCTCAACAGCAGATGTTGCTGGTGCTGGCAATACAGGAGGTTGAACTGGGGTGCACACCACAGAGGTAGTGATAGATATTGGGCCACAGGGAGCAGTGACAACTTTAGGCTGTTGAAGAGGGGCAGACACGACATTACTAGAAGTAAGAATATTAAGGTGATTGAGGCTCACCCTAGCAGTCTGCTGAGACACACCTAATGTACTAGGCTGCTCCTCATCAGACTTCGGACCAGCAGGAGTTGTGTCTCCACTGAAGGCTTCTGTAGGAGCCGGAGTGGTGGTTGGGGTATCTAATATGTCATATTATCCATAATGATGCTTTATGGCAGATGTAGTTATTGACAACTAAAACTCTTGACGCAGTTGTGGACTTAACTCAAGATATAATGTAAACTGTCTTGCATAAACTTCAAACATTCTAATATATTATGGAAAAATAAATACTCCGATTTTTGAGCTGAAGCATACAAAGAGACTGACAACATGCAGTATGTGAAGTATAATGCACATGCTGCAAAACAACATGGAAATGTCATGGCCATATGTTTGCAGAGTACAACACATAAATATAAACATATATATGGGTGTACAGATTGCATTCTGAAAATGAAAAAACTAATATAACTATGAACCTACTAGATTAAAAATAAAGGTCTTTACCACAAATTATAAAAAATGTTAGATTTAGGTCCTATAAGACTTTTAAATTCAAATTAAATGTGAAAACATTAACATCTAGTAGGAGAATAATAATGAAAACACAGTTGCTGTATGACATAAAGTGATTGTACTTACCACTCTCCTATTCACCTCGGAATCCTGCAAGCTTTCAGTATGTAGGATTCCATACATCTTCTCTTCCCAGGGCAAGAGATTATAGGCCTGAGAGAACCACCACCATTGTGCTGGGACTCTGGATGGGATTTCGAGGCCAGGGATAGTACTATCCCTCTCAGATCACTCCAGCGCTTCCTAATGTCCTCCTGTGAGTGCATGTTGTTAGAGACAGCATTAACTTGTGTGACAATTTTCTTCCACATTTGACTTTTCTGGGTTATGGTGGCGATTTGAACAAGGGTTCCAAATAAGAGTGACTCTACCCTTATTATCTCATCCACCATAACTGTTAATTCTGTGTCTGAAAAGCTAGGATTCCTTCTTGCAGATATAGTTCAAAGGCAAAATAATACAAAATAACAAGAAAACTATTTGATAATTGAACAAAAATAACAAATATAGTAGAAGGCAACCAAAAAAATACCCGAGGTCTTGCAGCTTCGAAACGAGAAAGGTAAAGGATCATGGTATAGAATCAAGTGTGTTTTATAGTGTGCTTTGCAGGTGTGATTACTTTGCTTGTTCATCTCACAAATATGACATACGTATATTGTAAGAAACTGGCTCTATATATACTACACCAAAATGAGGTATAGTGCGTATAGGGTCCAGGTGACTCCAAAGGTAGGCAGAGGTTAAAGTTAGATAGAACCTTACTCTCTACTTCTGGTAGCTTGGTCGAGCAGTAAGGCAGTATCAGAGGACAGTGTTAAGCATTTGATGTACACACTCAGTCAGCAAATGAATTCACACACTCAAGAACTGAACTCTAGGCCAATTGTTTTTGTAGAAAAATATATTGTTGTTTTATTTTAGAACCAAGCAAGCCTGGCACAGGTAAGCATAAAATACTTTGCAATAATAAGTTGCTGAATATAGAACAGTTCGAAAATGCAATGCAAATTGTACTTTGTTTGATTTACAGGGAATGCAGTAGGTTGCAATACTTAGCAAATACAGTACATTGGAATGAATAGGCTTTTTCAGTAAATTGCAGGTAAGTTACTTTTTACGTTACTTTTCTGACTGGATACCTAGATTCAGCACTGGGACATTTCCTGTAAACAGGTAAGTAAATACGTTTTGGTTATTCGTGCGATTTTTAAAGAATATTTTCAGATTTCAAAACTCCACACTTAGAAACACTTAGAAACTTTTTGGAGAAGTACATTGAAATGAATAGGCTTTTCCAGTAAATTGCAGGTAAGTTATTTTTCACGTTACTTTTCTAACTCAGTGCTGGATACCTAGATTCAGCACTGGGACATTTCCTGCAAACAGGTAAGTAAACACGTTTTGGGTATTTGTGTGATTTTTAAAGAACATTTTTAGATTTGAAAACTCCACACTTTTTGGAGAAAAAGTGTCAATGTTATCCTATAGAGGAAAAACAGGTCATCGGTTTGTAGGTAAGTATTCAACTGTGGGAGTTAAGGTTCTGGGGTTAGATTCAGGGGTCCCCCAGGGTCAGTGATGCACTTTTGTTTCACCCTCAGCGGCACTAGGGCGGCCGGGTGCAGAGTGTTGAGGCCCAATGTTATCCTATGGAGGATAGTGGGTCTCCGGGTGGTGGCTGCTGGCAAGCAGGCCACTGGGTTGTGGGAGCAAAGCTCTGAGGGTTTAGGTCAGGGCAAATAGGGAACCAAATTAGCACCAAAGGTGCATCCTCAGTGGCATTAGGGCGGCCAGGTGCAGAGTGCTGTTTTGAGGTCGGGTGCCCTTTTGTTTTCAATGGAGCGCCTCCGGTTAGAAGAAACGCTGCAGGCTCGGGGACGAGGATCTTCTGGGTGCGACCACCACTTCGAGGGGTAAGTTGGGATGTCTTGGGTTGGTTAGGCACCATTGGTTTGGGCACACAAGGCCTAGGGGCATCCGGTGCAGGGGTGCCTTGGGACGTCGGAAAGTCTTACCCGCTCTGGTCGCGGTAGAGGGGATTATCTGGATTAAGGCTGCAGGCGTCGATTAGAGGCTTGAGGCAGGTCAGGAGTCACCGGATCTCAGGTCAGGATCGCCGTGGTGACCTCCTCGTGGTGTTTTTCCACTCGAGCTCTGGCCAGGTTCGGCGGGTGCAGAGTGGGCTGGATTTGCGGTATCCGGCCGGAGCCGGAAGCTGCAGTTTGAACAAGTCTGGTGTTCACGGGAGAAGCAGGCTTGGAAGTGAAGGCAGGCAGGTCCTCCGGGTTTTTTGAGGTTGCTGGCTGCAGGACACAAGGGTATTTCGCATGAGCAGGTTCGAGGGGAGACAGGCCTTTAGGGCTGGGGCCAAGTCAGTGGGCGTCGTCCTCTTCTTGTTAGCTCTGCACGGCTCTTCGTCCTTCTTCTTTTCTTCTTTTCTTGTTGTTGCTGGATCTGAGGAAGCAAGGTTCAGGGTGCCCCTAAATACTAGATTTAGGGGTGTTACAGGTAGCTAAAGGGCAGGGACCAATGGGTCCCTTCCCTGGGGTGGGTACACTCCCTATCGTGCCACCCTCCAGTGGGAGGGGGCAGGAGCCTGTCCCTGGTTGGCTAGGTCCCCCATCCTCAAGATGGTGGGGACTCAGAGTTGTGCTTCACCTCGCCTCCCCCACCTGAGGGGTGGAGTTGGCAGAGGTGGGCACACCTCTTTCCCTCACTTATTTTTCCCGCCGGCTCTCCCGCCCAAAGTGGGGGGTAGAACCAGTGGGGACCAGTTGCTGAAAGCAGCAATTGGTATGGAGAGGCTCACAAAGGCGGCATGCCTTTGAAGCTTCTCCTTCGTGAACCCTGCCCATCCTGGGGGAGGAGGCTTGGCACTTCGTCCCAGGATGTGCATTGTTTCAGGCCCCTGAGAGCAGCAGGCTCTCGACCCAGGGGTCCAGAAACATGTCTGCTGGTGGCAGCCTAGGCAGCCACTCAGTCAGGTCACTAGAAGTTGCTTGGGTTTCAGGGGGCATCTCTAAGATGCCCTCTGTTGTGCATTTTACATTAAATCCTACACTGGCATCAGTGTGGGTTTAATGTGCTGAGAAGTTTGATACCAAACTTCCTAGTCTTCAGTGTAGCCATTATGGTGTTGTGGAGTTCATAATGACAAACTCCCAGCACCATATACTCTTAATGGCAGCATTGCACTTACAGTGCCCAGGAATGGACTTGGGCACTGTAGGGGTACAGGGCTCATGCACCTGTACCCTCACCACTGGCATAGGGCACCCAGCTAGAGGGGTGACTGATGTATGCCAGGGCAGTGGTTTGTGGGCATGGCACACAGGGATGTGTGCCATGTCGACTCTTCACTTTGTTCTGCACCAAGACACGCAGCCTGCAAAGGCAGTGTGTGTGTGAAAAGATGCAGGGAGTCTAAGGGTGGCACAATAAGTGCTGCAGCCCTTAGGGGCCGTCCCTGGTCACAGTGCCCTGGGTACCTGTGTTACCTTTTACCAGGGGCCTACCTGTGGCCAGGGATGCCAATTGGGTTTAGGCTTCAATGCAGTTTTTAGGGAAGGAACATAGGCCCTGGGTACCTGATTAGCAGGAGCCCAGGGCACACTCAGTCAAAGAACATCAGCAATTCAGCAAAAAGTGGGGGCATACCATGCAGAAAGAGGGCACTTTCTCACATATATGTTTTCAAAATGGATGGGTAAGGCAAGACAAAAGAGGTCCACAGTGTGATTTCTCCGTCAGATCACTGCTGCGAGGCCGTCAACATGACGGACATATATAAATTTGGCAGGTAGTATATTAACACTACAAAGCCAATGAATTATTGTCCGACAGAGGACGACTGGGAATAACCACTGGTCAGATGGTAATGCCTCTGTCAAGGCTGATTGCAGTTCTCCCGCCTAATATATAGATCGGATGGGAGAACCTTCACCAGGTCGAAGAACTGATTGAAACCTCCATCACTGAGGATGGACTGCCCTACCACCAAGATATAAATCAGGCTTTTAGTCAGATTGTAAAATCTTTCATGGGGATGACACACTTGCAGTAACTGACCTCCACTACTATGTGGTCAGTGTGCAAACAATGATTTCTGATTAAAGCTTTACTTTTTCTTTGTGTTTTTCATCCTAAATCTTTACAAATTCTTATCTCTGGCAACCATGCATCGTTTTGTAATATTTTTCTCATTACATTTTTTTCTATTTTTAGAATCTGTGAATGGGATTCTATAGTTTTTGTACTGCTTAATACTTTACACACTTTCCCTTAAGTTAAGCCTGTCTGCTCTTTGCATAGCTACCAGGGTTTAAGTTCCGGTTTCAGTTACTGAAACCTTTAACTAGACGTAACAAGATAGTGCCTTTGTTACCTATGGTAGACCTCTATCCACCCCAACGAATTAACCACTTTCTCATATTGATTGAAGTTATATTTTGGACTTAACAAGATGTTTTACTTCTTACTTAAGAAGGACTCAGGTCCTCAGAAATTAATAACATAGGGTCCGATTCTGATGCGGTTTGGAAATCATTCCAACCGAATCGGTTTGGGAATTGTTTCCGACCGACTCCGATCGGGAGAGTCTGACTGACCGATTACGCTGCATCCGGATGCTTCCAGATACAATTGGGTCGGACTCCCATTGACTTCAATGGGAGACTGTGTTCCGACCGAATGCATAGGCTCCCATTGAAGAAAGGGGTGGCTGGAGAAAATCGGGCACACTGTGGCGGGCACCCTCTGGTGCCTGATACACTGTGCATGGCTGGCAAGGGGGGAGCCATGGGTACCTCCACGGGCCTGATTGGGAAGGCTACGAGTGCAGGGGGGCCCACTACAAGCCCCCAAAGTCTGATTCCGACTACTGATTCGAGTCGGACGGCACGATTTGGAAAGGCTGTCTGAATCCAGCATCGTAATCGGCACGTGAAGACGTACGAGTCTGCTCCGTACGGCTCGGTCATTCCGAATACTGTCGGGTTTGGATTAGGATATTCCTAACGCCTAACTCGCATCGTAATCGGTGGGTCAGAAACCTGTCCGATTTGGTCAGAAAGACTAGTTCCCGATCCGATTCGGACAGTGCAAATGCGGTTAGGAGGCCTTCCAAACCGCATCAGAATCGGCCCCTTCGTTTCTTACAGTACCATTAAATTTGGAGAGGTAGAAATTTGGCTTTATGCCATAGAAAGAATTTATTGACTCTTAAAGTAATGGGAGAGCCAAAGTTGGAAAGAAGGTGGGACTGAAGTTATTCCATCAAAGTGTTGTGTTCATAGGAGAAGAAAGTTTAGAACAAAATCAAGCTGTTTTAGGATGTTGAGGGTGAGATAAGGTCTGATATAACCTTGTGAAGCTGGTAAAAGATATATGGAAGATTTTAGAAAGTGCGCAGCTCAAGTGCAAGAAAGATTCTCCTTGATAGTGACAACATTTGGAGAAAATAAAACAAGGTTGAGCTTATGTTTAGCCGAATGTTTGGTGCATGAGTACCCCTGAAGTTTGCTACAATTCATACAATACAGGACGGAAAGGATTGAGCATTTTCTGTGCTTTGCTTTCAGTTTCCAGAGAGCCAGTTGCTCAAGCTACACATACCCTCTCCTAGTGGTGATTACCAAAGACTGTGGCAGAAACCAAAAATTAGCAAAGGAAAATAAATGATCGGAATGATGGCCACTACACGGGCATGGATATGATCTTTTACAAGTCTTATTGCCTTGGCTGCCATCACACTATGACTTTGCAAAGCAGGAGGTATTACTCATCACGTGGATACATGCATGACATGGAAAAGGTCGGCTAGACAGCCCATGGAGCTCATTTTTAAGAGGACTCATCCAAATAAGTAAATTGCTGAGGAGGGCTGTCTCAAACCCACTTTCTTTTTGTCTATGTGTATTGTTAGAAAATGGGTTTCTGTTTGGCAGAAATATGCACCCTGTCTAACAGGAACCACAATCCTAGTCAGAGTAGGTCACAACACAACCTTGTATTGTCCTGTGCTCACCCTCTGGTAGCTTGGCGCGGAGCAGTCATGATTAAATGAAGAGGTAGTGTGTAAAGTTTTTGTGCAGCACTTCATATAACAATGCAGTGACAATACCACAAAAAGACTCCACACTAGGTTAGAAAATAGATTTAGATTTTATATATAAAACAAGACCAAAATGACAAAAATCCAATGTATAGAAGTCGAGATATGAATTTTTCAAGAATACATGTTAAAATAGCACTTAGAAGCAACTAGCGCTTAAATGAAGTATCAAGTCACTCTAGACTGGGAAAAAGTCAAAGGTTCAGGCCGACCGCGATGGAGTGCGGGCCGGCTACAGGGACCCACTTGGGCCAGCTGAACCAAAGTACCTTGGTCTAGGATTCACTGTTGACGATGAGGTTGTGCAGAGGCGATGTGTCGGTGTTGAGCCAAGCAGTGGATGAGATGTTTTCTACACGCAACTGCGGCGATTCGTTGCATCCAAGTTTTATCGCTAGTTCCGAATACGATGTGCAGCTGCTTCTCCCACAGTAGGTGATGTGTCGATTTTGAAGGAGATACGCTGGTTCCGATGACGGTGCACCAGATCCAATACTCACAACAATGGCTTGATCCGATGAGGATGTGTGGGTTCTCAATGAGGAAGCACCTTAGGCCTCACTTCCAGGGTGGCACCACTTGGCATGGCAGACTCACAGCTTTCAGAGTCCAGGAGCAGATGCAGGTGGTTCAAGTCTTTGATATCCCTGAGACATTGGAACAGGAGACAACCCAGCACGCCCTTGGAGTCACTCTGGGTTCAAGTGATGCAGGTCCAGTCCTTCTCACTCAGGCAGGATAACAGCAGGCTGCAGGGCAGCTCAGTATGGCAAGAGCATTGCAAGGCAGAGTTCAGCAAAGCAGCGGTCCAGCAGCAGCAAAGTAGCAGTCCTATCAGCAGCACAGAAGCTATTCTTCCTGGCAGACTAGTCACAGGTCCAAAAGTGTACTGATTTGTTACTTCCAGATGTCCAGTACTTATAACCAGTGGTATCTTTGAAGTGGGGGAGACTTCAAAGAAAGCTTTGAAGTGGACAGAGGTTCTCCCTTCCTGCCCTGGCTCCAGGCACACTACAGGGGAGTAATCAGTCCTTTGTGTGGGGACAGGACTGAGCCCTTTCAGGTGTAAGTATCAGCTCCACCCTCCCATTTTGCCCATGATGGCCCATCTGCATGCAGATGACCACTCAGGCACACCTATTCTTCCCTTGTGTGTGACTGTTTTGAGGGAATGCAGGAAGCCATCTGTCGCCCACCCCAGACTTGTATTCAAGAGACAGGCAGAAGGTACCAAATGGCTAAAGTAAAAAAATGCCAACTTTCTAAAAGTGCCATTTTCGAAACTGGAATTCAAAATCCAACTTCACCATAGGTTGTGATTTTAAAGTGCGAGTTCAGTGTTACTAAACTTGAAAAGTCCATCTCTTCATAATTGGGAGTTACACTTAAAAGATGTAATAAGGTAATCCCAATGTTATCCTATGGGAGTTATAGGCATAGCAGTAGTGAAAAACGAAACTGGGAGTTTTTCACTACCAAGACATGTAAAGTTTAAAACTACATGTCCTGCCTTTTAAATACACGGCACCCTGCCCTGTGGGTTATACAGGACCTACGTTTGGGGTGACTTATATGTATAAAAAGGGACGGCTTAGGGCTGGCAAGAGGGTTTACTTACCAGGTCTACAAGGCAGTGTGAAACTGAGCAAACAGGCTCTGCAGTGGCAGGGTTGAGACATGGTTGAGGGGCTACTTATGTGGGTGGCACAATCAGTGCTGCAGACCCACTAGTAGCATTTAATTTACAGGCCCTGAGACCATGTAGTGTACTTTACTAGGGACGTATAAGTAAATTAAATATGCCAATTGGGGGTCAACCAATATTACCATGTTTAGGGGAGATAGCACAAGCACTTAATCACTGGTTAGCAGTGGTAAAGTGTGCAGAGTCCTAAAGCCAGCAAAAACGAGGTCATAAAATTAGAAGGAGGAAGGCAAGAAGTTAGGGAAGACCATCCTACAGCTGTCAGGTCGAACATGTGTCCTCCTAGCTGAAAGGGGGGAGAGCTAACCAACCACTGGAGAGCTCTCTTTACTAAGGCAGAAGAATCGGGAGATACCATCAGCATTGGTGTGGTCTGTCCGCGGGCGATATTCCAACATAAAGTCCATTTCCCATATGGAGATGGACCACCTCAACAGTTTGGGGTTTTCAACCCTTATCTGCATGAGCCATCTGAGGGGTCTGTGGTCTGTCTGTATCAGGAAGTGAGTCCTAAACAGGTATGATCTCAACTTCTTCAGTGCACAGACCACAGCAAAAGCTTCTCTTTCAATGGCACTGCACCTCTGTTTCCATGGAAGTAACCTCCTGCTAATGAAGGCTACCGGTTGGTCAAGGCCCTCCTCATTCAGCTGTGTTAACACTTCCCCTATGCCATCCTCTGAAGCATCTGTCTGCATGATGAATTCCTTGGAGAATTCAGGGGCCCTAAGCATAGGTGCTGTGCACATGGCTTCCTTAAGAGAGTCAAAGGCTTTCTGACAAGCCTCTGTCCAGATCACCCATCTAGGCTGTTTGTTTGAAGTCATGCCAGTTAAGGGGGCAACAATGGTGCCATAGCCCTTAACAAATTGTCTGTAGTAGCCAGTGAGGCCTCAGAAGGCTCTCACCTCTGTCTGGGTTATAAGTAGTTTCCAGACCACAATAGTTTCAATCTTGGCCTGGAGGGGCTGCACCTTGCCTCCACCTACAAGGTGTCCCCAGTACACCATGGAACGTTGCCCAATCTGGCACTTGCTTATCTTGATTGTCAGGCTTGCCTGTTGCAGGACCTGAAGCACCTCATGGAAGTGATGCAGGTGTTCCTCCCAACTGGAACTGTAGATGGCAATGTCGTCTAAGTAGGCAGCACAGAAAGCCTCCTTACCAGCTAGGAGCCTGTTAAAGAAACATTGGAAGGTCTCAGGGGCATTCTTCTATTCAAATGGCATCACCTGGAATTTATAATGACCCTTTGGGGTTGAGAATGCTGATCTCTCTTCTGCCCCATCCATCAAGGTGATCTGCCAGTACCCTGATGTCAAATCAAAAGTACTGAGGAACTTGGCAGCTTGCAGCCAGTCAATGTGCTCATCAGCTCTGAGGATGGGATGTGCATCAGTTCTAGTGCATGAGTTGAGTCCTCTGTGGTCCATGCAGAACTGGAGTTCTGGTATGGCACCCGGTGGGGGAGCCTCTGTTACCAATTCCACAGGGCTAGACCAAGGGCTAATAGAGAGTTCAATCACCCCTAATGCTAGCTTCTTGGAGACTTCCTCCTTGAATCTGGCTCTCACCATGTCAGACAACCTGTAAATGTTGTTTACATGGGGACTGTCCACAGCGTCGGCATCATGGCAGTACAGATGAGTGAGTCCTGGGATGAGGGAGAACAATGGGGCAAACTGTTCCAGTAACTGGTAACAGTCACCTTGCTGTTTTGGGGTCAATGTGGTAGAGAGTTTGACACCCTCAACTGACCCATTGTGTTCCTGTGCAGAGAGGAGGTCAGCAAGGGTCAGAGAGAGGTCCCTCTTCCACTCCCTCATCTGTCACCAGGAGCATGCTCACTTCAGACCTCTCGTAGTGAGGCTTCAGTCTGTTCACATGGAATACCCTTAGGGAGGTTCCTAGGGGTCCGGAGGTCCACCAGGTAAGTGGCATCCCCCCTTCTGATCCTTTATCCTATATGGGCCAGTCCAGCGGTCCTGGAGAGTTCTGGGCACTACTGGTTCCATGACCCATACCTTTTGGCTAGACTGAAACTCCACCAGTGTGGCCTTCTGGCCATACCAGAGTTTCATCACTTCTTGGCTGACCTCAAGGTTACTTTTTGCCTTCTACCAGAAGTGCTTCATCTGGTTGTGGAGGGCCAGCATATACCTAACTCCATCCTGGGGGGTTTCTTGGGAGCTTCCTCCCACCCCTCTTTGACAAGGCTAAGGGGTCCCCTAAATGGGTGTCCCTAGAGGAGTTCAAAGGGACTGAACCCTACTCCTTTCCTTGCACCTCCCTGTAGGCAAAGACAAGGCATGGCAAGAGGACGTTCCACTTATGCTTCATGGGTTCAGGCAGGCCCAATATCATGCATTAAAGGGTCTTGTTGAATCTTTCAACATGTCCATTGGTTTGGGGGTTATAGGGTGTGGTGAACTTGTAAGTCCCACTCATCCCACGTAGACTTCATGTATGCTGACATGAAGTTAGTGCCTCTGTCTGACACTACCTCCTTGGGGAACCCAACATGGGTAAAAATCCTCATCAGAGCTCTCACCACCATGGGTGCTGTCACTGACCTCAGAGGGATTGCTTCTGGGTAACGGGTGACATAGTCCACCAAGACCAGGACAAACCCGTTACCTAAGGCTGGCTTGGGGTCCAAGGGTCTAATGACATTGATCCCCACCATTTCAAAGGGAGTGCCAATGATGAGTAATGGGATCATGGGAGCTTTGTGTCTTTCCCCTGATTTCCCACTGGCCTGGCAGGTGGGACAGGACCAGCAGAATGCATTTGAGGCTGTCTTCATTCAGGGCCAGTAAAAGTGGGAGACAAGCCTGGTAAGGGTCTTGTTGTGCCCCAAATGTCCTGCAAGGAAAATGTCATGAGCTAGGCCCAGTAGGAAGGTCTGGTAACATTGGGGGACCACCAGCACATGGGCTGCCCCAGCACCAGGAACCTTAGGCTCACTGTAAAGGAGATTGAGCTCCCAGTAGATTAGGTAATCCCCAGAGGCTTCACCTGCTGCATGAACTGAGGATTGGTGCCTCAAGCCCTCAAGAGTGGGACATTCTTTCTGCACTTGCCAGAATTCCCCCCTTTTGGGCCCACTCTGAACCTGCCTGCTGGCAAGCTGAAGTAAGTCACCTAGGTAGGCAACGTCTTCCCCGGTTGGCTATGGGCCTCCTTCTCAGGGACCTCGTCAACCTCCATGGCGGTAACTTCAGGGACCAGTTTCCTGCATCCCTTGCAGGCTCACAGCAACTTTCAGAGAACCTGAGCCCCCCCCCACACAAAGTGAACCAGAGCCACTGGTATATGGCTCTTGTAATTGTCAGCAACTACGACTTGATGGAATGTGTTCGGTAGGACCTGCTGTGCAGACACCAGCTAACACTTGACAGTTGTCATGCTGGCTCCTGTGACTCACAGAGCCTACACCCGCTGCCCATTAATGGTGAACCACTGCCCATACTTTGAAGTATTTGCAGGCATATGGGCTTTTGGCACCATTTCTCTATCCCCCAGATATACTAGGGTCTCCTCCGTCTGTTACCCAAAACAATATGGGACTACTTCCTCCCTGAGCGCTGCACTCACCAACTAAGGTGTCCTCTTGGGACATTTTAAGTTCTCCTGTAGAGTGACCATACTTACAGCCTTCTGTACATTGGGGTACAAACTTTCCTGTCTTAGGGTCAAAAAATCCTTTCTTTTTTGGATCAGACTGGGACTGGTTACCACTACTGTAGTGTAGTTCCTATTTCCCTAATAGGCTCTGCGCATTGGAATAATATACCCTATAGGTTTGACATAGGACTGAGGTCAGTATGTCCCTAGCGAGTATATTAAACTTAATTACTTTGTGCCAGCTAACTCAGAGGCCACTAGAAACTCCTTGTAAACAAGAAGGGAGTAGTTTCTGGCAACCGCATAAACATGACAACTTTGTTTCCCTTTAGAATCGGAACACTCTCAGAATCGTGGAAACAATAGATAACAGTTTCACTCAGCTAATCGTGCATGCTTAGTTTCTTCAGAGTTACAGAGAAAGAATAGACGGGCGTTTCAATAAAAGGATTTATTGAACAGTCTTGTTTCTCGTGTAAGAGATATGAGCTGTTATGATCACAAGACAGTATGCAAGATATATAATGTACAGCGTAAGCAGTAGAAAGAAATAATACTGCGCTAGCATTATCTTTTAGATATGACACATATATTCATATACATAAATAACATAAGCTAAAAATGCGAGTACTCATAAGATGCTTCTCTAACTAGTTCTACCCCAGTGTACCTAACCTAAGTGTAGTGCAAGGTAAGAAGTAGGTGAAGTATTCTATAGCATGGTATGCTATAGTCTAGTATACCAAGTCTAGTATGCCAAGAGTCCCTCTAGGTTCTAGTCAGCTCCATACCTTGAGAATGAGAGAGGTGGGAATCTCCTTCCGGGTCTCGAACTCTAACACCCCGCGAAGGGAGTCAGAACACTTGAAGCTGGATTCTCTGCGAGCAGGGATGACAGCGTCTCTTGTCAGTGCATCAGGCCGGGACACGGGCTCCTCTAAAGTCGAGGTCTCCTCCCACTTGCTTGGGCAAGGGAAGGTATACTTATACCCGGTAGGTGCCTTGGAATGTTAGCATTGATGTAAGGTCGGGCAGAGGAAGACGTCAGGAATGAACCCTTAAGGTATAGCGGTTCATGCATAATAAATGAGTTCTTGGAGAAATCAATAATCCTGTGCTAGGGGAACTCCCAAGAGCTTAAGGGTCTGGTTTCTAAGAACTCGTTGTGACGTTAGGGTGGACGGATGTAAGTGACCATGCCTGTATTTGGATAGCATGGCTAATGCCTAAATAAGGACTGGGATCTTATCCCTATATAAGGGCAATGCGAATTGTGCCTATATAAGGACATGTTTCAGGAACACCTATATACGGACACCTAAAGCGGAATACAACACTACTACTTCAGGAATTAATTGTGGGGTCGTTTGAGAACTACTTGTTTTCAAGTTTTTCTCCCCCTCTTTCTTCTTTTGGGAACCGTGTCCCCCCAGATACCATTTTGAACACTCTGGTGCTAGCCCAGAGGTACGCTTCTGTGGGAAGGTGGAATCTGACTATATGGTTGCCCCCACTTTTTTCCTGGTGTTTTGCTGGTTTATGACTTAGTTGGACTGGGACCCTGCTATTCAGGGCCCCAGTCTATCTGCTCTCTCTAAACGACATGGAGTGCACTCTAGGTGCACTAGTGATTGGATACTGTGGTGCCTTATGAGTCCCTAGTATAGGGTACCTTAGGTACCAAGGGCATAGGTACTTCACAGGCCTACCAGGGGCTGCAGCATGTATTATGCCACCCCTGGGAAGCAGACTAAATCTGACACCACAGGCCTGCTACTGCAGCCTGGGTGAGGTGGTGCTAGCACCTCTCACTGAGATATAGGTTTCCTATATCTCTCCTGCACACACATACAAACCTATCAGTCACCCCTAAGGCAGGCCCTATCAATCCTGAGGGCAGGGTGCTTGGCTTCTATGTGAGGGGGTGCCTCTGCCTGAGCAGGGCCCCTCTGCAGCTCTCAGAGTCTATTCTCTGGTGCTGTTTGTGGATGCGGTTAAACCATATACTATTAAGTGCATTATATCCTCGCGGTAAAATGCTAACTTTGGAATGGCTGCATCAAAACATGTCGTGTTTGGTGTCAAACATCTTGGAATACTACCCCCCAATCTTGGCGGCGGGGGTAGCATTCCACCCTTCTAGAGGGATAAGACGTGTACCTGCTGTGGAAACGCGGTAGAATCCTAAAGAGCCCTGGCATCACAAAATGGATGCCACCAGTCACAGACACTGGGCTGCCCTCCTGCTGATGACCGAAACTCGCAGTGGAGGAAGCCCAACAATAGGCATCCTGTCACAGGGAGGTGTACCCACCTCCCAGACAGGGTTTAGTGTATTGGGGCTGGGTGGGTGCACTCTTAGAGTGCTTTGAAGTCCTGCACTGGGGGAGCAGAAGGCTCCTCTGTGCATATGCCAGTTCAAACCGGCACAGGGGCTACCTGCCCCTGCTCTGGCACGCAACTGGACAAAGGGAAGTGGGTGTAGCCACCCCCTCCCTTGACCCTCCCATAGGTGGGGTCATAGAGCTAGTCCATCCCCTCTTTTTAGTATAAGAAGGGGAACCCTTGAACTTGCTAGTTAGATAACCCCTGGATGACGCTCTACAGAAGAATCCTGGCCCTTCGACGTTCCACTACCTTTGGAAGACAGAAGAATCTCCCTTGGAGTCAAGGAGTGACTCCCCTGCTTGGCAGGCACCAAAAACGACAACGACGGTCGCAAACTACGCCGCTCCCGCCGGAGTCCGAAGTCCCTGCAGCCCAAGAAGTGGATTTCCTGACTTCTCCAAGGCCATCATGAGTCCCCAGCGAAGCTGAGGCAAGTGGACCCCACGAGTGACGAGGAACCGCGACCCCTGGGTACCGTGCACTATTGTCGAGTGCAACCCTTTCACAACGCTCTATGAACTTGTGCTTTGGACCACGTGTGGTCCCGACCTCCAGCAGGAATCCCTCCAAATATCAGAGGCCTACACCATCCCGAGTGACCGTGGGCCCCTGTTGAGTAATTCCGCCCGAGGTGTCTTCGCGATCCCTTGCCAGCCGGCTCGTGGGTCCCCAGAAGACTTCTTAAAGAAACCAAAGGGCTCCCCTGGTTGCTTCAGGCCTGCCCTGACTTACCCTCGCTGGGTGAGTCCCTCAGACCTTGCTGGTCTGTGCCATCGACTTTTCTTCATCTCCCCAAGACTTGCTGTTGCCAAGGCTTGTTGGCTCCGATCGAGTTGCAGGCACCGCAGTAAGCTGCAGACTTTGTGGGACACCCAGAATCCATCTCCTGGTCATCGTCAACGCCTCCTGGACCTCGTGGCTGAAGAGTCAAGGCACCCGCAACCGACCTGAATCAACCGACGACGGTGGGCATCCATCTTCCTTGCCCCGAGTCACTGCCAAGTGACTTTGAACACTGTCCCCTCTGCTTTCAGGTCATCCTTCTTCAGAATCCAGGCTTGGATTCCACCGGACACTTCTTCAGCTCCCGCAAGCCGCAAGTCTTCTTTGTTCGCCATTGAAAACGATGCCGCGACCCGACACCAAAGGACACCAATGCACCCGGCTTCCCTGGGTGAGGTAACTCCAGCACTACGGTGCTCCTGTGGGTGTGGGCCCTAGAACTACTTACCCTGTAAGTGACTTGCTTGTAGGTTCTCCCGAAGTATCCTAGAACTCTTAATTTCCAACCGCGACTTGCCCCATTGAAGTCAACGGCGATCCGCGCCTGTGTATCCACACTGCACGCGTCCCCCGTGGGTCCTTTACTTACCTGCCTTGGGTGGTTTCGTGAGGCCCCAGCACTTCTGAAGGCCCTAGGCCTTGTCTCCCTGCAAGTCGTTGTTGCTAAGTCCCTTTTTAGTATATGGTCTGGTACGCCCTAGGGCCCCAGCCATATTTTGTGCTTAACTTATTGAGAAACGTTGATTTGTGCATATGTTTGTCTTCTAATCTCATAAAGAGATTAGTAGAGAGTTATTTAGAAATAAATACATATATATTTGATATATATACCTGTGTGGTGTCTTTTCATTTGGTGATTCAAGAGATTATATGGTAAAATAAGCTGCTTTACATTCCTTCAAGACTTAGCCTGAAGGCTGCTCTCCACAGCTACCACTAGGATAGCTTTCTTTAAAAGGTTGTCTTAAACCTATCTACCATAAGAGTCGATTTGCCCTGGTGCAAGGTGTCCACTTTAATTAGTGAACAGCATATACCAGGCCAACTTCTCACATTGGTGGCAGCGTGTGGGATTCCAGCTTGCCATTGTTTTACCAGAAAATCTCTATTTGAATTACTAACTGAAAACCATTATAGGTACTCAAGGTACATATAAAGTCAAGCTTAGTATCAATAAGTTCTACTGAACTTAGAGCTGTGTGCTAAGGGATAGCACACCCTTTCCACAGCTCAAGCTAGGATCAGTAGGCCACAAACTAGTGTAGGTAGTACAACACTGCACAACACAAGAATGTCCTTAAAGGGTGGACCCAGTGGATCCACTCAGCCTCAGTATAAGGACATGGCTTTCTCTGACTTGAGAGCCATGTGTGTTGACAGACACCTGAAGCTAGGACAGAGTCCCTCAACACTACACCTGATAGATCTGCTGACAGCAGATGACCTTAGATTGGCTCTAGGAGCTAAAGGGTCTGAATCAGTGGGTGGGTCAGTCATAGTATCTGGGTCAGATGATGAAAATCAGAATGACCAAGACTCTGTGATTGAAGGGCCAGGCTTCAAGGGGCCTGAAAAGGACAGAGGAATTCTCCCTAAGAGAACTGACAGAGAGGAGGAGAGGCACAGATCCCTTCCAGGGAATCTGACCACTCTTATCACTCTGGCAGAGAATTTGTCCAAGAGAGGAGCTCATACTTTAACTTAAGAGAGACCTCCTCTGAGAGAAGGTGCAAACTGCTCCAGTATGAGGAAGCCAAAGTGGCCCTCAGAACCAAGCAGTTGGCACTGGATAGAGAAGCCCTGGAGATCCAGAGAGCTTCCAGAAGGGAGGGTTTAGAACCCCCTGGTGGCAGCAACAGTGTCCCTAGAGGCAGAGAATATATTCCTGACCATAGGAACCTGAGCAAGGTTGTTCCTCCCTACCAGAGTGGGGATGATATCCACAAGTGGATAACTGCTATGGAGAGGGCCTGTAGAGTACAGCAGGTCCCCCAAAAGCAGTGGGCAGCAATCTTGTGGCTCTCCTTTTCAGATAAAGGAAGAGACAAGCTCCTCACTGTTAGAGAGGAGGATGCTGATGATTATGAGGTCCTGAAGAGTGCACTGATAGATGGGTTTGGCTTAACCACTGAGCAGTACAGGTTGAAGTTCAGAGATACCCAGAAGGCACAGACTCAGGACTGGACAGACTATGTAGATTGTGCATCCAAGGCTCTGGAGGGTTGGCTGGTTGGCAGTAGGGTTACTGATTTCAAAGGATTTTATAATCTAATGATGAGAGAACAGATCCTTAATAATTGTCAAAACCAGCTTTTACACCAGTACCTGGTGGACTCTGATCTGACCTCTCCCCAAGAATTGGGAAAGAAGGCAGACAAATGGGTCAGAACCAGAGTAAGGCCTAAGAATCAGGGTGGTGACCACAAGAAAGATTCTACCAAGTCCCAAGAGAAAGGTGGGGATAAATCTAAGGATAAGTCCACTACAGGGCCCCAAAAGTCCTCTTCTGGGGGTGGGTCCCAAACTCCTTCCTCTCCTGAAAAGAAACCCTATTGCCATGTCTGTAAAAAGCCTGGGCACTGGAAATCTGATCCCAGTTGTCCCAGGATTGGCAATAAAGAAAATGTTCCTCCAACAACTACTACCACCCCTCCTGGTACTACCAGTAGTAATCCTCCAGTTGGGAGTAGTGCACCCAAAAAGTTAGGTGCTTTTGCAAGAGGAACAGAGGTGAGCCCTAGTTCAGACAGGACCCCCTCAACAGACTCCTCAGATTCTGATGGTGGTATAGGATTTGCCACCTTTACCGTGGGTCCCACAGCATTGGGCAGGTACAGACTGGAGCCAATAATTAATGGTCAGAAAGCTGTGGCATTTAGGGACACAGGGGCTAGTGTCACCATGGTGGCAGGGAAACTAGTCCCCCTCACCAGCTTTTACCTGAGTTTAAATACCAGGTGACCAACATTGATGGTGTCAGAACAGAGCACCCCATGGCCATAGTCAATCTCAGCTGGGAGGGGGTCACCGGCCCAAAAAGAGTGGCAGTGTCCCCAACCTTACCTGTAGGTTGCCTGATGGGCAATGATCTGGAAATTTCAGCCTGGGCTGAAATTGAACACCAAACCCATCTGAGGATGTTGGGTGTCCCTGTAAAGGTTAGTGGGGCTGTGATGGCCACAGCCCCAGCCCAAGATTTTGGAGAGATGGAGCCTGGAAGAATGGCCCACTCTCCCCAGAAGAGAGCACAAGGGTTGAAGAAAAGTCTTCTTCCCTCCAGACAGTAGGTAAGGGTCAGCCTCCTCAGGGAACTGACCCTACCCCTAGTGAAGGAACTGCCACAGAGGTAGTCAGGCCTGGCCTGGCCCCACCCCTGATGGCAGAGGACCCTTCCAAGGTGGTACCCAGTCTGGAGCAGGTAAACTGCCCCTCTCTACCCTGCCTCAGTCAGCCCAGGGCTGCAGAGGTCAGGGAGGTCAGTGGACCCCCAGGACCCCCTGTCCAGAGGAACCCCCCATCAGCAGATTAGGGGCACCGAGTCTAGTAGCCCTAGCCAGGTGAAAATTCCTCAACCCACTGAGGGATCCCCCATACCTTTATGTAGGGACCACCCCCAGAAGGACTCTGTTAGGCAAGGGCAAACCTGGAACCAAAAGGTTCCAAACATGCCATGTCCCTCCAGTGTTCCACCCAAAGGGACCCAACCCCCAGCTGTAGGCAGTCAAAGGTTGACCCTTAGAGCAAAGTGCAACTCAGTCATGGAAAGACAGGCATACATGGTGACCAGTGATCTGAGGAAGCTGAGGCCAACCTTCCTAGGGCCTCACTTCCCTACTCAGACACCCCACCAGCCTTGTACTTTACAAAGCACACCAGAGGTAGTGATTCCCCATGGTGGAGACCCTCTCATACCCTTAGGGTGAGGGATTGCTTAGGGGACCATAAGACAGGGGGCAACCATGCTAGTGCAGGTGCTTCCTTATATGGCCACTTAATCAATAAAGGCTCAACTGGTCAAGGTTAGCCTTATCTCCTTTCGTTTGGGGGGTTATGTAGGAAGGTGGAATCTGACTATATGGTTGCCCCCACTTTTTCCTGGTGTTTTGCTGGTTTATGACTTAGTTGGACTGGGACCCTGCTATTCAGGGCCCCAGTCTATCTGCTCTCTCTAAACGACATGGAGTGCACTCTAGGTGCACTAGTGATTGGATACTGTGGTGCCTTATGAGTCCCTAGTATAGGGTACCTTAGGTACCAAGGGCATAGGTACTTCACAGGCCTACCAGGGGCTGCAGCATGTATTATGCCACCCCTGGGAAGCAGACTAAATCTGACACCACAGGCCTGCTACTGCAGCCTGGGTGAGGTGGTGCTAGCACCCCTCACTGAGATATAGGTTTCCTATATCTCTCCTGCACACACATACAAACCTATCAGTCACCCCTAAGGCAGGCCCTATCAATCCTGAGGGCAGGGTGCTTGGCTTCTATGTGAGGGGGTGCCTCTGCCTGAGCAGGGCCCCTCTGCAGCTCTCAGAGTCTATTCTCTGGTGCTGTTTGTGGATGCGGTTAAACCATATACTATTAAGTGCATTATATCCTCGCGGTAAAATGCTAACTTTGGAATGGCTGCATCAAAACATGTCGTGTTTGGTGTCAAACATCTTGGAATACTACCCCCCGCCAATCTTGGCGGCGGGGGTAGCATTCCACCCTTCTAGAGGGATAAGACGTGTACCTGCTGTGGAAACGCGGGAGAATCCTAAAGAGCCCTGGCATCACAAAATGGATGCCACCAGTCACAGACACTGGGCTGCCCTCCTGCTGATGACCGAAACTCGCAGTGGAGGAAGCCCAACAATAGGCATCCTGTCACAGGGAGGTGTAACCACCTCCCAGACAGGGTTTAGTGTATTGGGGCTGGGTGGGTGCACTCTTAGAGAGCTTTGAAGTCCTGCACTGGGGGAGCAGAAGGCTCCTCTGTGCATATGCCAGTTCAAACCGGCACAGGGGCTACCTGCCCCTGCTCTGGCACGAAACTGGAGAAAGGGAAGTGGGTGTAGCCACCCCCTCCCTTGACCCTCCCATAGGTGGGGTCATAGAGCTAGTCCATCCCCTCTTTTTAGTATAAGAAGGGGAACCCTTGAACTTGCTAGTTAGATAATCCCTGGACGACGCTCTACAGAAGAATCCTGGCCCTTCGATGTTCCACTACCTTTGGAAGACAGAAGAATCTCCCTTGGAGTCAAGGAGTGACTCCCCTGCTTGGCAGGCACCAAAAACGACAACGACAGTCGCAAACTACCCCGCTCCCGCCAGAGTCCGAAGTCCCTGCAGCCCAAGAAGTGGATTTCCTGACTTCTCCAAGGCCATCGTGAGTTCCCAGCGAAGCTGAGGCAAGTGGACCCCACGAGTGACGAGGAACCACGACCCCTGGGTACCGTGCACTATTGTCGAGTGCAACCCTTTCACAACGTTCTACGAACTTGTGCTTTGGACCACGTGTG
Organism: Calotriton arnoldi; assembly: GCA_963921515.1. Lineage (NCBI taxonomy): Eukaryota > Metazoa > Chordata > Amphibia > Caudata > Salamandridae > Calotriton > Calotriton arnoldi. The sequence continues at coordinate 771,133 of CAWUFW010007125.1, forward strand.
GTCCCGACCTCCAGCAGGAATCCCTCCGAAGATCAGAGGCCTACACTGTCCTGAGTGACTGTGGGCCCCTGTTGAGTGATTCCGCCCGAGGTGTCTTCGCGATCCCTTGCCAGCCGGCTCGTGGGTCCCCAGAAGACTTCTTAAAGAAACCAAAGGGCTCCCCTGGTTGCTCCAGGCCTGCCCTGACTTACCCTTGCTGGGTGAGTCCCTCAGACCTTGCTGGTCTGTGCCATCGACTTTTCTTCATCTCCCCGAGACTTGCTGTTGCCAAGGCTTGTTGGCTCCAATCGAGTTGCCGACACTGCAGTAAGCTGCAGACTTCGTGGTACACCCAGAATCCAGCTCCTGGTTGTCGTCGACGCCTCCTGGACCTCGTGGCTGAAGAGTCAAGGCACCTGCAACCGACCTGAATCAACCGACGACGGTGGGCATCCATCTTCCTTGCCCCGAGTCACTGCCAAGTGACTTTGAACACTGTCCCCTCTGCTTTCAGGTCATCCTTCTTCAGAATCCAGGCTTGGATTCCACCGGACACTTCTTCAGCTCCCGCAAGCCGCAAGTCTTCTTTGTTCGCCATTGAAAACGATGCCGCGACCCGACACCAAAGGACACCAATGCACCCGGCTTCCCTGGGTGAGGTAACTCCAGCACTACGGTGCTCCTGTGGGTGTGGGCCCTAGAACTACTTACCCTGTAAGTGACTTGCTTGTAGGTTCTCCCGAAGTATCCTAGAACTCTTAATTTCCAACCGCGACTTGCCCCATTGAAGTCAACGGCGATCCGCGCCTGTGTATCCACACTGCACGCGTCCCCCGTGGGTCCTTTACTTACCTGCCTTGGGTGGTTTCGTGAGGCCCCAGCACTTCTGAAGGCCCTAGGCCTTGTATCCCTGCAAGTCGTTGTTGCTAAGTCCCTTTTTAGTATATGGTCTGGTACGCCCCTAGGGCCCCAGCCATATTTTGTGCTTAACTTATTGAGAAACGTTGATTTGTGCATATGTTTGTCTTCTAATCTCATAAAGAGATTAGTAGAGAGTTATTTAGAAATAAATACATATATATTTGATATATATACCTGTGTGGTGTCTTTTCATTTGGTGATTCAAGAGATTATATGGTAAAACAAGCTGCTTTACATTCCTTCAAGACTTAGCCTGAAGGCTGCTCTCCACAGCTACCACTAGGATAGCTTTCTTTAAAAGGTTGTCTTAAACCTATCTACCATAAGAGTCGATTTGCCCTGGTGCAAGGTGTCCACTTTAATTAGTGAACAGCATATACCAGGCCAACTTCTCACATCTTCCTCATCAAGCTTCCTGGGGTCAGTCAGCTTACTGTCAACTAGGTGCTATGCAACTCTATAAAACAGATACTGAGTATGTGCTTTATCATGATTAAATGATGTACAACCCGTTACAATTATTTACTTTGCTGCCCCTCACCCAGCCATTTAGTGCCATAGTGGAGTAATCAATAAAATCTACCCAGGATTGTTTGGGGAGCTTCTGGCTGTTCCTGAATGTGTCATGATAGTTTTCGGGAGTCAGCCCAAATTTGTCAGTCAAAATGGCCTTCATAGGGGTATACTTGGTTTGTCCCTAACCTCTAATGTCAGAAGTGTGGCCCTCACAAGTGTAGGCATCTGTTTCCACAGAACAACCCACCACCCCCAGTGCTGCTCAGGAACCCTATGTACTTTGAGTGCAACCTCATAAGCAAAAACCCACTTATAAATGCCATCTCACACCACATAATTGAGAACCAAATCCTTGGGTATTCAAACCCTTTTAGCTCCATCAGTTACTGCATGTACGCTGCCACCATCACTGCTGGATTCTGATTGCCTGGCCTTGATCTCTATCTCTTTTAGACTCAGTTCATGAGCCATAATTAGTTTCATGTCTGCTAAGGCTTTTTTAGCGTCAGCACTCTTCTCCTCAGCTTCCAGTTTCAGTCTTGCCATCTGTAGTTTGAATTCTCTCTCCTCCTTTCTGTCCCTCAGTTCTTCTGGGGAAAGGCCATAGGTGGAGACTCTGCTTCCTGCTCGCATCTGGAGCTCAAATCCAAGGGTGTCCCCCTCACCTGCTGCAGGTGGTTCCTCAGAAGATCCATATTCAGGCTCCTCTAATCCATAATTCTCTTGGAAGCAGGCCTCTGCCTAGGCCCTGAACGCTTTTTGAAACCCCACCTTTCTGGTGGATCCTTGGGCAGGTACCCCCATCTCCTTGCAGAAGCTTTTCAATTAGGCCACTATATGATCTTCCAGGTTGGCTAGTTCAAGCTCCATGGTTCCATTTGTAGAATCAGCCAGAGACATGATGTAGAGATTAAATCAAAAAATGCAAAGCAGGAAAAAATGAAAACAAATCAAAAAGGTCTTGTATGTGGATGGGTACTGTACATCTAGCTATTGTATGGCACTGCACAAACCCAAGTCCTATCCTCACCTCTGATCACCAATGTTAGCAATTGTGTTTCTGGTTAGCAAAGGTATGCACTCTGTCCAAGCAAGAACCATAATCCAAGTCAGGGAGGTCACAACACAACCTTAAATTATCATGTGTTCATCCTCTGGTAGCTTAGCACAGAGCACTCAGGCACTTCATACAACAAAACAGCGACTACACCACAAAAAGACTCCACACCAGGTTAGAAAAATAGATTAAGATTTTATAAATAAAACAAGACCAAAACAACAAAACTCCAATGTGTAGAAGTTCAGATGTGAAGTTTTACAGAATCCATGTCAAAATAGCACTTGGAAACAATAAGCGCTTAAATGGGGTATCTGGTCGCGCTAGACCGGGCAAAGTCAAAAGTTCAGGCCGACCGCGATGGGGTGTGGGCCAGCTACTGGGAGCCACTTGGGCCCGCTGAACCAAAGTACCTTGACCCGGGATGTGTCGTCGTCGACGAGGATACAAGGTGCACCCGAGGCGATGTGTTGGTGTCAAGTCACGCAGTGGATGTGAGGCTTCAATTTTCTCCATGCAACTGCGGCAATTCCAAGTGGGAGGGCTGGTTCCGGATGCGATGCATGGCTGCTGCTCCTGCAGTAGACAATGGGTCAATGCCATAGGTGATGCACTGGTTCTGAGGACGATGCACAGGGTCCGCTCCAAGCAATGATGAGGAAGCACTGGTTCTGGGGCAATGTGCCAGGTCCACTCCATGCAATGACGAGGATGTGCTGGTTTCAACCCATGCAAAGGCGAGGATGTGCTGTATCCAATGAGGATGAGTGGGTTCTGGATGAGGAAACACCTTACGCCTCCAAGGGTCCAGGACTGGGGTGGAACCACTTGACAGGGCAGACTCACAGCTTGCACAGTCCAGGTGCAGATGCAGGTGGTTAAGTTCTTTGATATCCCTGGGACTTGGGAACAGGAGGCAAGCCAGAAAGTCTTTGGAGTCAGCTTGGGTTCAAGTGATGCAGGTCCAGTCCATCTCACCGAGGCAGGAGAACGGCAGACAGCAGGGCAGCTCATTAAGGCAAGGACATAGCAAGGCAAAGTTCAGCAAAGCAGCAGTCCAGCGGAGTAGCCGGGCTTTCAGCAGCACAGCAGCTCTTCTTCCTGACAGAGTAGCCACAGGTCCAGAAGTGTATTGATTTGGTAGTGCCAGAGGGCCATTACTTCTACCAAGTGGTGCCTTTGAAGTGGGGGTGACTTCAAAGAAGGCTTTGAAATGCACAGAGGTTCTCCCTTCCTGCCCTGGCTCCAGGCACACTACAGGAGGGTAATTAATCCTTTGTATGGGGACATGACACAGCCCTTTCAGGTGTAAGTGTCAGCTCTCTCCCTCCCATCCTGCTCAGATGACCACTCAGGCACACGTACCCTTCCTTTGTGTTTGACTGTTTAGAGGGAATGCAGGAAGCCAGATGTCGCCCACCCCAGACGTGTAACAGAAACAGCAAAACGCCAATGACTATTTATGTGCAGGAAGGTCCCCCTTCCTGCATATAAACAATCATTAAAAAAAAATGCAGTTTTGCAACTTCTATGTGTGCTGCATTAAGCAGCACACATAGAAGTTACAAAAGCATTTAAAGATTGTTTATGTGCAGAAAGGGGGATCTTCCTGCACATAAACAATCTTCCCCTCAATACAGGCACCCTTGCACTATGGTGCAAGGGTGCCTGCATTAGTGCTAGGCAGCTTAATTTAGCGCCAGCACAGGGAAAACGCAGGGCTGCACCATATTTTAGTAAATATGGTGCAGACCTGCATTTCTAAAGTGACGAAGCGTGTTGTTACCCTTCTTGGCTTAACGACACGCTTCGCCACTTTTTTGTAAATATGCCCCATAGCACACAGTACAATAAAGAAAGTTGCTTTGGGTCAGCCCTATTCTGACGTGGCTACTTAGGTGAGCCTCTTTCACTATTGGCTCAATTATCTGTCTGTTCTGTTTAGGATCATGCCATGACATTTTGGGGATGTTTACCTTCTTGATGCTATATTCAAAATAAGTTCCTACTTGTAAGCCTAAGCACTCCTCATGGAGCAGTGGGCCAGTAGTGACAGACTGGGGTGAGTTCATCTATTCTCCATGGAATAGTCATGGGAATGGACACCCTGCTAAAATAGAATGAACATATTTACTTCAACTAATGTGAGCAGTATAACTGCTTTGCATATCTACATTTTGTATTCTGCACAAAATACCTCTACATTACTCTACCGGGCACATTTACAAGGCCCTATCGTCACAGGAACACCACTTTTAGTGACGTTCCTGTGGCGATAGGGGCATCGCCTTATTTACAAGGCAGCGTTAATCCACTTAACGTGGCTTAACGCTGCCTTGTAAATAAGCACCCTTTCACGCTGTACTTAACGTGAAAGGGGAGGGCAATGGGTGATGCGGTGGGCGTTCCACCACAACACCCATTGATTTTGACACTGCCTCCTATTTACACGGGTAGTGTAAATAGGAGGTAGTGCCAAAATTAAGACCAGGGAAAACCTGGTTTTAAACAGGCAAAACGAGGAGAAATACTTTATTTCTCCTCATTTTTGCTGTTTCCATGTGTGCTGCTTTGTGCAGCACACATAGAAACAGCAAATTGCCATTGATTATTTATGTGCAGGAAGGTTTCCCTTTCTTCACATGAACAATCATTAAAAAATGACATTTTGTAACTTCTATGTGTGCTGCATTAAGCAACACACATAAAAGTAACAAAACACCATTTAAAGATTGTTTATGTGCAGGAAGGGAGACCTTCCTGCACATAAACAATCTTCCCCTCAACGCAGACACCCTTGCACAGATCAGTTGACTGGGGGTGAGTGTTTGATTGGCTCAAACGTTCCGTCCATCATCCCCTTTTGTATTGCGTTGGTGCTAGGCAGCTAAATGTAGCGCCAGCGCAGGAGGATACACAGGGCTGCACCATATTCTTGTAAATATGGTCCAGCCCTGTATTTCTAAAGTGACTGAGCGTGTCATTAGCCTTATTGGCTTAACGACATGCTTCGCCACTTTGTTGTGAATATGCCCCTGCATTTCTCATTTCCTACATGTGTAGCTCGGGTTTGTGTGCATGTTTATCTCGTGCTAACTGTTCAAGTCAGATTTTTCAACGTGTTCAGTGCAATGGATGTGACCTCCACATCCATAGCACTCACACGCGGGCCCTATGGATGTGGAGGTCAAGTTCAAGGAGCAAGCACTGAAGCAGCAGCCTTTGTGTGCTTAATTAGTTCTCCACCTTGTAACACCTTCCTGGGTTGGAGCAGGAGACTCTATTGATCTGGCCCAGAGGTGTGTGACTGCTTGCCAATGATGTAATCTTGTCAGTGACACATTTACATCATTAGCATGGCTGGCACTCAGTAAACCACTTCCTGGTTTCGTAGAGAGACAGAAGGGGCTGAAAGGAGCACTGATCTCTGTGCTCCCACAGAATTATGCCAACACAGAGAAATACCTGCCTTGCCCTGCAAAGCACAAGGTGATCACAATGAGATGTGATCTCCTGGCACTACCCATAGACACTAGGGATGTTCTGTATGGGAGACAGCACCTTTGGCAGGGGCCTGTGCTCCCCCAACAATGCCTAACAGTATCAGGGCCTGATTCACAAAGATAAACTTACACTTTTGTACAAGTTTACAATTGTTTAGTATTCACAAAGGTGTGTTACGAGGAGTAACTTTACGATTGCGGAGTCTCTGCTCTCGTGGCAGAAACTCCAGACATAAAAAAGATGTGCAGAGTCCCCGCCACAAGTGCAATTACTCCGCAGTAGTAAAGTTACTACTCCTAACATACATTTGTGAATATGAAAAAATCATAAACTTACACAAAAGTATGTTTACCTTTGTGAATCAGGCCCTGTGTCTTTCTGCCCCCCAGACTCGCATTGTCCATAGTTTGATCTGCTCATGTTGTATGCACTATGTCAAGCCACACAAGTGAGATAGCGTTTTTATCAGGACAAGTGGGGGAATGTTAGGTGGTAGGCATTTTGTTGAATCTTGTCGATTCTTGGAGGTTTGCATCGCAAAAATATAACATAAATGCATGATTTTATGCTGCAAAGTTTGAGGTTGGCAGCGCATTGTGGGTAAGAAAAAGTTCTGGAATTCATGCAGGAAAACACATCCTGGACTTCCCCTGGTGTTAATTTTTCAAAAATGTCTGGTAGGTTTCACTTGGTGTTAGGGGAGCTCAATCCCAAATACCACAGCTACCCCCATTGCCAAATCAGGTCATTTTTCCACAGGGTTCGTTGATGTCGCCACATTGCATTTTGGTGCCTTTAATATTGTGGGCGCTAGACTCGCCCCACAAGTGGGGTATCGTTTTCTATTGGGACAGGTGGTAGGAAGGACATTTTTGGACGAATATTTGTGGATTCCTGCAGGTTCTTGAACTTTTGCTTACAGAATTGTGAGGAAAATGTGTGATTTTAGTCTATGTTTGAGGTTTGCCAGGATTTTTGGATCAGAAAAGATCCATGCAAGTCACACCACTCTGAACTTCCACAGGTGTCTAGCTTTCAGAAATGTCTGGGTTTAGTATGATTCCCATAGTGGTGGGCGAATCAAGTTCACAATCCACAGCTAACCACGTTGCAAAAAAATAGTAGGTTTATTTAGTGTAAAAATTTGATATGTATTTGTTGCTTTATTGGCCTATTACTGTCAATGGTGCTGGGCTCAGTAACACAATTGGGCTACCATTTGTATAAGGAGACATGTGGGATCACAAGGTGGTAGGAAATGTATGAACCCTACAGATTCTGAAACTTTCCTTCACGGAAAAGTGAGTAAAATGCTTGTTTTTGCCAATGGTTAAGGTTTTCAGGGGCTTCTGGGCAAAAACACCTGTAAGATCCACACCACCTTGGACTCCACTGCATGTTTAGTTTTCAGAAATGTCTGGGTATGGTAGGTTTTACATAACATTAGCTGAGCCCGGCCCAGGCTTAAAGTACAAAAAGAGGGAAAAAAGGACTAACTCTTAGAAAAATCCAAAAATGGTGGTTAAAAAAAATATATTTTTCAAACTACTCTGCATGTGCCTGAAAGCTGAGAAGATTGTGATCTTACCACAGCAAACCTTTTGTTTATGCCATTTTCATTAAAAATAAAAATGCTTTCTTCGCAGCACTATTTCACCGATTATGTCCTACAAAAACACATTTAGCTATATTTTGTCTATTTTCTCAACACACCTTTGGTACTTTTTGAATTCTAAGGATGTTAAATAAAAGGATACAAATTTTGGCTCGTATACCTTCTGTGGAAAGAGATCTTTGACGAAGTTAGCACTAGCTACACCAAACATCCAAACAAGGTTTAAGTACCAGAGGGGTGGATCTAGCAATTAAGAGGCTACTTAATGTTATAAACAGAAAGGAAACCTAAAGATATCTTCACCAAGGCAGTGAATGTACCCGCTATCTTTAAAGATTGTTCTTTCCATTAAATAATGTCAAGGGTTCAAAATAAATGCAATTGAGTCTGCTAAATGCATCATTAAGTTCACAATACATTGCAAAATATTGTTTCCCCTATGATACACATGCAATGTTAATTTCTGCAGCTTCATGCCATAATGTATGTCAATTATTTAAAACTAATTATGCTAAATAAAAGAGTCTTCCATCATTGCCCCATAATTAAAGGAATAGTTATTTACAACAGATTCATAATCTGCCTGTTAATACATATTAATTTCAGATGTTTTTGATGTGTTAGTTTTAGGCACCCATGAGGTTTCCTTTTCCAGGCCAGTGATAGCAGAGCAGAGTCCTTGTCCACATTAGTGGGACAGTGAATGATGCTAAGCAGGACAGTGTACATGCCTATTTTGCTTGCACCATAGGTAATTTCTCACACACTTTGGCCCAGATTTACTAAGATTTTGCGTCAAGTGTACGCCAATTTTGTGGTGCAGCCCCAATGCAAAGTACACGTTGGGATTTACCAGGCCACGCAAATCAAAAGTTATCTGGCTCTGTATGTTATTTTATCCCAAAATTGATGCAACAATGTGCATAGTGTGGCCTTGCATTACCTTGCATTGGGGAGGTATTATATGGGTGGAGCATGGGCTTTCCAGTGCATTTACTTGTATTGTGACTCATACCCATATTTGCTAAAGTCAGTAAGCTTTGATTTGTGGCAAAATGGTGCACCTACCTGAGACCAACGTAATGAGGAGAAATGTCTGAATTCTCCTTGTTACTTCCTCTTTCCAAGTGTGCTGCATTGTATAAAGAGGAATAAGCCTCTATGAATATTTTTGTGCAGATTCATAGGTCTACATGTATTACTCTAAATATTATGTTTCATTATAAACTATTTGCTATGTTAAAGCATAATCCTGCTGTTTGTTACAGAATGGTAATTATTTCATAATCCATATAACTATAATCAATATTGTCTTTATAAAACTTAAAAAATATTTTTTGTGCAGGAAGTTACCCCTTCCTGTACAATACATTTTGTGGCAATAGTACAGGCACCCTTGCATTGTGGGGCTGGGGTATTTGCATTGGCGCTAGGCAACCAGAACTACACCAGTGTAACATGAGAAACAGAACTGCACTATATCTTAGTAGATATGGCACATTTCTGCTCTCTACCTTTGACACATCACAGCTCTGAAACTTCCCTTGCTGTGCTGCGTTGAGTCATATTTTCGTAAATCTTGGCTTTGTTTACTTATGGTAATATGAAATGTATTTTTCCTGGCAAATGGTGTCTGTAGTGCGCACCCCCTTATGGAGGATTTTATGCCCCCTGAAATGCTTTATTAATGTTTAATATTACTTTATCTATATTAAGTATGGCCTAATGACTCTAGACCAATTTATCCTTTTTGCAGATAATTGCAAATATTTCTCAATGGCAATATAAATGAACAACATGAAACAGGAACACCAGGACAAGCAATGACATGCCCAAGTACAAGTGTTTTTCTCTCGGCGCAAAAAGTTGCATAAAAACCCATTCCAGCTGCTGTACCCTGTCTTTTACTAGGTAACGCAGTTGTTATAATTGGTGTGCGAAGTAGTAGTGGCGCATGTCTGGCAGTCGCAGTCCAGCTCTCGTGGCAGCTTGTAGTTTCGAGAGTTTACAAAGGGTTTCCTTCATGCCCAAACAAATATTCTTATCCTTCTGTCAAGTGTACGAAGAAGCCTTTTAGGGACCTAGACCACGATCATGCCAGAAACAGCTGAAATGGAGGACCGTCACTAGTTTGACTACCTGTACTCTCCCCCAAAGCGAGAGCGGTAGGGAAGACCACTGGAGAAAATCATTCTCTGTTTTGGATAGTAAGGGCGATACGTTATCAAAAGTATGTTGCCCATGCCCAGCCCTTTATTACCTAAGATTCCCAAGTACTTAAGCCTCGTGGTCTTCCATGTAAAGCCGAAGGCAATATCACGTCCTTGCACTGGACAGGCCGAGATGGGGAGGGGATGGCTGCTGCTACCGGTTCCAACGCAAGGAGGAAGAGGAGCAGGTACAGTCAACTTCCCTGTCTTGTGCCTCTACTGATGTGGAACGATTGGGACATGTACCCTCCACAGTCAATTGGGCAGCAGGGTTGGAATATAGCCATCAGACCTTTGCTATGAGTCCTGTGCCAATGTCCACTCTTTCTAGGGAGCAAAACAGGTTCTCCCATTTGACACGGCCAAACACCTTTTCAGCAAATGAGTGATGAGAGGATTTTTCCATCCTCTTTGTCTTGTACTTGCTAGAGTAGATCCACCAACGTGCACATGTGGTTCCTTGATGTTCGATCCGGCAGAAATCCGACCTGTGAATGGTGTAGACTCGGTAGTCAATTTCTTGAGCCCTGGTCTCCAGTACCCTGGCCAAAATGTTCACGTCTGAATCAAGGATCAAGATTGGACAGTAACTCGGATCTTTGCTGGGTTTTAGGATAAGAATGATGAGCACTTCATTAAATTCCATTGCAAGACCATCTCGCTCCTCAGCCTCCTTGAACTTGTTGTCGAGAAGGGGGTAACCTTTTTTTCAGTTTATAAAATTCTGAAGGGAAACCATCCTCCCCAGGGGCTTTCTTATATGGCATGTCCCTGGATGCTCGACACAAAGGGATATTCCCTGTCAGGCGATGGAGCAACCAACTTTGGTTCATCATTCCAAAGTCCGACACCATGTCAGCTAGAATCGCCCAGTCTTTGGTGTTGGGTTTGTGCAGGTCACCTGTCCGGTCCACAATCTGGTTGAGAGCAAGATTCTAGTCAACACTTTCACCACTTGAGCACATATATAGAGCCCAGGACCAAAGTACCTCCATTCGTGCTGATCTTGGTGAAAACAATGTTTCCTCCACTAACTGTCCAGGGCATGTGTACAGAACATTGGAGTATCTTCCGAATGAGAATGGCCACCCCTCTTTGTTTTGGGAATTTCACCGGTTGTCGCACAACATGAGACTTCCCGGCCAATCGGCCACAGCTGGCACTGATAACTCTGCCCACCAAGTCTCATTTGAGTTTATCTGACTCTGTCTGTGATAGGTTGCGTCCTGTAAAAGGACAATGTCTGGGAATTTGGAGGCTAGGTAGGTGAGGACTGTCATCCTCATAATGTAATGTGACAAGTCATTGACACTGAGCGATAGTATCCGCAGATGCCTAGGGCGAGTTAGGGTCATCGCAGCCCAGTCGTCGTCCGAAATATAATTGGGGTGACAAGTCATTGCGATAGCAAATGTAAGCTGTTAATGTAATTACCTTTACCACAAATGGGAGGGATAGCATGTGATACAATGAAATGGGTTCACTAAGAGGAGTCACTGTGTTCAGGTTCTGAGGTGTTGAGAGAAGGGGTCAATCGGTCATACTAAGATATGGAAAGAGTGCTTGAGAGTGCTTCATTCGGCACTAGGTAGGATGCTGAACGCATCACTTCAGAAGGTGTGGAGGAAGCGGGGGTCTACCACTGTCTTATCGTGGAAACAAGAATAAGAGAATTAAATGAAAGAAGCACAAGAAGAAAAAAAAGGCAGTCTTTACCAAGCAGTGAATTCCACTAACAGGTTCACGCCAAACAGGTGACTATTCATAACTTCTTTACCCAAGTTTTATCCCCTTTCCCCATAACTGCCCCCAGCGCGTTATTTCTTTTAAACACTTTTTATTGATTTTCTGATGGTACAAACCACAATACCATTATGGCAACGCACTATATATTGGGCTACCAAACAAGCAGCGAGATTGATTTTTAAGCTCCCAAGACATGCTCATGCCACTCCACTACTGCAGCAGCTTCACTGGCTCCCAATTAAGCAGAGGGCCAGGTTTAAGGGCCTATGTATTGCACACAAAGCTCTTTTTGGTCTGGCACGGGAATACATCAAGGACCACCTACGGATATATGTGCCTGGTCATGTCCTCCACTCTTCCGAGGCAGGCCTGCTGTCCTGTCCACGGTTTGACAAAGTCACCATGGGCGGACAAGCTTTCTCAGTTCTTATTTCCCAACTTTGGAATAAGTTGCCGGAGAGTCTGCGTAGGGAAGCCACTCTCCTTCCATTCAGGAAAAGACTAAAGACCGTCTAGTTCACACAAGCCTGGGGACAGGATGGCTCTAACCCGGTTGGCTCGGTGATCAGTAACTGCTGGTATGGTTTTGTAATTCTCTCATAAGTGCTAAGAGACTGTTATGCGCTATACAAATGCCACTTAACATTAACAATATAGCCAGGACAGTATAGAAATGAAGTCAACTGCAATGTATATGTTCCCAGAGGTCTAAATATTTTAAGCAATGGCAGTTGTCGCAATAGGAGACATTTGGTACAGTTTTTACATAATCAACAAACATTAATTAAAACAGATGCAATTGACAGCTCATAACAGGTACAATCAGTCAAGATGTATGCATGTGTGACAATTAAGCAGTCCACCTCCGGTTGAGAGTGTCCAAGAGAAGAACTCTGAGCAGGCAGTGGGCAGGAAAGCATAGTCCCCACACCAGAAGGAAGGAGTTTCCGGCATTATGCATGTGCCAAGACTCTGGAGGGCAGGTTTTGAGGTGGGGAACAATAAGGTGGGGGCATAATGGGGAGAGAAGGGAATATTAAACATCTGTCTCAGCATGCTATACAGGGTGTTAATCTGTCACGGATCCCCAGAGAGCACCTGTAACTCATGCATGAGCATGTACCCCTCCAGCACAATGGGAGTTCTGTGTAAGCCTCTAACCTCCTCTCTATGGAGCCTTTCCCCACTTCAGAATATCTGAAAACCAATAAGATAGTCGGGAAGGTGAGTATCTTTCCACTTCATGGCGATGGCTGTTTGAGCTATGAGTAGGGCCAGATCTATAAATCAAATGATGGCACTTCCCGCCTTTTTACGTCTCAATAGCCCAATAGACCTGTTCCCATGCTGTATAAGTTCTTCCTCCCCGTGACAGTTGTCAGAGCATCCATGACCGCCTTCCATAATGATTGCGCTTCTGGGCAAATTCAAAACATGTGCACCATGTCAGTGTCCTGGGAGCCACATTTGGGACAATTTGATGTACTGCCATAGAGTCTATGCAAATGCGCAGGTGTAAGGTAAGCTCTGTGTAAATTGTTGTGTTGTATTTACTGGAACTTCACATTGCAAGAGACTTTACGTGGATTTAGAAGGGCCCTGTCCCATTCTTTCTGCATTAGAGCATGACCGATGTCACGTTCCCAATGTTGTCTGATGGAATCTGATATGTCATGCGGTGTGTGAGCCATTGTGCATGTGAACTATGCGATTAAGCGCCATCCATTACCCATTATTTGGAACTCATGAACTAGGGGATGTGTATTGGCAGCTTAGCCAGCACAATCTGATAAGCCAAGAAGTGGCCCAAGGACAGATTATGATCTGCACTGAGCTGCTCAAATGGCACAAGGGTATCATTTTGGAATAGTGCGCCTAAAGTATCTACCCCCTCTGTCTCCCATAGCTCCATCCCCTCCCTCCCAAGGAACTCGCTGAAGGGGTGTATGGAACTAATTCATATCTCTGGTGAATACAATGTCAGAGTCAGGGAGAACGGAGGCTTTTGGTGTAGCTGGTATACGCGATGGTCAGGAGTTTATTGGATTGGGGAGGGAGTTTCCCCATTGGTAGCAACAGCTCATGGATCGTAGAGTTTGCATGGTCTGGTGTGAGAAGGCCCAGTTCTGTTGAGTAGCCGCCTGCCAGCCATTGTAGTTGTGCTGACCACCCCCAGCTCTTATTGTTAGTGAGAGGTATGTTGCCGCCTATCCCCAAGACCTACATGTCTCATATCCAAAGGAGTGACCAATTTCTCCCCCTGGCCATGCAACAAAATTGTTCCCCTTATGAGGATAAATCTTACCCACTCTGATTCACCAGAGAGTTTTCAGGTCAGGTACGCAGGACTTGGTGAACTCCACTCCCTGCACAGCCCGCAGTCCCCTCATGTATTCAACGGCAAACAAGATTTGTCCCTGCCTCTGTTGCTGACTGTTTCAGCAGTTTTCGAGGGACATGTACCATTCTTGTCCTCCACTTCTTTATTACCAACTCCAATCATCGTCTTTCCAAAGCCGGGTCCATTAAACCCCAGAGCCGTCCAAGACAGTAGTCCGTTGTAATCTACCAGAGGTCAATGGAGGTGGGTCTTCCAGGTTGGAGATGGCCATGTCCCCAGTCTCTAGCATAGCAAGAAATCCGTCCAGATCCTCTGGCTCAGTGAATTCCCTGTGGCTCCCGTCAGTGGTAATCAGCATCTTGGCTGGCTCCAAAAGCCCATAACAGATGGTGAGTGACCAGAGACATGGGCATGGGGCAAGACATTTTTTTCTATGAATTATGGCATCATGGGAAAATTCTGCAGCTATATAACTGTTAGAGTTCTTGTAGAGGAAGGGACCATTGTTCTTTTTGAGTTAATGAGTTTTCAGGCCTGATGGCAGTGAGGCTACTAAAGGCCCTGGGGCCTTCCTGGTTCTGCTGGATCAAGCAAACTTCCAGTAGATTTATTGGAACTCCGATGATGGCAAGAATACCAAGCCTGTAAGTTCAGGAAGGAAAGAAGTGAGAAAGCCCTCAATGTCTTCTGCCTCTGCTTCCTCTGGCCCTCCGATGAAACAGACATTGTTCTATCTGCTACAGTCTTCATTGTCAGTCAATTTATGTTGCAGAAACCGGAGTTAACCTTCCACTTTTGGTTCTCTGTCCAGGACAAACATGTGGTCCTCAAAAGCCAGCAGTTTGTGATCCATCACAGTAAATTGTGTCTAGAATGTAGTCATTGACTTGAGTTCACCAGCAGTATCACTCCGGTATCCACTCCTATTGCCGATTAAAGGTGCGAAGGTCCCCAAACCAGAGACTCACAGGTTGTAACAGCTAGATGACACTGCTGCTTTGCAGAGGGCTCGGCGCAGGTATTTATGGGAGGTTTCCGGTAGTGAGGGCATCAATACAACAGTATAGAGCACAGGGGTTGTGCAGGGTTCTTTTTCAGGTAGGGAACAGCTCGGGTTTTCAATCCACCTCTTTCTGGCCAAGTTAAACTGAAGCAGTCAGGCCCCAGAGTGTAGGCCCAGGCTCTGATGCTGGGGTCAAACAAAGTCAGCCTATTTTCTCTCGCCAGCTGGCCAAGTCGATTTCTTTTTTGCAGCTATCCTCAGAAGCCTTGTCCATTGGTGCAGTATGGGGACGGAGGCTTTAAAAATCCAGTATACGCCATCTGCTCTGCCATCTGTGTGGGGAAAGGGGCAGGGAACTTGGGGGGCTTTCCTCCCCAATGACAGCCTTCAACCTTCCCCACAGTACCAGGTGTGCCAGTGAGAGTCAGCCCAGGTGTACGCAGGAGCTGTATGGGGCCAAAGGAGGGAAACACAGTCCTGTGCTCAGGGGGATGAAGACAGTCTGAAGGTAGGCTGCTGTAGTGTCCGAGGTCCCTCTACCTTAGCCACCAAGGATGGGCTCCAGGAAGGCAGCCTCCACTGTCTGTGTAAGGCCTAGATCTGTTCACCACAGCAGTCAGCATTATGAGTGCACTGTAGCAGCTAAGGTGGAGCCTCAATCATCCTTAGGATGGTCTGCTCCTGGTCATCACTCCTTCAGCTAGACAGGCCCGGATATCTTGGGAGCGTGGGGTCCCAGGGACCGAGAGATTAGCTTGTTAGCACCGTGGTTGGGTGATTAAGTTACAGGGATCCGTTCATCTCGTTCATGGTGAGACTCTGCCCCACACCATAAACCACATCATAAACCATTCTCTGTTGGTGCATCAACAAGCATAGTTTTATTTAGTATCAGACACATGGGTGCTCATTTAATCAAACCTGATGGTCACATGCAAATCCCTGATTCACAATCCTCTCAGTGTAATTTAGCATTTCAGCTGTGCCACAACATGTCCAGGAGCAAAGAGGAAAATGTAAGGAGAGTGAATATCATAGTTATGGGTAAGCAGTTTGCCTCCACAAGTGTTGTGGCTCTAGTGTCAACAACAACCTTTTAGAGACAGGTATATACTTGGGGTCTTAGAACCAGGGAAAGGGATCAGAATTCAGGAGGCAGAAAACCTGAGGGACTGGGGTGACATGACAGCTTTACAGGATTCAATGTACATTAACAGAAAATGTTCCTTGAGACACACAAAACAAGGACAGCTTTGGCAGCAATAATGTGAGCTCTGTTCACCCACAAATGCACAATAAGAACATCTGCAGAGCAGGCTTTCATTAAAGAGAAATGTTTCAGCACAGGATCTGTAAGCTTCCTTCCAGCCAAAACCGTTCTCTATATATAACACATATAGATCCAGTGAGAACTGTCCTTTCTACACACAGAGGTAGCTTGAAAAGTCTGTGTTTACCCTGCCTTAATACATAAATAAAACACATCATCACAGATATCCAGGTACCAACCATGAACATACAAAGCAGATTCAACAAGGCAGTTCACACCTCATTGATACAAAGTACCACCTGGGAAGCACTAGTATAATCTTTCTTCATTAAAAGGTATCTGCAATAAACCTACTGCCAGCTTATTTTCCTTACTAACATGAACACCAGGGATCACTGAAAGGCAAGCCTCCTGTGCATAGAAAAGACAAAACCTAGCACATGCATTTCAGACTTACCACACACAGAGCAGATGCAGTACAAGGTCATCAGTTTTCTCACACAGAGCAGTGTGCAGGTTTCCCCACACAAGTAGCAGATATAGCACAGTAATCAGCATTTTTTTGCATTCTCACACATAAAGCAGGGATATTATAATACTCTTTACCCTGAGTAGCTACTTTGCCATTTCAGGTTCGAGCCCCAGCACACATACATCAACTTGTTGGTTGAATAATGCCCATTTGTCTGAGTTACTTTTTGGCCACTCCCGCGTAGACTGTAGAAAATAGTCTACGGCAGGTTTTATAGTGTGCATCGGTATTGGTTGCTCCTTCGCCTCTTCTATGTATATTTTCAAAAGTTATACTATAGTCAATGGAAGTATGCACCACTGAAGGTAGCACCTTTTAACTCTGGATTTGCCTATGCTTCATGCTGAAATGGTTTCAGCTGTATGAAACTGACTACTTTAATGGTGGTAGCTGTTTGCAGGCTTGCATGACAGCATTCATAGTCACACTTTTCCAGGACAACTGCTAAGCATAACCTCATGCATATGTCGACATAACTAAAGCAGGCTTTCCATTACATGTTCTGGGAGTGAAAAACCTTCAAAGACATTTTTTACTGTAGCAAGGTAGGTTCTTCCATGAGTTCATACTGGTTTACGCTAGTAAATTTAGCAAGTGCTGAATTCAATTTAGGAATAGCTAGAAAAATGTTTAAAAGACTCATTTTATTAGTAATTTAAAATCTAACTTAATGTTCAAGTAAAATTTTATATTACTATTTGGGAATTGACACTCAGTTGCGGCTCCCCCACTAAGGCGGAGGAGCGTCACCCCACTACTCTTCAGCAGTTAAGAAAGGGAAAAAAAAATGATAATAACGTAATGTTATTAGCATTTTATTTTATGCTCCTGCTACAGCACCTTTCTGTGAGGGGGCAGGGCGGGCCTGCAGAGTAGGGGAGGAGTGGTTTGCCCACTCCTGAGTGTGCAATGACTGTTTGGTCGGCCTTCTCGAGCCGCCCAAAACAGTCAAGCACACTTCCCTGTTCGCCATGCAGGCTGCATTACAGCCTGCATGGAGAACATGCCCACACCTCCAGCCCCTGGCTGAGCGCCGTGTCATGGCGCTCAGGCCAATCACAATGCTGCATTGCAGCATTGTGATTGGCTTAGGGGAGGGAGCGTGGCTGCTTCCTTCCTGTTCCTGAAGTCGGACGCAGGAGAGTAGGAGCAGAGACGTGGAACCCGGCAGCAAAGTAAGTGTTATTTTTTTTTTTACATTGCAGACCATGCCCCCTCTCCCTTCCACCTGCCTCCACCCCGCGCCCACCCCGCCACCTGCGATCCGTGCCCTTTGCCACTGTTGACACTTTTAGAAGTTTTCATTTTCCTGCCTAAAACCAAAAGGCTTTCCTCCAAATGTCTAGCTGTCATCTGACCCCTGATGGCTCCTGTGAGAAATTGGGTTATTGGTTGATGGAGGTATGAACCCTTCGTATTCAACGTTTTCACTGTCAGGACATGTAAACCTTAGAAATACTTGTCCAACATTTTAAATAGAATGCACCCTGCCTTATGGGCTGTTTAGGGCATACCTTATGCGGGACTTATCTGTATTAAAATGGAAGGTTTAGGCCTGGCAAAAGGTTTATTTTGCCAGGTTGAAGAGGCAGTTTAAAACTGCACACACAGGGTGAAATGGCAGTCCTGAGCAGTGTGACTACTATAGTGTGTGGTACAATCAGTGCTGCTGCCCCATTAGTTGCATTTAATTTACAGGCCCTGGGTACATGCAGTACAACTTTACTTCAGCTTCCAGAAGCCTCTCACCCTGCAACTGCCCAGTTGACCAGTTCTAACTGGACCTCCCTTGGAACTGCTGCTGGCCTCTGTTGAAGTGCATCCTAAAGCCCAAGTGGTACAAACCAGGCCCTGGGCCCTTGTCTGGTGTTAGGGTCTACTACTCGTGTCCACAAACTGCAAGAAGTGAGAGAGAAATTTTGTGCCAACTTTCTGCCTGAAGAACTGATGGGACCTGGGTCATAAACAAAACAGCCGCCGCCAACATCAAATTTCCAGCTGGCCTCAACTTGACAGCTTGCCCTGCTGAAGAAGATCCAACTTTCAGAAAAGTTTTCACTTCTGAACATAGAGAGCTTCACTGGGACTGATGCTGAGTGTTAGACCTGGGATCCCTGGTTGGCTGAGGTAGGTACCTCAGGCCAAATAGGGACCCGCGGTTCCACGTCAGGGCAAGGAAGGTCACCCTCTGAGATAGCCCCCGCTCACCCCCTTGGTAGCTTGGCACGAGCAGCCAGGCTTATCTTCAAGGCAAATGTGTAAAGTATTTGCAACCACGCTCACAGCAATCCAATGATGACACCACAAATAGACTCCACACGAGTTTTATAAAAACGAGTATAAATTTTATATAAAAAGATATACGATAAGACCAGACGATATAAATCCAACATATGCGTATTTGTCATATTCTTCCTGGCCGGTTGTTAGGCCAGCCAGCCCTTGTAAGTTCTAACGATATAAATGAGCACTTCTAAACATTCCACTGTAATCCTAATATCATGTATGCAGTTTGTAATGCTAGAATCAGGCACTTGTGCAATGTAGAAATAATGCAATGCGTAACGCGACAATGAAGCACTTCGCAATGTAAGAATAATGCAATGCGTAACGCAACAATCAGGTACTTTGCAATGTAAGAATAATGCAATGAGTAATACAACCACCAAGCACTTTGCAATGTAAGAATAATGCAATGCTGGTACCATTGGCGTGAGTCTCCCTTCCACTTTTTTCTGATTGCCTCCTCTGTTTTTGATCTGTTTGCTGGTTTTAGATGCTTTGGGCACTGTGCCACTGCTATTCAGTGCCACAGTGCAAGTGCTCCCTATGTTAAATTGATGTATTGATTAGTGACTCCATGATTGGATCATTTGATTTACTTGTCAGACCCTAGTATAGTGCACCAGGGGTGCCCAGGGCCTGTAAATAAAATGCTGCTGGTGGGCTTGCAGCACTGGTTGTGCCACCCACAGAAGCAGCTTGTAAAGTGTGTCTCAGGCCTGCCATTGCAGAGCCTGTGTGCAGTCTGTGACTGCCATGTCGACTTGGCAAGTGCACCCACTTGCCAGTCCCTAAACCTTCCCTTATCTTCATATCAGACACCCCTAAGGTAGGCCCAAGGGCAGGGTGCATTGTAAGTATAAGGTTGGACATGCCCTGGTGTGGGTGGCATGTCCTAATAGTGAATTACAGCCATTTTCGTTTTTCACTATTGCAAGGCTACCTGTCCCCATAGGCCAGAATGGTCAGTTTGATTATAACATCTTATAATCCTAACTGACCCAGGGAACATGGTAGAAATTCGAGTTTAGTATGCCTGAACTCAGAATGATAAAATACATCTTTTAGTAAAGTTGGTTTTAACATTCTGTGTTTGAAAATACCACTTTTAGAAAGTAGGTATTTTCTTGCCTAACTGTCCAAGCCTGCCTCTGCACAAGGCTGAATAGACCTATCTGCATGTAGAGTGGTGGGAGGAGTTGCACCTGGGTCTGAATAGGGCTTTGACTGCCTTCCACAATGCTGGCTCCACCTCCTGTGGTGCGTCTGATGTCCCTGGCCCACACTGTCAAAGGAAAGAAGGAGTCCTGTAAACAAAGTGCTCCAGGACTGCACAGAACTGGTTTGAACCAGGTAAAGGCCCCTCTGCCTTCAGAGGACAAAGGATTTAGTAGTATAAATATGGGGACCCAGACCCCAAGACTTTAGATCACTTCTGGAACAACAAGACGAACCTCTGCCAAGGAGAAGAACCAAAGGAAGCTGTAGGAGTTGGACTGCCCACCTGCCAGTGTGCTGTGTTGCTGGGTTGACCTACAGTGGTATCTTCAGTGCCAAGGAGAGGAGAAGGAACTTTTAAAGAACTTTCATCATCTTGCAGAATATTACTCCAAGAGCTTGAACTTGTGCTTGCCTCCTGCTGAAGTCTCAGGGACAAAAGACTTCACCACCAGCTCCCCTCTGAATTCCCTTGCTGGGAATTCTGTCTGCAGAAGCCTGCGTGTCGCTGGGAGCTGGCAGCGCGATTCAACGAGAAGAAGTGTGTCGCAGTCGCAGCTGTTGCCGTCGCATCACCGGAGAAGCGTGTCGCCGCCGCAGATGTCGCCGCCGCATCACCAGAGAAGCGAGCCTTCGTCAAAGCTGTTACCCGACGCATCACCGGAGAAGCGTGTCGCCGCCACAGAGGTCGCCGGCGCATCACCGGAGAAGCGTGTTGCAGGGCCTGTCGCGGCTCCAAAGTTACAGAGTCGCTGCACGGCCGCTGGGCGTGCACGCATCGTCTTCACGTCGTCGCATCAAGGGTGCCATCTTATTGCATCGCACTGGATCGTTGCATCGCATCGAGGCGCCATCTTGTTGCATCGCAACCGGAACGCAGTACGAGAATCTACGCATCACCTCCTCTCCGGTAAGGACCAAGACGCATCCCCCACTCTGCGCAAGCATTAAGGCGCGACGCATCGTCTCCCCCGAAGCAAGGAACCGACGCATCTCCATCCCTGCGAACCTTTTTGTTTGTTTTGCTTTACGCATCCAGGTACTTTTGTGAGAACTTTGTCGCATTTACCATTAACCTGAACTAAGTTACTACTACCATCTTTAAGTCTATTTTGAGTACAGTATTGTGGATTTTTGTCGTTTGTGGTCTTGTGTTAAGTCTATATAAAGAATACTTATTTTTATAAAACCTGTGTGGTGTCCATCTGTAGTGTTTTCACTGTATTACTGTATGTGTTCACAAATGCTTAACACACTGCCTCTGAGATAAGGCTGTCTGCTCGTGCCAAGCTACCAAGGGGGTGAGCAGGGGTTATCCAGTAGTGTAATCCCCTTTCCCTGACGTAGAAGCAAGGGTCCCTATTTGGTCAAAGGTACCTACCTCTGCCAACTAGAGACCCCCAGTTCTAACATTGGTGGTCAGCGGTGAGGATTTGGACCTGCATTTGTGACTCATATACAGTAATTGGTGTACACTACTAGTGAGTGCAGACCAAACGCGACCACATACTTTTTGGTAGAATTGTTTTTCCTAGGACTGTTATTTTTTCCTGAGAACTGCCAATTCTTTCTGCCATGAGTAGACCAGCATCAGTTGCATCTATGGATCTAGATTTTGAGGAAGAGAGGTTGGAAACCTACACTTTGAAACAGCTCAAGCATCTCTGCAAGAAATTGAAAGTTGCTACACCAGGCATTTCCAAAAAGGATGACTACCAAAAGGCGCTGAGGGCCTGGGTAGAAGCAAGAAATGCCCCTGAGTTGGTGGTGGAGCCATCTGGGGATGCAGATGGGCAACTGGATAGGCCAGAGTTTCCAGCCAGGGGAGGGGTACCGTCCCCACCTGGCAGTAGCATCTCTTCCAAAGACCTGTCCCCCAGAGAGTTGGAAGACAGGGAGAGAAATAGGGCGCACAAGCTGGAGATGGCTAAGCTTAAGATGGAGGGTCAGAGGGAAATAGAGAATAACAAGTTGTCTTTGGAGAGAGAGAGAATGAGAATGGAGCATGAGAGGATGTTGAGGGAGTTACAGATCAAGGCAAAAGGTCTAGATAATAATCCCTCTGGTGGCAGCGCACCATCTGTGCCTTCAGAAGGCAGGGTATATATCCCCAAGGATGTCATCAAAGATTTCCATAAGCATGAAGATATTGGGCAGTGGTTTGCAGCCTATGAGATATCAATGTTGGCCCACCGGGTCCCTGAGAAGGATTGGGGAGCTCGGTTGTGGGGCCGCTTTGTGAGTGAGGGGAGGGATACTTTGTTAGACCTACCCAGTGAGAATAGGATGTCTTATGCCCACATGAAGGAAGCCCTGTTGACAAGGTATGGTTTGACCCCAGAACTCTATAGACAGAGGTTCAGGAGTTGCAAGAAGCTGGAGGCAACCACTTGGATAGAATATGTATCTTTCTTTTGCAGAGCCATGGATGGTTGGGTGAAGGGTAGCAAAGTGGATACTTTTGAAGCGCTCTATGATTTGTTTGCATGGGAGCACTTGTCTGCTAATTGTTTTCCAGAGCTACGCCAGCACCTTATTGATAGCAAGTTAACTAACCCTAGGAAGCTTGCTGAGGAGGCGGACCGCTGGGTCAGTACCAGGGTCCACAAGGGTCATCTGGGAGATTCCGCCAAAGGTGGGCAGGGTCGCCAGCAGAAGAGTGGGTGGGACAAGGGTAAACAGAGGGAGTTCCAGAAAGGGCCCCAAAGTAATTCCCAAGGGAACCAAGGGAAGGGTTTCCAGCCTCCCCCTGAGAAGAAGCAAGAGGCCCCGACAGGTAAACCTGTTCAGAGGGGCCCCTACAAGTGCTTTATGTGTGGTCAAGTGGGCCACCGTTTGTATGATGCACAATGTCCCATGAAGGATTCCAAAGCACCACCACGTGCACCACCCTGTCAGATGGCGAGTGTAGCCCTGGGAGGGGAGGAGATGGGTGCCCAAGGTGGGTGGGGTCCCGCAGAAATGTCCGTTGTCTCGCTAGGAGACTTGGAGATGGTCCCTGAGACCCAGCTGCCTGATAACACTAAGAAGTACAGGCAGTGGGTGACCATCAATGGCCATAGGGTGGAAGCTCTCAGAGACACTGGGGCTAGTGTGACAGCTGTCAATTACCGGCTGGTGTCCAGAGAGCAGGTTATCCCCATGCATTCTTCCCTGTAGTTGCCGCGGACAACTCGCAGAGCCAGTGTGAGGTGGCTCAAGTTCCCTTTGAGTGGGGGGCATCTCAGGTACTCTTCAAGTAGCTGTGAGGCCAGCCATGCCTGTTGATTGTGTGTTGGGCAATGATTTAGAGAGCTCCCCTTGGGCTAAGGTGGAGAGGAAGTCTCATTTGGAGATGTTGGGTCTGCCTGAGTGGGCGTGTGTAACCACTCAGTCTATGGCAGCCAGTAAGGGTGTTCAAGAGATCCTGGAGCCTGAAAGTATAGCCCAGGAACCTGCCTTAAAGAGAAGGGGTAGGGGGCGCGGGAAACCAGCCCCAATTGTTCCTACAGTCCAGGAGGAGGCAGACCTTGAGGGGGATTCCCTGGAACCTACAGGGGAGCAAGTTGCTGAACTGGGGGACCTACCTGAGCTGACCCATTGGCAGCAAGAAGGAGGGCCCTCCAGGGAGGTATTTTGTGCAGAGCAGAGGAAGTGCCCTTCTCTTAAGGGTTTGCGGCAACAGGCCACAAACCAGGCAGCAGGTGATCAGTCTGGATCACATTGGATCTACTGGGAGAACGACCTCCTGTATACCGAGCCTAAGGTTGGTGAGCCTGGGTCAGCCTGTGTGCTGGTGGTACCCCAGTGCTTCAGAGCCTTCCTACTGGGGTTGGCTCATGATGTGCCTTTAGCTGGACATCTGGGGCAGGACAAGACCTTTGAAAGGCTTGTCACCCACTTTTATTGGCCCCAGATGCGGAAGAGTTCAGACACTCATTGTAGGACATGTCAAACTTGCCAGGCAAGTGGGAAAAGTGGAAGGAAGCAAAAGGCTCCTCTCCAACCTTTCCCTGTGGTCAGTACCCCCTTTCAATGGGTGGGCATTGACATTGTGGGGCCACTGGACCCCAAGACAGCCATGGGCAACAGGTGTATCCTGGTCTTGGTGGACCATGCTACCCGGTACCCGGAAGCCATCCCGCTCAGGACAGTGACGGCCCCCGTGGTGGGACGTGCACTGATGGGGATTTTCTCCCGTGTGGGGCTCCCCAGAGAGGTGGTGTCTGACCGAGGTACAAACTTCATTTCCAATTATATGAAGTCCCTGTGGCAGGAGTGCGGTGTGACATATAAGTTCCCCACTCCTTACCACCCCCAAGGTAATGGGCTGTTTGAGAGATTCAACTGGACCCTTAAAGGCATGATTATGGGTCTTGAGGAACCTATGAGGCGTACGTGGGATGTCCTCTTGCCATGCCTGCTTTTTGCTTACCGTGAGGTGCCACAGAAGTCCCTAGGGTTCAGCCCCTTTGAACTGCTGTATGGACACCCAGTAAGAGGACCTTTGAGTCTGGTCAAGGTAGGTTGGGAGCAATATCCCAGGAAACCTCCCCAGGATGTATACAGTTACATGCTGGCCTTCAGGAACCAGACTCAGCGATTCAGACAACTCGCTCAGGCAAATCTGGAAGCCAGCCAGGAGGAAATGAAGCAGTGGTACGATCAGAATGCCACTCTGATTGAGCTTCAACCTGGACAGAAAGTTTGGGTCATGGCCCCTGTAGAGCCTTGTGTGCTCCAGGACAGGTGGACCGGACCATTTGAGGTGGTGGAGCGCAAAAGTGATGTCACCTACCTGGTGAACTTGCGGTCTCCAAGGAACCCTTTGCGGGTCCTGCATGTTAACCGCCTGAAGCCCCACTTAGAAAGGTCCGAAGTGGGCATGCTCCTAGCGACAGATGATGGAATGGAGGAGGAGACCGAGCCCCTTCCTGACCTCCTGTCTGCAACAGAGCAAGATGGGTCAGTGGATGGTGTCAGCCTCTCTGCCACACTGACCCCTGATCAGCAGCGAAATTGTCGCCAACTGTTGGGGCAATTCCCTGATTTGTTTTCCCTGATTCCTGGTGTCACTGAGTGGTGCGTCCATGATGTGGACACTGGGGACAGTCCTCCTGTGAAGCACAAGGCTTACAGAGTGACTGACAAGGTCAGAGCTTATATCAAGGAGGAAGTCTCCAAGATGTTTGCCTTAGGGGTGATTGAGTCCTCTAACAGCCCTTGGGCCAGCCCAGTGGTCTTGGTCCCAAAGGCTGCTGTGCCTGGTGCCACACCCGAACTCCAGTTCTGTGTGGACTACCGAGGACCAATTCAGTCACCAGGACTGACGCGCACCCCATCCCCAGAGCTGATGAGCTCATTGATCGGTTGGGGGCTGCCCGGTACCTCAGCACGTTTGATTTAATGTCTGGGTACTGGCAGATCGCCTTAACTGATGGGGCCAAAGAGAGGTCAGCATTCTCCACACCAGATGGGCACTACCAATTCCGGGTTATGCCCTTTGGGATGAAGAATGCCCCTGCCACCTTTCAGAGGTTGGTCAACCAGGTGTTGGCTGGACTGGAGGATTTCAGTGCCGCCTACCTGGATGACGTTGCAGTGTTCAGCGCCAGTTGGGAAGAACATCTGCGCCACCTCTGGGGAGTGTTAATGGCACTGCGAAGGGCAGGCCTCACAATCAAGGCGAGTAAGTGCCAGATCGGGCAGGGTTCTGTGGTGTACTTGGGGCACCAGGTGGGGAGCGGCCAGGTGGCACCCCTACAACCCAAGATTGATACCATCCTGGCATGGGAACCCCCTAAGACTCAGACACATGTGAGAGCCTTTTTAGGACTCACAGGGTAATACAGGAGGTTTGTCAAGGGGTATGGCAACATTGTTGCACCCTTGACTGAGCTGACTTCCAGGAAGCAGCCCAAGAAAGTGAACTGGACTGACACCTGGGAGCTGAAAGCGCGACTCAACGAGAAGAAGCGTGTCGCAGTCGCAGCTGTTGCCGTCGCATCGCCGGAGAAGCGTGTCGCCACCGCAGAGGTCGCCGCCGCATCACCGGAGAAGCGTGTTGCAGGGCCTGTCACGGCTCCAAAGTTACGGAGTCCCCGCATGGCCGCCGGGCGTGCACGCATCGTCTTCACGTCGTCGCATCAAGGGCGCCATCTTATCGCATCGCACTGGATCGTCGCATCGCATCGAGGTGCCATCTTGTCGCATCGCAACCGGAACGCAGTACGAGAATGTACGCATCACCTCCTCTCCGGTAAGGACCAAGACGCATCCCCTACTCTGCGCAAGCATTGAGGCGTGACGCATCGTCTCCCCCGAAGCAAAGAACCAATGCATCTCCATCCCTGCGAACCTTTTTGTTTGTTTTGCGTTACGCATCCAGGTACTTTTGTGAGAACTTTGTCGCATTTACCATCAACTTGAACTAAGTTACTTCTACCATCTTTAAGTCTATTTTGTGTACAGTATTGTGGATTTTTGTCATTTGTGGTCTTGTGTTAAGTCTATATAAAGAATACTTATTTTTATAAAACCTGTGTGGTGTCCATCTGTAGTTTTTTTACAGTATCACTGTATGTGTTCACAAATGCTTAACACACTGCTGCTGAGATAAGCCTGTCTGCTCGTGCCAAGATTCCAAGGGGGTGAGCAGGGGTTATCCAGTAGTGTAATCCCCTTTCCCTGACGTAGAAGCAAGGGTCCCTATTTGGTCAAAGGTACCTACCTCTGCCAACTAGAAACCCCCAGTTCTAACAAATGCGTAACGCAACAATCAGGTACTTGGCAATGTAAGAATAATGCAATGCGTAACCCAACCACCAGGTACGTCGTTATGCAGAAATAAGACGATGCGTAATACTCTAATCAGGTAGTCCGTTATGCAGGAATAATGCAATGCGTAATACTCTAATCAGGTAGTTCGTTATACAGGAACAATGCAATGCGTCCTACGACAATCAGGTAGTTCGTTATTCAGAAATGATGCAATGTGTAATACGACAATCAGGTAGTTCGTTATTCAGAAATCAGCTAATGCGTAATACACTCCGGCACCGATCACGGTGCCTCAGGCGGTCTCTCCGCCACTCCGTCTGACTCGCAGTCAGCCTCTGTCACAGTTGCCCCCAACAGGGTATGGTGTAACAAAAATGCAGCTCCGCACTACGGCCCCGGTACTGCCACTCCTTTGTCAACACGGCCCGCGATACGAGATGAAGCAGAGACTCGCACTGCTGAAATGACAGAGACAGAGAGGCCGAGAGCGTCTCCCTCCGAGTCGACACACGTTACCTGGGGGGCGCGAACCCACTCTCCTCTCCTCTTCCAACCACTTTGGCCTCAGATGCAATCGTTGTGAATGGGCAAATGCGGGCTCGGGCCGGCGGCTCAGCTCCTCTGAGGCTGCCGGACCGGGCCGCTACTGCTACGAAGATCTCAGGCTGCCACAGGGCACACGCACACAGCGTCGCTGAGACTCCCTTGAGCTTCGGGTGCACGATGACCGAGCACTCCACACGACGGTCTCAGGCTGCAGAAAGAAAACACGCACAGCGTCGCTGAGAGTCACTTTAACTTTAGGTGCACGTTAACAAGGCAATCCTCGCGAAGGTCTCACGCTGCACAAAGCACACGCACACAGCGTAGATGAGACTCACTTGGACTCCGGGTGCCCGCTAACAAGGCAATCCTCATGAACGTCTCCCGCTGCACAAAGCACACGCACACAGCGTCGAGGAGACTCACTTGGATTCCGGGTGTGCACGATAACAAGGCAATCCTCACGAAGGTCTCCCGCTGCACAAAGCACACGCACACAGCGTCGAGGAGACTCACTTGAATTCCGGTGCACACGATAACTGGTTAATCCTCACAAAAGGTTCAGGCTGCACGAAGCACACGCACACAGCGTCGCTGATCCTCACTTGGACTCCACGTGCCCACGATCACAGGGCACTTCTTACAAGGGTCAAAAAAACATATAGAAAAAGTATTGTGAGCGGATGTTCCTCTTTTTCAAAATTGTTGTTACAATCAATAGGTCAATTCCTGATTCAGATGCAACACAGTACACGTTAAGTTGAGTGCGAGTATTTCTTTTTATTCACGACTTGATTTGGTCCATTGCACTCAGTAAACATTTTTTGGTAATCACATGTGTTGTTCGAAAAAACAGCCGACACGTGTTTCACCCTGCGTGGCAGATAGTGCCTAAGGCTTTCTCAAGGCTGTGATGAGAAAAAGTGAGATGATGTCAGTTATTTGGAGCACAAAGCTCCCAGAGAGAAGGGGAAAAAGAAAAAGGGAAAAGAAAAGTCACCCACCAAGTGCTGAGGTGAGGAAGACGAAAAGAAGATATGTGCAAAAGTGTGAGGTGTTTTTTACAGTTTAAGAAATGGGCGAGAATAGAGAGTGAGAACAGTATAGTCAGGTTTACCTATATCCCAAAGTATCAAAGAGGTTGACACATAGTAGTGATCAAAAGTGTTCATTTCCATGTTTATTTGTTCTAAAAATAGAAGAGGAGGCTGAGATAAAACAGTTACAATGCAAAAACGAGAGAAAATGCTAGCATGAGTGTTAGAAATGGGGGTCTCTAGTTGGCAATGGCTGGCCACTGTCCAAGTAGGGACCCTTCTTCCTAAGTCAGAGTGAGAAGGCTACCCTCTTTAATACCCCTTCTCAACCCTGTGGTAACGTAGCACGAGCAGGTAGGCTTATCTCAGAGGCAGGGTGTTAAGCATTTATGACCATACACAGTAACACAGTGAGGAACACTACAGAGGGACACCACACAAGTAGTTATAAAAAATAAGTATCTTTATATAAAGGCAGATTTATCACAAGACCAATAACTGTAAAAGCCACAATACTGTCAAAAATAGGATAGCTGTTGAAGGGCTGTCAAAGATAGTTCAAAGGTTGCAAGAATAAGGTTCAAATTCAAGGCAGTGGTCTCTGCGGCCCTTTCTCTCATAAGACTGTCAAAAAATAGGATGGCTGTTGAAGGACTGTCAAAAAATAGTTCAAAGGTTGCAAAAATAAAGTTCAAATTCAAAGCAGTGGTCTCGGCGACCCTTTCTCTCACAAAGTACCTGGGTTTAGTAGCAAAACCAACAAAATGTCGCAAAGAAGTGGTAGCGATGATTCTCGGCACGCGAGGCCGGCAATGCGTTGAAATCCTTGCCGCAAGGGAGGATGATGCGCTGATCTGCGTGATGCGTGCAGAGACACTGCGACCAACTTCTGCACGCTAGGCCGCCGATGCGATGACTTTCTTGCCGCGAGGGAGAAGTCGAGGCGACGATCCTGTTGCGCTGTGCGATTGTGTTGCGATGCGAAGAGATGACGCTCCGCGAGGGAGCGACGAAATCCGGTGCGATGCGATGAAAATGGCGGACGCATGGCGTCCGCAAAGCGATGTCTTGAATCGATGATTTCTTTAGGGGTTGCGAGCGCTCGGCGACAGCAGCGTGATGATTTTTCCAGCGCGTCTCAGCTGCAGCGGCTCGCAAAGGGGCGTTAGCGGTGGTTTCGTGTTGCGAGTACCCAGCGGCAGCAGCGCGATGATTTTTCCAGCGCTCTCGGCTGCAGCGGCTCGCAAACATGCGTTAGCGACGATTTCCAGCACTCTTTTCTCTGAAGCAAAACTAGAGGCCCTGGAACTCACAGGAGCCTCATCAGCAGATAGCAATCCTCGCAGGGAGGAAGCAGGAGGTTGGTGGTGGAGTCTGATGTGCCTGAGACTCCAGCAGGAGGCTAGCTCTCTTCCTAGCCCTTGGGTAATTGCTGTAACAAAAATAAAAGTTCTCTCAAAAGTTCCTTTTCCTCTTCTTCAAGGTCCAGTGGTCACTGCTGCAGGCCAGTGCAAGAAACAACACACAAGCACAAGGACAGTCACTTCCTGCAGATTCCTCCAGTGGCACGGACAGAGTTTCCTCTCCAGATCCAAAAGCAATACAAATTGTAGGGGTTTGAGCACAGATATTTATACCCCAAAAGTCTTTGTTCTCAGAAGCTACAAGTCACTGAACCTAGCCAGAACCAGTTCTGCTCAGGCCTGGAGCACTTTGTTTACCAGGCTGCATTCTTCCTTTCAGAAAGAGGGGGTCTGCTAGCAGACACACAGTAGGAGGTGGAGCCAGCATTCACCTTGCCAGGCACAGCCCTATTCAGGTCAAGGAGCCTACCCTCCCCACACTCTAAATGCAGATCTCTCTATTCAACCCAGGTCTGACTCAGCCTGCCCTGCCCCTCTAAAACCAGACAGCCAATACACATAACAGCAGAGCACACTGGAAGGCTTAGGCAAGAAAATACCTACTTTCTAAAAGTGGTATTTTCAAACACAGAATATAAAAATAAACTTCACTAAAAGATGTATTTTAATATTCTGAGCTCAGGCATACTAAATTCGTTTTTCTACCATGTTCCTGGGGTCAGTTAGGACTATAGAATGTAATAGTCAAACTGCCCATTCTAGCCTATGAAGAACAGGTAGCCTTACAGTAGTGAAAAACGAAATGGGGCATAATTCACTACCAGGACATGCTACACACACCAAGGCATGTCCTACCTTACACATACAATGCACCCTACCATAGGGGTGACTTACAAGATGCCAAGGGAAGGTTCAGGGGCTGGGAAGTGGGTGCACTTCACAGCCAAGATGGCAGTTCTGGACTGCACACAGACACTGCAGTGGCAGGTCTGAGACACACTTTACAAGCTGCTTCTGTGGGTGGCACACATCAGTGCTGCAGGCCCACCAGCAGCATTTGGTTTACCAGCCCAGGGCACACACAGGCCACACTACTAGGGACTAACAGGTAAACCAAATAAGCCAATCAGGGATATACCAATTCACATAGTCATATTTACAAAGGGAGAGCATATGCACATTAGCACTGAACAGCAGTGGTAAAGTGCCCAGAGTCATAAAACCAACAGAAACAGGTCAGCAAAAATACAGGAGGCAGGCAAAAAGTTTAGGGGTGACCCTGCAAAAAGGGCCATTTCCAACAATGAGACATGTTGGCGATATTTCCAGATCTTAAGTTAGAGTGAATGACAGACGTGATGATAGAGCAATAGAGTCTTGACCAAAGGTCTAAGCATGCACGTGTTGAGAAGATTCAGGCAAATTTAAGGCATGCTTGGTGTAAGTGAAGGCTAAATTGATAGGTAAGTGTACTATACCTAATCATGTTATTGCAGCGAGCATATTCACAAGCTTCAGTTATATATTTTCAAGAAAATAGCACAGCAGTTTTTTATGTCATCCAAGTCTGAAAAAGTAAACAAATATACATTGTTGCATTCAATTCCATAGCATCAGGTAAAAGACAAAACAATTCTATTCGAGCAACCCGCAGGATGTTCGTGGTATACAAACTCATTTTAGTGGAAACATAGAATCACATTTTGATAGGGTGATAATGTTGATTTATATAAAAGCATTGCACGACTCTTAGTATGTATATTCGTAAGTCAGCAGGCTAGGTCCGAAATTCAAGGTTCGCAAGTTCCCTACCATTTCGTACTGGTGGCTGATTAAAGAAATGGGGTTTAGTATACGAAAAGGAGGATAAACATGAATCAAATTGGCGCTCTAGGCAGGACGTTTGGAGACAGACTACTAATGACACTCAGAAGAGTCAGGGTAGCAAAATTAGTAATGAAAGCGTAGTGCCTCGGTCGAGCTGACTGGCAAAGAGACTGAATAACAGTCTGCAGCCGCAGCGAGGTACGAACAGGAGAAAGATGCATAGGTCACTTACTTCAAGTTAGTGTCGAGACGGTCTCACGTCTAATCCTCGGGTAAATCCGTAGCGCTGTGAATGAGAGTAGAATGCACCAGATTAAATAGTGCATTCAGCCCGGATGCCCCGGACGTAGTCCCTCTCATGTGATCGGAACAGGTTGCGCGGAAAGTAAAGAAATACTTTCATGAAGTTATATCAAAAAATTAAGTACTATGTATGTTACATGCCAAAGAAATAAAATAAAGCAGCTATGTTTGGACTGTTAATATTGATAAACATGGAGTGACCATGATCGATTTAAATTACGTGGTAAAAATCAATATGTCATTACTACGATACGTTATTAATTCGGTATACTTCATACCAAGGTTGGGTGGTTAAATCGCTAAAAATGCCAACTAAGGATCAGTGCTGATGCGAAGATGCCGAAAGATTATAACATTGAGCGTACTAGAGCCAAGGCGCCGTAATTCGACTGCCATCTTGGAATGGGTCGATCGAGGCAGTTTAGCCATATTACAAAATGTGGATTCGTAACGAGGTTATACCAGAAATCGGGACACAATAAAGTCGTCGTTTTTAATAAGTCTGGAGGAAGAAATAAAAATTTGAAAAAGAAGGCCGTCTCATGCTACGGGTTCTCGAAAAGGTATTCCAGACCCCTACTTGGACATAGAAGTGCCCATTATGAATTCGAATGTCTAGTGACTGTAATGCAAGGCAGTGTTATGTGGTGTGTTCAGGAGCAAAGACTAGTCTGGAGAATATCGCCGAGCCCGCATGAACTGTAGCACAAATGAAGATTACACGGCTAACTCTAATGAAATAACCAATCGCTTAAAACATCGAGGCTATAAAACACAAGTCCTAAATAAAGCTCAGTAGAAGTTTGCCGATACTGGACGACACCAGTTGCTACACAATAACTGCTCTAGAGAAAGTAAATCAGTAATCCGTTTTACTACACAATACAACAATGGACAATCAACACATCCGTAAAACTTTGAATAAAAATTGGCATCTTTTGAAGGAAAGTCCAACCGTATCAGAAATTCTCAGTGACAAACCACAACTCAGTTTCTCCAGAAGTAGAAACCTGAGGGACATTTTATGTCCATCATTTTTGGATATAAAACAAGAACCAATTAAGCTTATCCAACAACCAACAGGCTTCTACACTTGCTCAAACTGCTCGATATGCAAATTAGGAAAGTCTAAAACAAAACAAGTCACTGTTAATCGTAACAAGTATAAAATAAATGACTTCATAAACTGTGAAAGTACCAATGTAATCTACCTTATCTCTTGTCCGTGTGATCAACACTACATTGGAAGCACCATCAGGCCTTTGAAAACTCGCATCCAAGAGCACTATCGTAACATACACAAATCAGATACTCGACAACCTCTGGTGGAGCATTTCCTATCACATCACTTTCATCAACGGAGTTTCATGTTCACCGGCCTCAAAAAACTGAAACAACATAAACGAGGCGGCAATTTGGAGCAACGCCTTCGCAAAGAAGAGAGCACACTCATTATAGGTCTAGAAACGGTGGAAAAGGGCCTTAATAAGGAATATGAATGGCATCACTGGCTCTGAAAAAATGAAAATAAGAAAAAAATCAAAAAGAACTGGAAAAACTGGAAAAAACAGACACCGATTTCTTTACTGTTAATGATCATACTGGAAATCAGACTTTACATACAACATTTTGAACGTACTAAAATGCCTTTTACCATAGTAAAAACTTGGGCATAAGTATGTACAATCTGATACTACTCTATAGCAGTGGTTCTCCCTTGGCCTTGTTGTTAACTAAAACTGTCTATAGATGAAATGTATATAGTTCCATCCGATATTTTACAATTAGGCGTTATCTCAGGGCATTCTTTAAAAGGTTCCTTTAGGTTGATATATAATACTTTTCTCATGTTCCCTAAAAAACTTATCAAATTAACCTTTCCAAAGAAATTGTATCAAATTTCGAGGTGCTAAAGTAATCCCTTCCCCCGGGTCTCCAGACTAGTCTTTGCTCCTGAACACACCACGTAACACTGCCTTGCATTTAAGGCTGGGCGTAGTCCGCGTAGTAGCGCTACGCGAAGCTACGCGAAGTGCACTTCGCACTACGCGAGCTACGCATAGCTACACGAACTGCGTAGTGCACTGTGCAAAATGCTGTTCGCACTGATTGCACAGTGCCGGATGCTTGTCCGCACTGTGCAATCATTGCAAACGGCTTCTTGCACAGTGCAAGCGGTCGTTTTCTGCCGCTCGAGTAGATTTCTACTCGAGCGGCAGCTTTCTCAACGCGGACTGGTAGTTTCTCATCGTGAGCGGTCGCGAGCATACGCAACCACTCGCAATGAGAAACCTGACCTCCCCGCGTTGAGAATCTCGCCGGGAGGTTTATTTTCCACGCTCGCGATCGGCAACTTGATGTTGCTGATCGCGAACGAGGAAAAAGTCTCGCTGGGATGTCATTTTGCTTGCTCGCGGTCGCCAACTTGACGTTGAGGACCGCGAGCAAGCAAAAAATGACCGCTACGCTACGCGTGTTTGCACTGTGCTACGTGCAATTCGCGTAGTGCGAAGTAGCGCAAACTTCGCAAACTACGCGAGCGTAGCGTAGTACTTCGCCCAGGCCTACTTGCATTACAGTCACTAGACATTCGAATTCATAATGGGCACTTCTATGTCCAAGTAGGGGTCTGGAATACCTTTTCGAGAACCCGTAGCATGAGACGGCCTTCTTTTTCAAATTTGTATTTCTTCCTCCAGACTTATTAAAAACGACGACTTTATTGTCTCCCGATTTCTGGTATAACCTCGTTACGAATCCACATTTTGTAATTTGGCTAAACTGCCTCGATCGACCCATTCCAAGATGGTGGTTGAATTATGGCGCCTTGGCTCTAGTACGCTCAATGTTATAATCTTTCGGCATCTTCGCATCAGCACTGATCCTTAGTTGGCATTTTTTAGCGATTTAACCACCCAACCTTGGTATGAAGTATACCGAATTAATAACGTATCGTAGTAATGACATATTGATTTTTTACCACGTAATTTAAATCGATCATGGTCACTCCATGTTTATCAATATTAACAGTCCAAACATAGCTGCTTTATTTTATTTCTTTGGCATGTAACATACATAGTACTTAATTTTTCGATATAACTTCATGAAAGTATTTCTTTACTTTCCGCGCAACCTGTTCCGATCACGTGAGAGGGACTACTTCCGGGGCATCCGGGCTGAATGCACTATTTAATCTGGTGCATTCTACTCTCATTCACAGCGCTACGGATTTACCCGAGGATTAGACGTGAGACCGTCTCGACACTAACTTGAAGTAAGTGACCTATGCATCTTTCTCCTGTTCGTACTCTCGCTGCGGCTGCGGACTGTTATTCAGTCTCGTTGCCGGTCAGCTCGACTGAGGCACTACGCTTTCATTACTAATTTTGCTACCCTGACTCTTCTGAGTGTCATTAGTAGTCTGTCTCCAAACATCCTGCCTAGAGCGCCAATTTGATTCACGTTTATCCTCCTTTTCGTATACTAAACCCCATTTCTTTAATTAGCCACCAGTACGAAATGGTAGGGAACTTGCGAACCTTGAATTTCGGACCTAGCCTGCTGACTTACGAATATACATACTAAGAGTTGTGCAATGCTTTTATATAAATCAACATTATCACCATATCAAAATGTGATTCTATGTTTCCACTAAAATGAGTTTGTATACCACGAACATCCTGCGGGTTGCTCGAATAGAATTGTTTTGTCTTTTACCTGATGCTATGGAATTGAAGGCAACAATGTATATTTGTTTACTTTTTCAGACTTGGATGACATAAAAAACTGCTGTGCTATTTTCTTGAAAATATATAACTGAAGCTTGTGAATAAGCTCGCTGCAATAACATGATTAGGTATAGCACACTTACCTATCAATTTAGCCTTCACTTACACCAAGCATGCCTTAAATTTGCCTGAATCTTCTCAACACGTGCATGCTTAGACCTTTGGTCAAGACTCTATTGCTCTATCATCACGTCTGTGATTCACTCTAACTTAAGATCTGGAAATATCGCCAACATGTCTCATGCTAGCATTTTCTCTCGTTTTTGCATCGTAACTGTTTTATCTCAGCCTCCTCTTCTATTTTTAGAACAAATAAACATGGAAATGAACACTTTTGATCACTACTATGTGTCAACCTCTTTGATACTTTGGGATATAGGTAAACCTGACTATACTGTTCTCACTCTCTATTCTCGCCCATTTCTTAAACTGTAAAAAACACCTCACTCTTTTGCACATATCTTCTTTTCGTCTTCCTCACCTCAGCACTTGGTGGGTGACTTTTCTTTTCCCTTTTTCTTTTTCCCCTTCTCTCTGGGAGCTTTGTGCTCCAAATAACTGACATCATCTCACTTTTTCTCATCACAGCCTTGAGAAAGCCCTAGGCACTATCTGCCACACAGGGTGAAACACGTGTCGGCTGTTTTTTCGAACTCACATGTGATTACCAAAAAAATGTTAATGAGTGCAATGGACCAAATCAAGTCGTGAATAAAAAGAAATACTCGCACTCAACTTAACGTGTACTGTGTTGCATCTGAATCAGGAATTGACCTATTGATTGTAACAACAATTTTGAAAAAGAGGAACATCCACTCACAACACTTTTTCTATATGTTTTTTGAGGCTAAGGAGGCCCAGAGCCTTGAGCCAAGTTCCTCCGGTACCCCTGGGATTCATATCCAGAGTCAGGATCTCTGGGCTGTCTTTTTCATCTTATACTTCTTACAAGGGTCTCAGGCTGCACGAAGCACACGCACACAGCGTCGCTGAGACTCTCCTGGAAACTTTTGTGTTCCTGAGTTTCCGCAACAGGGAGCCAGCTCACCTCGAGCCCTTGGGGATAAGTTACTTCCGGACACAGCACACAGCAAAGTCCTTTCAAGCAGGGGGACACAGCACACAGCAAAGTCCCTACAGCCTTTCCTTGGTTAAAACAGCAAACTGCAGGCCAGCCCCAGAACACACAGCAAGGATCAGTCCTATCCTTCAGTCTATTCAGTTGTTTCTTCCTTGGCAAAGGTTCCTCTTGACCATGAAGTAGTCACCAGTCTTGTTCAATCTTGATCAAGCCATTCTCCAAAGTTCAGGGGCTTCAGCTCTCATAGTTATACCCCTCAATGGCTTTGAAGTCTTTGTGTTCAGGGGGCACTGACATCTGTTCAAACCAGTTCTGGGTGCCTCCCTGCCAGTGACACCTCTATTCCTTTGATAGTGGGGGTCTGGATCCTCAATCACTCAGCAGGGGCTGGAGCCATTGGTTTATGGCTGCAGCCCAGGCCTCTTCACCTCTAGGGGCTACTCCTCCCCCTACACTCCAGATGCAGGTCAGCCTGTTACTGTCTCACCTCCTCCCCTGGGTCAAGACATTCCCCAGATCCTATCACTTTGAAATCCAGACAGTCAATCCACAACCAGGCAGAGACACACACAAAGGTTAGAGCACAAAAACTCAGCCACTTCTAAAAGAGTGGCTTCTAAACACACATTGCAAAAACCACCTTCATAAAAAGATGTGTTACTACACTGTGAGTTCAGGCATACTAAACTTCACCTCTCCATCTTAAGCCTTTGGGAAGATAGGCTGGAAAACACATTACACAGACTCCCCATTCTGTCCTATGGGCAAGATGGCCTTTCAACATTGAAAAACGAAATGGAGATTATTTCACTGTCAAGACATGGTACACACCTAAGTACATGTCCTACCTTTCACATGCACTGCACCCTGCCCAGGGGGTACCTTGGGCCTACCATAGGGGTGTCTGATGTGCATAGAAAGGGAAGGGTACGGTCTGGCAAGTGGGTGCACATGCCAGAACACAACATGGCAGTTAGCAAACTGCGCGCAGGCACTGCAGAGACAGGCCTGAGTTCCCTTTTCAAAGCTACTTGTGTGGGTGGCACAAATAGTGCTGCAGGCCCACTAGTAGCATTTGCATTACCAGCCCTGGCACACATAGTCCACTTTACTAGGGACTTTATTAGTAAGGCAAACATACCAATTACCATTACACATTTACACAGGGAACACTTGCAGTTTGACACTGTTTAGCAGTGGCAAAGTGTCCAAAGCATCTAAGTTGGCAAAACAGAATCCATCACAGCACCAAAAATAGAGGAGGTAGAGGCCAAAAAATCTGAGGTAATCACGCCAGAAATGCCAGGTCTAACACTGAGCAACATCCAATCAACATTGAGGCATTCCAAGGCATGGACTTCAGACTTCTCCCTCTCAGAACTTTCTTGCCTTCATCAATGACCACACCAGGGCCCCACTCTACAGCAGAGCCCCTTCATCGATCCTCGCTTTGGATCTCGCTGGCAACTTGCCCCACCGATGACTCGTAGATGGCCACTTTTTCTCCATAAATGTTTGTAAGTGAGAAGGTAAACTTTCTACAGGGAAAAACCTAGGCCCTTTATCCGACCAGTGATCCATCATAGACTGCCTTTTGTTTTGACTTTTACCAAGTATAGTGCGACCAGATACCCATGTTTGGTGATATGTGCTTTTTAGTGATTTTTATAATTCAAACTTTAAAACAACCATATCTCTGGTTCTAAGTATTGGACTGCTGTTGTTTCGATATCGTTTTAGGTTTTTAAGTATTCTCTATTACTTAAACTTGTTTGGGATATTTCTTGTGTTGTGTTTTCACTTTATTTCTTCTTTTGAGTACTGCATAAATACTTTACACATTGCCTCTAAGTTAAGCCTGACTGCTTTGTGCCAAGCTACAAGAGCGTTAAGCAAATGGTTATTTTATTGGCTTCAGTGGTTCATCCTGACAAGGATTTTGATTATTTGAAGTGTAAGCTCACCACTGTCAACTAATACTCCAATTTCATTCACCAGGTCTAATGTTAATTGTGCTATCTCTCACTTATTTTTGCATTAGCTTCATGCTTAGGTGCAATTTCAAAAACACAATGAGTGCATTGATCCTCCCCTGACACAACAGCAAAGCATTGATTATGAAGAGCACATGACAGAACCAGACTCTTCCATCCATTGAGTAACAAGGTATTTATCTGCAGTCATGCTTTGGTGCCTTCCTAGGGATCTGAAGAGCTATATAAATGTAATGACAACAGAATACAATACATAAGCTGGGTGTTTTGCTAGTGAACTATCCATACTCTCATTCTGAAGAAATCCTTGCAGGATGCTAAGCTGTAAGTAACATGGCATCATTACTCATATAGCAAATTTAGAACAGTGTTTATCAAAGTTGAAGGCCATGCAACAAATTATATTATTCATGCTTTAAGAAATTACTTGTGGCCTGATATAGAGTTGGCAGAACCAGTAATTCTGTCACAAATATGAGAAATGTCCCATCCACATTATTACAAATGATTCGGTATATAATACAATTGTAATCAGTAATTTTTATGATGGAGTTCCCTGTCTACTAAGTCTAAGGGGCCAATTCACAGAACTAATCTGAGACAAAATCCTAAACGTACTACTTTTGGTATTCACAGAAGGCACTTACGATTTTTGGTATTCACAGAATGCACTTACGACTCCTAACTTTACGTCCGCACTCAGGCTGGAATTTCCTCACCCGGGGAGTGCAAATTGTGCACTGAATGTACCATGATGCAAAGGAGAAAACTTTTCTGGGTTATGATGTAGTGTCTGGCCGTACCCTTTTCCCTGCCCAAACTGTATTTCATGACCTCCTCTACCATTTATCACACAATCCTAATGTTCCTTTTTGTAAAAATTGCAATCCGGCCCATTGATTACACTTTATCCGGCCCCAGCCGGAGATTACGGCTCGAGCCGGAGAGTACGGTCCGGATGCGGAGAGTAAGGTCCGAGTGTGGAGAGTATGGTCCGGGTGCGTAAATTCCAGCCGAGTGCGGACGTAAAGTTAGGAGTCGTAAGTGCATTCTGTGAATACCAAAAATCATAAGTGCCTTCTGTGAATACCAAAAGTAGAAAGTTTAGGACTTTGTCTCAGATTAGTTCTGTGAATCGGCCCCTAAATGAGGGCCATGGTCTGGTCATTTTTGATATACTGTACGACACAATTTCATTAGCATGTAGGAACTGGATTTTTTCCTCTTTCTGCACAAAATATGTTTACATTAAAATAAGCCATTTATTTTCTCTTTTGGCAGGACTGTTTTCTTCATTAAAAGAAAATAAATGAAAATTGCTACCCGAATATTAGGCCCAAATTTAGAGATTGGCAGATGGTAGTCCCTAAATTAGGGTGGTGAAGAACATCATGTCCTCCAGTTAGACAGACTCCAATTTTGTCAAATTTAGAGATTCCCGCTGGCCTGGAGGTGATCTCTGTACCTTCACAGAAATTTCTATCACAATGGCTCCCAAAAATGGTAGTTTGTTCTTGAAAATCCAATAAATGATGACCCCTCACACCCATTAACAAGCATTTGCAATACAATAGGTCTTGCATTACTGATAGTTTGAGGTGTTTGCATTGCAAATAATAATGCAACGCCAATAGCGCATACTTTCAGTAATGCGAGACTTAGTGCATTGCAAATGATTGCATAGTGAGCCAAGAACCAGCATTGTATGTCTCAGTGCAGTACCACAAGCTGCTCCTAGAGCTCCCTTGTGAGCAAGGCACCAGCACTGCTTGTCTAGGTGCAGCACCGCAAGCTGCTCCTAGAGGTCCCTAGTGAGCATCATAAACTTTGAAGATATGGTAAATCCCCGCTACCCATAATGCATTGCATGCAAGACAGTACCACGAGTACATTCAAATAGCTATGTCCATATACACAATTAATAGCTTTGAAATGTGCCAAAACAATTATTATATTAATTCCGATTAGGTTGTACACTATGTGGAGCTGATGAAGGGAAATTTATACAATGTCTAATATAGATGTGTAGGTGCAGTACCGTAAGCTGCGCCTAGAGGTCCCTAGTGAGCATCAAACTTTTGGTCACATATGGTACTCCCTAATGCATTGCATGCAAGACAGTACCACAAGTACATTCAAATAGCTATGTCCATATATACAATTAATAGCTTTGAAATGTGACAAAACAATTATTATATTAATTCCGATTATGTTGTACTCTATGTGGAGCTGATGAAGGGAAATGTATAGAAGGACTAATATAAATGTAAGATGTGTAGGTGCAGTACTGCAAGCTGCGCCTAGATGTCCCTAGTGAGCATCATAAACTTGAAGATATGGTAAATCCACCCTACCTATAATGCATTGCATGCAAGACAGTACCACAGTACATTCAATATATACAATTAGTAGCTTTATAATGTGACAAAAGAATTGTTATATTAATTCCGGATTAGGTTGTACACTATGTGGAGCTGATGAAGGGAAATGTATAGAAGGTCTAATATAAATGTGAGATGTGTAGGTGCAGTACTGCAAGCTGTGCCTAGAGGTCCATAGTGAGCATCAAACTTTTGGTCACATATGGTACTCCGATAATGCATTGCATGCAAGACAGTACCACGAGTACGGTCAAATAGCTATGTCCATATATACAATTAATAGCTTTGAAATGTGACAAAACAATTATATTATTAATTCTGATTAAGTTGTACTCTATGTGGAGCTGATGAAGGGAATTCTATAGAAGGTCTAATATAAATGTAAGGTGTGAAGATGCAGTACTGCAAGCTGCGCCTAGATGTCCCTAGTGAGCATCATAAACTTGAAGATATGGTAACTCCACCCTACCCATAATGCATTTCAAGCAAGACAGTACCACAGTACATTCAATATATACAATTAGTTGCTTTGAAATGTGACAAAAGAATTATTACATTAATTCTGGATTAGGTTGTACTCTATGTGGAGCTGATGAAGGGAAATTTATAGAAGGTCTCATATAAATTTGAGATTTGATAGCGAGTAAAGTAACCACTGCCATCCTTGTTTAGGACCAAGTGAGTGTCCTGTCTCAAGGCCTTTATAATTAAAACCTAGAGTATAACAACACATGTGATAGGGTGTGTCCTCATGGGAGGTTACAAAAAGAGACAGGGAGGTACTAAGGAGGGACTACAAAGCCTAATGACCAATGAAAAGCCACCATTTACAAAGGACAGGGACAGGAGCCAATTAATAATATGGGCGGGAAGTAGGCTAAGCTTTATGCACATATCCTGAATACAGCATGTCTCGAAGAGACAGCGCAAGCGCTGCCTAGGCAAGACCTAAAAAAGGAAATACTCTCAGGATGTGGGAATGAGGGTCATTATTTTTAGTTTCTCTCCATAACCACCGGGTTATTCTTGGCACACACAGACAGACAAAAAGCCCACACAGTGTCATCCCTAAGTAAAGCAAGTAGTCTGATGGCTCTACTCCAATGGCCTCTACTCCGTCAGGGCATGAGAGTAGGTTTTCTGATGGCAGATCCAACAGGGGCATGTAAGAAAACTGATAGTCCACCAACACAGAAATGAACAGGCAGACTGATGTATGGCAGACAGGGCACGCCATCATTTTTATGATGCAGTACCCTGTCCACCATACTCTAAATCTGCCCAGTAATCTGACTCTAAGGGGTCGATTCCGATCTCGGCCGGTAGGGCTCCGAATCGGATTCGGCTTTACCGGATCCGATTCGGAGCCCTGTTTCCCGACCGAACCGTACGCGGGTCCGGCCGAGCGAGTACGATGCGAAATCGCCGACCGACTCGTCCGGGCGTCCCGACCGCTCCGACCGACTCGCTCCCGGCTCGAACCGCTCCGACCGACTCGCTCGGACTCGACTCGCACCGCGCAATGGAGACGTTCCCGGCCGGGTAAGTACGATGCGCGCCGCGAGCAGTCCGACCGAGCCGCGCACTCCGGCTCGTAAGAGCTGTCGGAGCCGTACTTTGGGGGTCCGTGTCGGACCCCCTGTACCGCGTAGCCGCGCGAGTCGCACACAGGGGGACCCATGGGTCCCCCTACCTGTGCGTGTACGGCGCGAATCGCTTCGCCGCGTACCCGCTGTAGGGGGCGCCCTTGTCCGACTTCGCACCCATTGAGTCAATGGGAGCCCGCGTACGCGTTGTACGACCGGCTCCCATTGACTTCAATGGGAGTCCGACCCGACTTCGAGTCCGATAACATACGGACGCATCGTACTCGTTCGGTCGGACTGCACGGGTCCGATTCGGTCGGAAATCTCTCCGGGTCCGGCTCGGTCGGAGAAATTTCCGGCCCGAATCGGAATCGACCCCTAAGTCTCATCTAGGAGAGCATAGATTATTTTTCACAACAGATACATTACTGGTCTTTGCTGTGTCGGAAGAATTCTTTTTAACGCCACTTGCAACACCAGTTTTTGCAAACACTAATTCGCAGACATAGGGCAAAGGGTCACCTAATTTCTGAATTCTTGTCTTTAGTTCCCATTGTTTTCTCTATCTATACAATACTATCTTGCCTGGAGCGTTGCGCATGCATCACCGTATGAATATTGCTGAATGACCATACCCACTCATAAAGGCAGATTTTGGGATTTCGCTGATGTTTAATGTTTGTTATTTCTACTAACACAATTATTATATCACTCTAGATAAGCACCTCCAGTTCATTGGTTCTTGCACTGCTTGCTCCAGATTTAAGGACTTATTTATAAGCCCCTTGCACCCTTGGTGCATCACTTTTTGTGGCGGTCCGGTGGCGCAGGAGCCGGCTCCATATTTACCAGGCAGCACTAAGCCACTTTTTTTGGCTTAATGCTGCCTAGTAAATATCGTTCCCTTTTACGCAGTCTTCTGAGATAAAGGGGCGTGCAATGGGTGTTGCTGGGGGCGTTCCCAGCAACATCCATGGTTTTTTGACACTGCCCCAGATTTACGAGAAATCGTAAGTCTGAGGCAGTGCCAAAAACGTATGCCTCCCCAGGGGAGGCGTAAGGGAGGCACAACGAGGAGAAATATCTGTATTTCTCCTCGTTTTTCCTTTTTCTATGTGTGCTGAATTCTGCAGCACACATAGAAAGACGATAATATATCTTGTGATTGTTTTTGTGGAGGAAGGTTTCCCTTCCTGCACAAAAATAATCATCCCATGGAGCAAAGGTGCCTGCGTTGGCGCACGGCAGCCCATGGTGCACTAGCTCAGGGGAAAAGGACAGTAATGTGCTGTATCTGATAGATACAACACATTCCTGCCCTTTTCTTTTGCCATAGGGCAGCGCCGCAGGAAGGCCTACAGTGCTGCCCTACAGCAAAAACTCATAAATGAGGCCCTAAGGGGCTTATTTACAAGCCCTCTTGCGCCACTGGTGCATCACTTTTAATATGGGAAAAAATTATGTACCGGCCGCGCAAGTGGCTTATAAATAAGCCCCTTAGGGACTCATTTATGAGATTTTGCCGTAGGCCAGCGCCGCAGGCCTTCAAGCGGCGCAGCCCTAGGGGAAGAGAAAAGGGCAGGAATGTGCTATATCTATCAGATACAGCACATTCCTGTCCTTTTCTCCTGCGCTGGCGCACAATGGGCTACCATGCGCCAACACAGGCACATTTGCACCATGGTGCAAGGGTGCCTGCGTT
Source organism: Calotriton arnoldi (assembly GCA_963921515.1). Classification (NCBI taxonomy): domain Eukaryota; kingdom Metazoa; phylum Chordata; class Amphibia; order Caudata; family Salamandridae; genus Calotriton; species Calotriton arnoldi. The sequence continues at coordinate 815,693 of CAWUFW010007125.1, forward strand.
GTGGGGATAATTATTTTTGCGCAGGAAGGGAAACCTTCCTACACAAAAACAATCACAAGAAGCTTTTTCCTCTTTCTATGTGTGCTGCATAATGCAGCACACATAGAAAAAGGAAAAATGAGGAGAAATACAGATATGTGTCCTTGTTGTGACTCCTTTACACCTCCCTATGGGGAGACTTAAATTTTTTGCGCTGCCTCAGAGTTCAGATTTTTAATAAATCTGGGGCAGTGTCAAAAAGCCATGGATGTTGCTGGGAACACCCACTGCAACTCCCATTGCACGCCACTTTAACGCAGAAAACTGGGTTAAAGGGAACAATATTAAGGCAGCATTATGCCAAAATAAGTGGCTTAGTGCTGGCGCAGGAGCCTGCTCCTGGTATATGGAGCAAGCTCCTGCGCCAAACCGCCACCAGAGCGTCACAAAAAGTGATATCCCAGCGGCCCAAGGACCTTATAAATAAGCCCTCTTGTGTTCAAAATAAAGCACGATATTTCATCATTTTCTCAGGCACCCATAACATGTTCAGATAATCTGATTACATTAGTATTTTTGGAGGACAAAAAGAATGTCGTTTCGAAAATTAAGAGGTTCCGTCGTGAAAATTATCATTTAACGTACACATTTATCAGTGAGAGTAATTTTTAAAGCATGTTTTAGCATTTAAACTTGAATTTTCTTTTCCTGATGAGCTTTTGCAATAGTATAATTACCATTTGGTGACATGTTTTGATGAAGGAAAACAAAGGACAGTTGACGATTAAATGTGATTGAACTGCCAGACTCTAATTTCTTTATGAACTTTTGTTCTGCTCTGGCCACCACAATGTAAAGGCAAATGCACTTTAAATACCGCGCCCACTAATGACAACAGATCATCGATGAGCTCGGCCGCCTTTGAATAGCGGTGCTGAAAACCAAAGGCATGTTGACCTGCACTTCCACAGCGTTCAAAGTAAAAAAGAAATCAAATTTTAAATGAAAACACAAAAAGCAGTTCAGAGAAAGAAAACCACCACGGCAAAGAACAACGTCTGCGGATAAATCATCTAAGACAGATCAGCATAACAACAAGGTACATATTAGCGTTTTTAGAAGATATCCTTTCATCTTATATTTTGATATTGTCACCTTTGGTGTATTTAAGCAAAGCTGCATAAAAGGGATCGTGCGTTTCAAAAGCACCAATAAACAAGATTATATTCTTTGAAGCTCAAGTTTTTTTTTTTTAAAGCATCTCCCTGTTCGCCACCGTAATGAATTCTGTTTTAATGTCCTATTCACCACCCCCAGTATTGCTCTCATTATTTCGCGCAAACAATTGCTGCCTTGGATGGAAGAATACACAGAATACATTACAAAGAAAGCAATTGCATTTCCAACTAATGCTTCAGAATTTACAAAGACTTTCATCACCTTAAAAAATAAATCACTCCCTTTCTTCCTGCTGAAGTGAAGTCTACGAGCTGCCATTTAACTTTGGGCGACAACAATCTCCATTCAGATTTATCTTTTCCATCTTTAAAAAAAAGCGTTCCTATTCACTGCGCTAATCAATCACCGCCTTTATCTTTTGTCGAGATGCAAAGAGGACAGTAAAAATCCAAACAAAGATCTCACAAGCGTGTTATTTTCTTTTTAACAAGCAGCAGAGCTGCTAATTTGTATTTGTATATTATCTGCTTCATGTGCACTCTATATCTTGCGTTATACTGAACAGTAATGTGAAGCTCAAGCATTGCAGTTGTACTCAAATTTAGGTGGGTAATGGAGAAAAGTTGAAATAGAGTCTTTAAGAGTCAAAACCGTGTGCAAGAGAAAGCCCATGAATAGATCAGACTTTAACAAAACTCTCCCTCGCATAGATGTGGAAAAGCAAGCAAGTTCAGAGAGAGGCACATGTAAGCTGGGCACGCAGAGAAGGTTCGAGCCTGGCTCGACCCACATTCCTGCCTCTTGCTCAACCCAAGGTCCTCCCTGACTTCCCGGACTATCAAGCCAAATGCGAGCTGAGCTAGTTGTGACAGCTGATTGGCCCGCCAGCGGCAGCCGCTCCATTAGAGCGGGGGATTGCCCACACCACCAGTAAATAAAATAATAATAAAACAGGTTTTAAACCTGTCTTATTATCGTTTTATTTTCATCCCCAGGACCCGCCCGCAGGTCTCTAACGAATTTTGTGGGCGGGTCCAGTCGATGACACTGCAGGTGGGGGTGTGGTGGCCACTCCCTTCACTGCACATGAGGTGTTTGGCCAGCCGTCTCAGGCCGGAAAAACCCTCATGCGCAGTGAAGCTCTCTCCAGCCCCAACTGCATTGCTGGGGCCGGAGAGTGCAGGCACAGGCACCCAGTCTGCCTTGGAATGCAAGTTCCTGGCGCTCAGGCCAATCCCAAAGCTGCTTTCATGCAGCGTCAGGATTGGCCGCAGTGCATTCTGGGAGCCTGTGCCCAGAATGGGGAAGAGCGTGCTGTGGCGGGAGACGGCTGTGTCGTTGACGTTAAAGTACATTTTTTCATTTTTTTTTGGGCCCCCGACCTCCCCCCCAACTCCCTTCTCTGGCCCGGACTGCCCACCACTTTGGTAGGGGATGGGCCGCTATTGCCTCTTGACTGCACCGATGGGGGCTGTATGTTAGAAGGCAGGAAGAGCAAGGAAGGGGTAGTTCTGTCTGCTGGTGCGATAGTAAGACCAAAAAGCTCCGGGGTCATTGCACCTGCTACACTATTGATAGCTAGTATCCTGCCCCTCACTTACAGAGTGAGGTAAGTTCAGGCTTCTCAGTCAGGTATCACTAGTGGCAAGGCATCTGGTCTTGGATCTGATGTAATTACATTCACAGAAGGCCTATCTTTCACTTATGGATTTATGGGGCAGGATGTATCAGTCCCTCTGGCACCAAAAGGGTTGCCATTACCCAATGAATCTGTATCAACTCTAAACCATAGCCTCTAACAGCGTAGCACTACAATAATTCATTAATAACTTATGCATGGGATCATGGACGTCATTTAGGAGTCGCTGCTGCGATCCCTGGCGTGCCCCTTGTGACAGCTGGCACTGCCGTTGCGACCCCTAGTGTGAGAAGTGGCAAAATCAGTAGTAGGAACAGAAGCTGCTCGTCCTTATAGAGGTCGATGGGGGCTTCACTCACCTAATTTTTGTACTTTTTAAATTATATTAATAGTGAATACTATTGCATTATTCACTATAAGTTTAGTAAAAAATACAGTACAAAGAGCTGGAATATCACTTTCCCTTGCAGCTGTGGAAAGTAAGAAAAAATGCTTTTAAATGTATGTATGTTGTTTGCATGCTTGCAGTTTTGAGTGTGTTTATGTAAGAGAGAGTGTGTGTGCATGTGTAGGCAGAGTGTGTGTATGTGTGAGTGTGTGCGTATGTGTGAATGCATGTGTATGTATGTGTGAGTGAAAGTGTAGGTCAAGGGGCATGTGAAGTCACTTCCACTGCCCCTGTAATTTTGGTGAATTGACGTCCATGCATGAAATGTTACTGGAGTTAGTGGGTGTCTATGCAAGAGCAAAGGACACCTCCTGTCCGAATGTTCAGTGAGGCCAAATGAGGGATAGAGGATGAAGACCTGTGCATGCAGGGAGTTGTTGGAGACACGTGTTACAAAAGTTGCATAGTAGGGTTGAGGAGTAAAGAGATCTCAATAAGAGTGCATGCTGCAAAAGCCTTGAGAGGAAGAATGTGAAAGAAAGAAAGAGGAAGATATAACCGTGACCAAGAAAGTAAAGCAACAGTTTAATTACACTGTGCTTACTGTCACAGGTTTTCCATATTTAAGCACTCTAAAATCTACTGCCATCATCAAGAGAGAAACAGTAGAGGTGTGGGGTAGGGATGTGAGGTATAGCAAGGCAAGCAATGAGTTTAAGAAGCAATGAGATCTTCAGCTCATACTTGAATTTAAACCTTTTAAATTTGACAGTCACTCTTTTCCTGTGTATTCATAAGGGGTGATTTTCCTATCACCCATCAGCACATAAAGTGACATCACTGGATCTCCCATCATCCATCTGGACAGTAAGTGACATTACTGGTTTTCCTGCCAAAACCATCTTTAAAAGGAAAAGCCAACATCCCAGCACCCTGCACACCTTCCCCCTCTTAGGCCTACTTAATGGCAGCTGCAACATGGATGCACAGCCGACGTGCTCAATGGGTGTGCTGCTGGCGTACCAAAGGCGCAACAAAGACAAGCCTGCTTGCACCTGTCCGCGCCTGAATCACACCCATCGCCAGTAACTCTGGTCTGATCACCACCAAGTGATACTCTACAGCACTCAGGTCGCTTGACTCCCGATGCCATTCCCCCAGCTGCTGCAATGTCGCACCTCACACCACAGTAGGAGCTTTCACCTCCACCCACTGCTGGTTCTCCAGCAGCCACTCTCCTACACCACCCATGCAAATACTAACATTGCCATCAACACCCCCTCCCAACACACACGCCACACAAGCACCAACAATGCCTGCACCCCACCTTACACCACACACCACAGCAAACATGCACATCAAAACCCACTCACATGCATGCTTCTCAACACACGATCACTGAGCAAACACACAACTGAAAAATGGGACCTACTGAGCAACAAAGCACCCGACATCCTCTTCATCACAGAGACCTGGCTCAACCCTTCATCGGCTCCTGACATTGCCATGGCAATCCCAGCGGGCTCCAAGGTTGATCAACAGGACTGCCTTCACAAGCCAGGAAGAGGACTCACTATCATCAACAAGATATACACCAAATGCGCAACATCCATAGAGAACACCATCTAACTCATTGAACACCATCACCTCTAGCTGCAAATCTCCGAAAAGTTCACCCTGAACAGATCCCTCACCTACTGATCACCCAGACACGTACTACCTTTACCAACCTCATCACCCACTTTGTTGCTCACTCCACTCACCGTTGACTACAGAGTCTACATTCTCCTCGGTGACCTCAACTTTCACCTGGAAGATTGAAACAACCCCTGCTGAACAGCACTCCTCAAAAGCATGAGCAATGTCAGACTCACCCAGTTCTTCTTAACACCAACAATACACACCGCAAGACACACACTGGACCCCATCTTCACCGCAAGCAACGGCATCAATTACAATTCTACCACAGCATTCACATGGACTGACCACTCCATCATCCACTTCAAAATCAACACTCCTCATGTCAATACTCCTGCCTGGTTCAGCGTGCCATGCTGAAGCTGGGGGAAAATCACAGAAGCAGCCTGGCTCAGTGGCCTCAGCACGGATCAACCTAGCCCCACAGACAACCTTGATAGGGACATCAACAATTTCAACAACTGGATCAAGAACTGTGCAGACTCCCTCTCACCCATCTGACCCAACAAACATAGTAGATCAAACAAGCATGGTCAGCTGGTACACAGTAGACCTCAGAGACACCAAACAAGACTGTAATCCGCTATAAAGGGACTGGAGAGCCAGCAATGACACCAACAGTACAGAACGACCTACAAGACTACACTCAGACACTATCACCAGCAAATAATAGGCACCAAGAAAGAAGCTCTAGGACACCACACCGAAGGAAACTCCAACAGCTGCAAGGAGATCTTCTCAATTGTCAAGGATTTCTCCATGCCCTCAGACTTTCGCAATTCCTACAGTATTCTGGAAAAGGTGCTTTGGGTGCCACATTTATGCTTGGCACCACCTAGTGGGTGGGGGTGGCTCATGGGCACTCCCTAACCAATGGAGTAAAAGTTTCTGGAGAAACCCCACCCACTTTTTTAATAAATACTGTTTGCCATACAGCAAACAGGCCAGAATGCCATGTATCAGTTACGTTTCAAGACGCTGAAAGCCTTTGGCCACACTAAATGTGGACTCTTAGGGCTGGGTGTGAGTGGCATAGGGCAAGCACCAGTGTCCTTCCACATCTAACTCTAAAATCTAGTTTGAAGCAGGCACTGTACCCACAGCAAACCCAGAGATAGAAGTCTGGTTGGAAAATAGGAGGTCTTTCAGCCACCAGACAGGGGATACACAAGAATTGTCTCTCCCTTCTCTCCCTTTCAAGTGTACCCTAAGTGGTACATGCAGCTCAACAGACCTTTCAAGCAGAATGTGACAGCATAGTAACAACAGGGTGCCCAAAGCCCCTTCTCTGAATATTCTGAAGAGTTCACTGGAGTCATCGATGTCTATTTAAGTCAGTCTTTTGTTTGCTCCTGGGAGGCATTTCACACTTCTTTCACACATATTCCCAGGCTTGAGCACAGTCTGTGAGCTGGCAAAAACGAATGCTATAAAGCTTTTTGAGAGTCCAAGTCGGTGAAGGGTAAATTTCTAAGAGTTAAGTCCTTAATATTTATTAAACATCCAACTTCACCAATGAATAGGATTTTTAATAACTATTAAAAATTGTAGTTTATTTTTACTACAGTGTCACATTCCTTAATAGCAGTATTAGTATTTTAACCTGTACTCTGGTTGTCTACATTGCACAGCTATGCCTGCCACAATGAATATAGCTTTTAGAACGTTGTCACTGTAAGGACATGGTATCATTCATTTTCTAAATGTCCAATTTTTAAGTACTATGCACCCTTCCTTGTGGGCTGCAAGGGTTATATGGGGTGATTTACTAATATGAAAACATGAGGTTTTCCATTTTAAAAAGGGTTAGCCACTTTCTAAATGTTTTATGGGTCAGAAAACATACACTGGGCACTCAATAGCAATACCCCAGTGTGCAGAGTGTAAAAACCAGCAACAAAATTCATCAAAAAATTGGGGATGACCACTTAAAAAGGAGCACAAAAAGGCTTGATATATTTTACATCACATATATTTAGTAAAACATTGTTTCTTGAGATCTGCAAAATAATTTATTTCAGAATTTGTGTGTCAATTCTTTTGAGCCTTGGCATGTGCTGTGGCTCTTACAGCCAAGCTAAACTACTGCCTTGTTCCTGGCTCAGCTCTCCCCTAGAATCCTCTGGCTTGCCTACCTCTAAGCCTTGCCATATATAAGTCAGGGGCCCCTATGTGCCAAAATGCAAGACAAGATACTGAGAATTAGACAAATCAATGGCAAGTCAGTCTCCTAGAAGTAGATGTGCATGAACAAGAATTAAAAAAATATAATGTAAAGTGCAAAAAAGAACACCAGGGCCTTATTTGTGAGAAGTGTTGCATCGCTGCGACAAAGCAGCGATAGGACACTTCTCAGTCCGCCCTCCTTGCGACACCTAGGATGCGCCATATTTAAAGTAAAGCGATACCAAAGGGGATGATGGACGGAGCGCTTGAGCAAATCAAACACTCACCCCCAGTCAACTGATCTGGGTTTAATCCATCATCATTCTTTAGCTCACTCCACCACCCCAGTTCAGACATGGCCATATGCAAATCAGTCTGACCCTGTGCCTCATGGAAACAGTCCAGCCCGAACTGCCAAGCCATGTCTTCCCTGGACCGGAAACAAGCATCCTGGGACCGGTTTCTGGCTATTCAGCCGTCATCAGCCAGGCTAGCTTGAATCCAGTGGCAAAGTGAGCAAGGGACCCACGTCTGGGCATACCCTGCCAACTTAGGGCGAACAAAGCGATACCAAAGGGGATGATGTACGGAGCGCTTGAGCAAATCAAACACTCACCCCCAGTCAACTGATCTGGGTTTAATCCATCATCATTCTTTAGCTCACTCCACCACCCCAGTTCAGACATGGCCATATGCAAATCAGTCTGACCCTGTGCCTCATGGGAACAGTCCAGCCCGAACTGCCAAGCCATGTCTTCCCTGGACCGGAAACAAGCATCCTGGGACCGGTTTCTGGCTATTCAGCCGTCATCAGCCAGGCTAGCTTGAATCCAGTGGCAAAGTGAGCAAGGGACCCACGTCTGGGCATACCCTGCCAACTTAGGGCGAACAAAGCGATACCAAAGGGGATGATGGACGGAGCGCTTGAGCAAATCAAACACTCACCCCCAGTCAACTGAACTGGGTTTAATCCATCATCATTCTTTAGCTCACTCCACCACCCCAGTTCAGACATGGCCATATGCAAATCAGTCTGACCCTGTGCCTCATGGGAACAGTCCAGCCCGAACTGCCAAGCCATGTCTTCCCTGGACCGGAAACAAGCATCCTAGGACCGGTTTCTGGCTATTCAGCCGTCATCAGCCAGGCTAGCTTGAATCCAGTGGCAAAGTGAGCAAGGGACCCATGTCTGGGCATACCCTGCCAACTTAGGGCGAACAAAGCGATACCAAAGGGGATGATGGACGGAGCGCTTGAGCAAATCAAACACTCACCCCCAGTCAACTGATCTGGGTTTAATCCATCATCATTCTTTAGCTCACTCCACCACCCCAGTTCAGACATGGCCATATGCAAATCAGTCTGACCCTGTGCCTCATGGGAACAGTCCAGCCCGAACTGCCAAGCCATGTCTTCCCTGGACCGGAAACAAGCATCCTGGGACCGGTTTCTGGCTATTCAGCCATCATCAGCCAGGCTAGCTTGAATCCAGTGGCAAAGTGAGCAAGGGACCCACGTCTGGGCATACCCTGCCAACTTAGGGCGAACAAAGCGATACCAAAGGGGATGATGGACGGAGCGCTTGAGCAAATCAAACACTCACCCCCAGTCAACTGATCTGGGTTTAATCCATCATCATTCTTTAGCTCACTCCACCACCCCAGTTCAGACATGGCCATATGCAAATCAGTCTGACCCTGTGCCTCATGGGAACAGTCCAGCCCGAACTGCCAAGCCATGTCTTCCCTCGACCGGAAACAAGCATCCTGGGACCGGTTTCTGGCTATTCAGCCGTCATCAGCCAGGCTAGCTTGAATCCAGTGGCAAAGTGAGCAAGGGACCCACGTCTGGGCATACCCTGCCAACTTAGGGCGAACAAAGCGATACCAAAGGGGATGATGGACGGAGCGCTTGAGCAAATCAAACACTCACCCCCAGTCAACTGATCTGGGTTTAATCCATCATCATTCTTTAGCTCACTCCACCACCCCAGTTCAGACATGGCCATATGCAAATCAGTCTGACCCTGTGCCTCATGGGAACAGTCCAGCCCGAACTGCCAAGCCATGTCTTCCCTGGACCGGAAACAAGCATCCTGGGACCGGTTTCTGGCTATTCAGCCGTCATCAGCCAGGCTAGCTTGAATCCAGTGGCAAAGTGAGCAAGGGACCCACGTCTGGGCATACCCTGCCAACTTAGGGCGAACAAAGCGATACCAAAGGGGATGATGGACGGAGCGCTTGAGCAAATCAAACACTCACCCCCAGTCAACTGATCTGGGTTTAATCCATCATCATTCTTTAGCTCACCCACCACCCCAGTTCAGACATGGCCATATGCAAATCAGTCTGACCCTGTGCCTCATGGGAACAGTCGAGCCCGAACTGCCAAGCCATGTCTTCCCTGGACCGGAAACAAGCATCCTGGGACCGGTTTCTGGCTATTCAGCCATCATCAGCCAGGCTAGCTTGAATCCAGTGGCAAAGTGAGCAAGGGACCCACGTCTGGGCATACCCTGCCAACTTAGGGCGAACAAAGCGATACCAAAGGGGATGATGGACGGAGCGCTTGAGCAAATCAAACACTCACCCCAGTCAACTGATCTGGGTTTAATCCATCATCATTCTTTAGCTCACTCCACCACCCCAGTTCAGACATGGCCATATGCAAATCAGTCTGACCCTGTGCCTCATGGGAACAGTCCAGCCCGAACTGCCAAGCCATGTCTTCCCTCGACCGGAAACAAGCATCCTGGGACCGGTTTCTGGCTATTCAGCCGTCATCAGCCAGGCTAGCTTGAATCCAGTGGCAAAGTGAGCAAGGGACCCACGTCTGGGCATACCCTGCCAACTGCCAGGATGCTTGTTTCCGGTCCAGAGAAGACATGGCTTGGCAGTTCGGGCTGGACTGTTCCCATGAGGCACAGGGTCAGACTGATTTGCATATGGCCATGTCTGAACTGGGGTGGTGGAGTGAGTTAAAGAATGATGATGGATTAAACCCAGATCAGTTGACTGGGGGTGAGTGTTTGATTTGCTCTAGCGCTCCGTCCATCATCCCCTTTGGTATCGCTTTGTTCGCCCTAAGTTGGCAGGGTATGCCCAGACGTGGGTCCCTTGCTCACTTTGCCACTGGATTCAAGATAGCCTGGCTGATGAGGGTTTGAACCCGAAACCGGTCCCAGGATGCTTGTTTCCGGTCCAGAGAAGACATGGCTTGGCAGTTCGGGCTGGACTGTTCCCATGAGGCACAGGGTCAGACTGATTTGCATATGGCCATGTCTGAACTGGGGTGGTGGAGTGAGCTAAAGAATGATGATGGATTAAACCCAGATCAGTTGACTGGGGGTGAGTGTTTGATTTGCTCTAGCGCTCCGTCCATCATCCCCTTTGGTATCGCTTTGTTTGCCCTAAGTTGGCAGGGTATGCCCAGACGTGGGTCCCTTGCTCACTTTGCCACTGGATTCAAGATAGCCTGGCTGATGAGGGTTTTGAACCCGAAACCGGTCCCAGGATGCTTGTTTCCGGTCCAGAGAAGACATGGCTTGGCAGTTCGGGCTGGACTGTTCCCATGAGGCACAGGGTCAGACTGATTTGCATATGGCCATGTCTGAACTGGGGTGGTGGAGTGAGCTAAAGAATGATGATGGATTAAACCCAGATCAGTTGACTGGGGGTGAGTGTTTGATTTGCTCTAGCGCTCTGTCCATCATCCCCTTTGGTATCGCTTGTTCGCCCTAAGTTGGCAGGGTATGCCCAGACGTGGGTCCCTTGCTCACTTTGCCACTGGATTCAAGATAGCCTGGCTGATGAGGGTTTGAACCCGAAACCGGTCCCAGGATGCTTGTTTCCGGTCCAGAGAAGACATGGCTTGGCAGTTCGGGCTGGACTATTCCCATGAGGCACAGGGTCAGACTGATTTGCATATGGCCATGTCTGAACTGGGGTGGTGGAGTGAGCTAAAGAATGATGATGGATTAAACCCAGATCAGTTGACTGGGGGTGAGTGTTTGATTTGCTCTAGCGCTCCGTCCATCATCCCCTTTGGTATCGCTTTGTTCGCCCTAAGTTGGCAGGGTATGCCCAGACGTGGGTCCCTTGCTCACTTTGCCACTGGATTCAAGATAGCCTGGCTGATGAGGGTTTTGAACCCAAAACCGGTCCCAGGATGCTTGTTTCCGGTCCAGAGAAGACATGGCTTGGCAGTTCGGGCTGGACTGTTCCCATGAGGCACAGGGTCAGACTGATTTGCATATGGGCATGTCTGAACTGGGGTGGTGGAGTGAGCTAAAGAATGATGATGGATTAAACCCAGATCAGTTGACTGGGGGTGAGTGTTTGATTTGCTCTAGCGCTCCGTCCATCATCCCCTTTGGTATCGCTATATTTAAAGTAAGGCACATCATGTCGCAAGGAGTTACAGATACATTAGTATTACTGACGTACCTGTAGGCACAAAAGTGGCGCATTGCTGGGGTGTGTCTGAAAACAGACTCAAATTCAGCAATTTGTCCTTTCACATGGGGCTTACCTCCATGTGAAAGGGCCTGCGTCACCCTTACATCTGCCATGAGGCAGGAGTAAGGTTTTGACACATTGGCATCCTAGAAGTGGCGAAGTGAAATCTCAGAGATTTGACTGCACCACTCCTACGACCCTTTCTAGCGGGGGAACACCCACCCTGCATACATTATACCTGAAGCAGGTTTACTATAGCGCAGGGGGTTACAAAGTGACGCATCTGCCTAGATGCGTCACTTCATAAATATGGCCCAACATGGCGTATATTTTACGCCGTTGCTGCGTCACAAAAAGTGAAGCAACAGCGGTGCAAAAGTGATGCAGGGGCTCATAAATAAGCCCCTCAGTGTTTATGTTATTATAAGAAGCCTTGTACTTTAAGGGAAACATTAAAACAATTACTTCACAGATCCAGAGGAGTTTTTTCTTATGTTACAGTCCTCTAAACCTTCTAAGTGAAATCTCAGCCTAGTCTGGTGGTATATATTTTTGTGCTTATTCCATATTCAGCCTGGAGCTGTATTAGAAGACGTTCTAAAGAAACCACACATTTTACATACTTACCTGTTATCTTCATTGAGCAGGACATTGTGTGTTTTCTTTCTCAAGTTTAATTAGACAGACGGAGATCATTGGAAGGACCTGGGAAATCTGGTTCATTTGTGATATGAATCAGCAGTTTCATTGGACAAGACCCAAGCCAAAGCCAGAAGCAACGCATAAGCCTTTGCTGGGTCAAACTTTCACATTCAAAATAGGATGTTAGTATAGATAAAACCTGTGAGAATTGTGGTTGCTCACTGAGGGGAATGAAATCCTACTCAAGCAACAGTCACAGTCCCTTTCAGGGTGAACCACAAAAAGTCACTATATTAACCTGTGCTTAACCCTCTGGTAGCTTGACACAAAAGCAATCAGGCTTAACTTAGAGGCAATGTGTAAAGTATTTATGTAGCACTTAAACAGTATTAAAGTGAAAACACAACACAATAAAAATCCCACACCAATTTAAAAAACAGAGTAGATTTTAATAAATTATTTGACACCAAACTTTAAAAAATCCAAACAGTAGAACCGGAGTAATAAATATTTAAAGTTTAAAGTGTAAAACAAAGTCTAAAAAATCAAAGCGCCAAATGTGAGCATCTACTCGTGAGAGACAGAGGGTCAAAGTTGAAAGTTATGGCCGACAGCGATGGAGCGCGTTTTATTTACATGAAGTGGTTTGGGCCCTAAGCCTTCAGACTTAGAACAAATGTTGAAGAAAAATATCTGAGAAGGTAAAGTTAAGTGTAGCAAGACAGTCCATGGTGTCCGAGGAAGAGGCTTCATCGTCGGGGAGCCGTGGGAGGAAGTTGCCGTCAAGATTTTTACGTTCAGACTCAGTGCCCGATTACGAGTTTGGCAGTCCGACAGCCAGACAGCCATTGAGGTGGTAGGGAGTATGCCACTAAGAAAGTGGCATTCCGACCGCCGTATTACAAGAACACCGCCAGGCTGCCAGTGTTGTGTTGGCGGTAGCATTCTTTGGCTCATAGAGAGCCTGTAGCATATGCTGCCGCCTTGGCAGTGCTTCTTGCACATCAGTGCACTGTGTACCATGCACCATGTCATGAATGGCACACAGTGCACCCACAACAGTGCAAGGAGAGGGGGCACAACATGCGCCCCCATGCACCTCCCACAGGCTAAAATGCCAAGGCAGTGTGATAGTATTGCAAAACACACAAGATGATGGACGGAATGTTGCACATTGGCAAACATTCACCCCCAGTCACAGATCTGGGTTTAATCCATCGTTATTTCGCTTCACCACGCCACCCCAGTTCAGACATAGCCATATGCAAATCAGTCTTGACCCTGTGCCTCATGGGAACAGTCCAGACCGAACTGCCAAGCCATGTCTTCCCTGGACCGGAATCAAGCATCCTAGGACCGGTTTCAGGCTTTCAGCCCTCATCAGCCAGGATAGCTTGACTCCAGTGGCGTAGTGAGCACGGGACCCACGTCTGGGCATACCCTTCCCACTTAGGGCGAAATGCAAAACACACAAGATGATGGACGGAATGTTGCACATTGGCAAACATTCACCCCCAGTCACAGATCTGGGTTTAATCCATCGTTATTTTGCTTCACCACGCCACCCCAGTTCAGACATAGCCATATGCAAATCAGTCTTGACCCTGTGCCTCATGGGAACAGTCCAGACCGAACTGCCAAGCCATGTCTTCCCTGGACCGGAATCAAGCATCCTAGGACCGGTTTCAGGCTTTCAGCCCTCATCAGCCAGGATAGCTTGACTCCAGTGGCGTAGTGAGCACGGGACCCACGTCTGGGCATACCCTTCCCACTTAGGCGAAATGCAAAACACACAAGATGATGGACGGAATGTTGCACATTGGCAAACATTCACCCCCAGTCACAGATCTGGGTTTAATCCATCGTTATTTTGCTTCACGACGCCACCCCAGTTCAGACATAGCCATATGCAAATCAGTCTTGACCCTGTGCCTCATGGGAACAGTCCAGACCGAACTGCCAAGCCATGTCTTCCCTGGACCGGAATCAAGCATCCTAGGACCGGTTTCGGGCTTTCAGCCCTCATCAGCCAGGATAGCTTGACTCCAGTGGCGTAGTGAGCACGGGACCCACGTCTGGGCATACCCTTCCCACTTAGGGCAAAATGCAAAACACACAAGATGATGGACGGAATGTTGCACATTGGCAAACATTCACCCCCAGTCACAGATCTGGGTTTAATCCATCATTATTTTTGCTTCACCACGCCACCCCAGTTCAGACATAGCCATATGCAAATCAGTCTTGACCCTGTGCCTCATGGGAACAGTCCAGACCGAACTGCCAAGCCATGTCTTCCCTGGACCGGAATCAAGCATCCTAGGACCGGTTTCAGGCTTTCAGCCCTCATCAGCCAGGATAGCTTGACTCCAGTGGTGTAGTGAGCACGGGACCCACGTCTGGGCATACCCTTCCCACTTAGGGCGAAATGCAAAACACACAAGATGATGGACGGAATGTTGCACATTGGCAAACATTCACCCCCAGTCACAGATCTGGGTTTAATCCATCGTTATTTTGCTTCACCACGCCACCCCAGTTCAGACATAGCCATATGCAAATCAGTCTTGACCCTGTGCCTCATGGGAACAGTCCAGACCGAACTGCCAAGCCATGTCTTCCCTGGACCGGAATGTGATAGTATTCTCACAAAATGTTCCCTGTAGGCAAGGTCAGTGTTTCTGTGAAACCAGTCCAAGCATCACAAATGCAAGATGTGTGTCAAACATTAATGTGACAAAGAGAAGGAAACATTAGGAAAGGGATTGCATACATGCATGAATCACATTAATTCCTACCAGGCCTAACTTGGGCACATGACAGGCCCTGTTTGTGGACCCTTTCTCATCTTTCTGCCAACTTTTACATGGCGGGTGCAGAAGAAACTACGCTGAAGGGAGACTTCGGGCAGCAGGAAGGCCGAGGACAGAGAGGCACGCTTTGCTTGGTGCCAATTGGCAGTCTCAAGCCGGGTTTCTTCATAGACAGCTGTCAGGGAAAGGGAGAGTGCTTTCTCCAGAACCAACTCTTCCCTCCCTTCTGCATAACATGCCAGAGCCAGGGCAGTGCTCACATGGGCTTTGAAAAAAAGGTGAAACAAAGATCCTTAACCATCGCTCTCCATGCTGGCTGCCCAACAAAGCGCTCCATACACGCTTTCACCTTTCGAAACAAAGGGGAAGAACACAGCTCTGTAGTACACTAGAACCCATGGTGCTCCTGCAACAATAAAGGACATAGAGAGCTTGCAGAGCAAAGCACACAAGGCTCTGTGAAAGTGAAGCTTGCAGCACAAAGCATGCAGAAACTTTGCTGTCCCTGAGTTATCCAGAACAGGAGGCCAACACACACACGCCCTTGCAGATTCTTCCCAAGCATGATACCACAGCAGGGCAAAAAGAGTCAGTCCTTTTCCTCCACCACAGACAGAAGCAGCAACTGCAGGCCAACCCACCCCTCTCACACAAAAGGCAGCGCTCCTCACACAGTCCTTCCGCTCTTCTTCTCGGCAGGGTCCTCTTGTTCCTGGAAGCAATCTAAAGTCCTGGGGTTTTAGGTGTAATACTTATACCCCAAAATGTCATTGTTCTCTTTGTGGCAGGGTCTCTGAACCCAGTCCAAACCAGTCCTGTTCTCCCTGGTGCAGCATGACTACAGGGGGCGGAGACAGGAGACACAGCCTATTCAGGTGCAAGTGAAAGTCCTCTCACCACTCTAAATGCAGACCAGGTCTGTTCAGCCCTGCGATGAGTCACCCAGGCGAGGCAGGGCACACTTCAACCCCCCCCAGTGAATGTCTAGAGTGAATGCATATCCCAGATCCTGTCACTCAAACACCTGACACTGAATACACAAACAGCCAGAGGCACACAGAATGGTAAAGTATGAAAATGCCCACTTTCTAAAAGTGGCATTCTCAAACACTGAATTTAAAAGCCACCTATACCAAAAGGCATGTTGATAGATTCTGTGTTCAGAGAGCCTAAACTCCACTTGTCCTTACTGCAAGTTACACATGTAAAAATGTTACAGTGCAACCTCAATGATAAGCCTATGGGACAGATAGCATTTCACAGTGAATAACGAAATACACAGTATTTCACTATCAGGACATGTCACACACACCAGTACATGTCCTACCTTTCACATAAACTGCACCCTGCCCATGGGGGTACCTTGGGCCTACCTTAGGAGTGCCTTACATGTAAGGAAAAGAAAGGTTTGGGCCTGGCAAGTGAGTGCACTTGCCAGGGCAACATGGCAGTTTACAACTGCGTGTGCAGACACTACAGTGGTAAGTTTGAGACACATTTACAGGGCTTCTCTTGTGGGTGGCACAACCAGTGCTGCATGCCCACTAGTAGCATTTGATTTGCAGGCCCTGGTACACAGTGTGCTCTTTACTAGGGGCTTACCAGTCAATCAAATATGCCAATCATGGATAACCAATTATTGTCAAAATTTATACAGAGAGCATATGCACTTTAGCACTGATCAGCAGTGGTAAAGTGCCCAGAATCCTATAGCCAACGAAAACAAGGTCCGAAAAATAGGAGGCAAAAGGCAAACATTTTGGGGATAAACCTGTCAAAAGGGCCAGATCTAACAACAGGATTTTCTGCAATGGAGAAGAATGTAGGAGGAGCTGCTGCGAAGTCATGCCAACCAGCAATGCACTTTGGGCGGATCAGGGAACAGGTTGGTCCCGGTCTCCTATCGGTTCTCAGAGCACTTTTTGGCAGAAACATTTCTAAGGATACATTTTTGGCTTTGGGCTTTCTGGACACCTTTAGCACCACTTCCAAGGGTCCAGGACTGGCACCTCTTGAATGGCCAGGACTCACTGAAGCTGGATCCAGGTGCGCGCTAAAGATGGTTACCTTTTCCAGAAAAGGCAAGTCTAATCTGGTGTATCTGATATGGACACAATGATCTGATTGTCATCTACATATGACGTTAAGTCAACACCAAAAGAGTGGACCAGGGATTCACAAGGATAGATATAATCATTGAAAAGTGTGGGGCTCAAGACGGAGTTTTGAGGGAGTCCATAAGACACAGGTTGTGCTGCTGTTATGAAGGAAGAGCATGTGAAGGTGGAGGCATGTGAAGGGATTGAGTTCTGCTTGATAGGAAGGCCCCTAACTATCTCAGGGTGTCTTTGCAGATTCCTAATTGGATGAGTCCTTAAGAAAGAATATGGTGGGAGACAGTATGGAAAGCTGCTGACAGTTCTAAGAAAATGAAATCAGCCAAGTGCCCTTTAATCAGCAGCATTCTAAAATCATTAATGATGGCAATGAGAGTGTATTCAGTGCTGTGGAGGGCTTGAAGGCCTGATCGTCAGCTCTTGGAGTCTTTTTTATCTGTAATGGGGTCCCTATGTGAACCATGGGTATGGTTGAGGTGTGCAGTTTGCAGAGTGGTGAGTGTGATATGATAAAACTACCTTATAGATGCACTAATAAATAGCTTTATTTGGTGTACCTAATGGTCGAATAAAACTGAGAGGGGAGTGAGTACCTTCAACACCAATTGTCAAAAAGGAGTCAGCATATTTCTGGCCATCAAATGACCCTATCAATAGGTTCTGGGAATTCATCAGAACCAGTCTAACTGGTAATCACCTGTGATGTGTTAGAACATGTGAAAGGATGTCAAACATTATTTATCTTTCAATACTACTGACAATGGCCTATGACTGTGTGGTAAAGGTCCACCGTCATAGTCATCTGTGAAAAATTTGCACATCACAGCCAGAGAAAAATATTATACACCGCATTAAAATTCAAATAACATGTCTCAATATTAGGTATCATTGGTAATCAAGCATTGCTTTTGTACTCACTATGCAACCAATGTGGTCATGATCGTGCCTAGTGTGATTATTGCAAAAATTCATACAACTAAAAGAGTTACTTTAGTGATGCAAGCCGAGTGTAAAACCCCAACTCCAGCCTCTGCTACCAAATCAGAACAGGGCTAGAACATTCCAGGAGCCCTTCATTGCACGAGTCACTTTTGATGCCTTGCCTGGGGCCTTGATCCTCCATCCTGCTCTGCGGCTGGAGCCGCCAACAATCACAGACCGCGCCAGGAGGCGCATATAAGCTGCTCCTCATTGCACGAGTCACTTTTGCTGCCTTGCCTGGGGACTTCATCCCTCATCCTGCCCTGCGGCTGGAGCCCCAACAATCACGGACCGTGCCAGGAGGCGCATATAAGCTACTCTGGGCTCCCGCAGTGCGGGAGCTCTTCATTGCACAAGTCTCTTTTGCTGCCTTGCCTGGGGACTTTATCCCCCATCCTGCCCTGCGGCTGGAGCCACCAACAATCACGGACCATGCCAGGAGGTGCATATAAGCTGCTTTGGGCTCCCGCAGTGCGGGACACGCACGGACGCAGCCCGGGCGAAGCCTGGGCCAAGGGCAGGCCCGTCTGCGCCGGTCCGTGACCGGAGGAGGCCAGGCTGGGCCAGGTCTCTTGGCCCTGTGTTTTAGACATAAAAACCAAGGTACTGTCACCATTTTAATATTTTCTAGGCTGTAGTTACTAATTTATTAGGCCTCAGCTTTCCAAGCGAAGTGGGCTCCTTGTGTGACTGTCCCAAGACCAAGTATCACATTGCTGGATACGGGCCTGGTTTGTTCCCTTTTGTTAAGAGCAGTTGATACCAAAGCCACCAACTATGGTTAAAAGTAAAACGGCAGCTCGAGAAGTGGGGGGTAGCAACACAGCAACTATTGACTCATTTTTAACTAGGGCGACCAGTGTCATTTCGAAAGAGATAGCCCTGACTGAAAGAAGGCTCTCCCTGGAGATAGGCAAATCTACTTCTGCCCAATTTCAAGCGGACAGCCCTGGAGTGGAAGGAGTTAACCCCGGCTTGTTTCATCACCTGCGCCACTTTAGTTACAGTAGAGTCCAACTTTGAACGGCGATGACACTGGTGGAAGATGATTACCTAGCCCCCCCACCAAGAGGAAGAAAACAGGTTGTAAAAAAGCCCCCCGTAATACCCCACCTAAAAGGCCTTTAGCATCAGCCAACCCTGATGTAGAACACTTTATTGACTTACTTTTACCAAGACTGGAGTGCATATTTGATAACTACTTATCACCGATACAGAAAAAACTGGAAGGTTTGGATGCAAGACTTGATGCTGTTTTCCCAAAAATACCATGTCAACTGGCTGTAAGGGAATCTGTGGGAGGTGGGCATACTGACCCTGTTGGGCTCACCAAGTCGCAAGCATTTTATACAGGGATACGAGATATAGACACAGAGGGTCCGTTAGCAGTGCTCAGCTGTCCTACCCAGGGGCCGCCTGATCTACAATACTCATGCAATACTCAAAAGATTGGGCACCAGGACCAAAGGGCAACCAAAGGGGGTAGGTTTTTAAGCGCGACTTGTAACCCAACTGGTAACCCACCACACGTGATGCAGGCAGGGGATACAGCTCAGGTAGTCCCATCTCAAGGGGCCTCATCAACAGGGGTGCGTGTTGACTTAAATAAATCCTCAAAACCCCCAGTGAACAGTCTTGAGATCATTGACTTGCCCCCGGAAGCAGCACCTTTGGCCATAGTCCTGGTTGGCGTTCCTCTGATCACGCAGGGAAGTAAAGAATCCACACTGGACTTGATTCATAAGGTTACACATTGGTGTAATATGAACATTGTGAACGGCCACCGGATATCCTCGGACATTATTATGGCTAGAAGAGTAGGCTGGGTGGGCCGCAGAGTGGGGAATAACATTGAGGGGGACTGTGTGATAGTCAACATGAGACATCCTACTCAAGTTAATGCACTGACAGATTGCGAGCTTAGGGGTAGCTCTAAAACAATGGTTAGGATAGCTCCCTTTCAGTACTTTTACCCCCCTGCTAATCTTCTTCCCCCTAAAAGCCCCTGGCTTCAGGCACCTAGTACGTCAAAGCCAAGCAAGTCTGATAACTGTGGTTTGGTTCTATCTCTATCCAATAGGTATGAACCCTTGAGAAGCTTACAGTGGCTTGATGCCATAGATTGACAATCATCATCTGAGGTTGACCTACAGGGGCCAAGAACACAGGATTTGTCTGTCAACACTATTTCCCTATCTGGGAAGTTAGAATCTGCCCCTCAACTCATCCCAGCCACCTGTCCAGCTATTATTAGTGCCCTATCTCTGAGGTCTGTCCTCATTGGAGCTGATAAAGTTCCCTCACCAGGAAAACCAGAACCCATTCTTCCCCCTAACATAACCCACTATGGCAGATCCTGCCTGTCTGAGGGTACTTTCATGGAATGTCCAAGGCATAGTGTCCAAGGTAGATGACGTCCTCTGGAGGAGGACTCTCCAGGGCTGTCAATTGATTGCCCTACAAGAGACATTGGTGAAGGTATCTACTTGGATGTGTTCACCTCTTTTGTCAAGCATGCAACCTCCTCCACATCGGGACGTGCCAGGGGAGGTCTCCTTTTATTGGTTTCCCTTGACTTAGGCTGTAAAACGAGCCGCATAGAGCACCACTCCCCACATATCCTAGCAATAGAACTGTTCTTTAAGAATCACTACCAACTATTAGTAGTACATTTTTATAATTCCTTCACTAGATCCTCGGCAATTGAACATTAAGACGGCCTGGAGGGTTTCTGTGATACTTGTATAAAAAGTAAATCTACCTATTTTGAGATTTTAATTCTGGGTGATTTTAATACACATTTGTGTAACCTTAATTGTAACCCAATTAAGGCCTATGGGGATTGTATACCTTCAAATATATATTTTGAACACAGAGTCAGGTAGACTCATAGAAGAGCTTCTCTCAGCAAACAATTTGTATTGTTTAGAACAAACAGGAGTTAACACCCCTATTCCCACCTTTACCAGCAGGGGATGCTCTAGCACCATTGATTTCATAATGATCTCTGCATCCCTAGCTGCTGCAGTCTGTAGCTTGAGTGCTGCATGGAGTAACTTCAGCTACCATAATCCCCTTATACTTGATCTACTAAACTCATCTGCCTTTTATAAAGTAGAGACTAGGGGTAATTCCAACTCTGACATTAGCACCAAGGATCAGTCACGCAGACTGAAGTGGACGAAGGTTGTACCGGAAAGGTACTTAGATAACTTGTCTGCATTGCGTGCAGCTGAGGTCTCAGTATGTATGGACGTTAATATGCAGGAGAGAGCAGTACTAGACGCTTTTGGATCTCTAACCAACCAGAAATCTAATAATCTAACTGTCCCGTGCAGGGATGATGGACATAAGTGAAGCGGTGGTTTGATGGCACCTGTTCTGTTGCCCACAGGAAGTTAATGTTGGCTCTTAAACAAACACCAAGAAATGAGAGTGACATTAGGGCATGCAGGAGGATCTATAAGCAGGCCATTCATGAGAGGAAGAAAGCTATCAGAGAAAAGGCCTGGGAGGACCTCGGCCTAGCTAGTACATACTCAGACAGTAATTCGTTTTGGGCGGTGGTTAATAGCCTGTTTTTTTCGGAGACTGGAAATGCAAGTACAGATTACATTGTAGCCCCGGAACGGTGGGTTGAGTTTTTTGGGGGTATGTATAGCGATGGCGAGCTAGAGGGGATGGAAACACAGGGGGGCCCTAGCCTACCTCTGAAATCACTTCACTTTAAGGTTACTGAGGTTCACGCAGACATCCTTGCTACAGCTGGGGGAAATGTGCCCGGATGTCGTTCCAGCTGACTTGTATAAGGCAGACTCCCAGGTTTGGGCCACAATACTGGCGCAGGTTTTTAATGCGGCCAGCACATGTGGTTTTCCTTCATCATGGGCGAAGGCTGTTATTATCCCAATTTTTAAAAAGGGCGCAAGAGACGATCCTGCCTGTTATACACCCATTTCACTCCTGGACTCCGCTGCCAAAATCTTGGGCAAAGTGATTTTGAACCGTTTATCATTGTGGCTAGAAAATTTTAATGTTATCAGCGATCTACAGTATGGTTTTAGGCAAGGGAGAGGGACACTTGACCAATGTATCAATTTGAGCCTGGTGATTGGGAAGTATACTATCGCAAAGAGGGGTACATTGCATATGGGATTTATGGACCTACCATCGGCCTTTGATTGAGTCAACCGATCAAAACTCTGGCAGATCCTGGGCGGGTTGGGTATTGAGCCGAGGTTAGTATCCTTTCTACATTATGCCCATAACAGCACCACTGCGGCCGTAAGGCTCAAAGAAGATGGTAGTTTGACGGACCCCTGGGAGGTCAAGCGAGGGGTACACCGGGGGTGCATTCTGGCCCCTCTGATGTGTACGCTCTACATAAATAAACTTGGCGACATCCTCACAGCCAGTACTAAAGATATCCTGTTATAAATGGGGATCTCTAGTTGGACGCGGCTGGCGCTGAGGTCCAAATAGGGATCCTTCTTCCTAAGTCAGAGTACGGGGGCTACACCCTTTGATAACCCCTGCTCAACCCTGTGGTAACGTAGCACGAGCAGACAGGCCTATCTCAGAGGCAGTGTGTGAAGCATTTATGACCATACACAATAACACAGGAGAGGCGCTACAAACGGACACCACAAGTAGTTATAGAAAAATAGTTATCTTTATATAGACTGAACACGAGGCTAAAAGCACTCAAGGAACCACAATGCACACAATTACAGATTCACTTTAAAAGCAATAAAGGCATTCGAAACGGGGGTGGTACAGACGTAGTTTGGGGCCGGGGTCTACGTGACCCGGTGATGCACAATGTACCTGGGATGTAAAGGGGCACGGCATGCAGCCTCACAAGGAAGCCGCGGTGATGACAGGCAGACTCGCAGCGGCCACAGCTCCCGGCTGTAGTGGTCTACGGCGTGCACTCACAATAATCCTGGTACGGGGCTTAAAGGCGGGCACCCAGCGGTACCCGCAGGGGGTAACAAGATCCTGGAAGTGGTGACTAGTGTGGGCACTCAGCGGCACAGCTCCTCAGCTGCAGCGTCCCCCAATAGCGATAGCGATGATTTCCGTAGGATGGCAAAGGTGGGCACTCAGCGGCACAGCTCCTCAGCTGTAGTGGCCCACAATAGCAATAGCGATGATTTCCGTAGGATGGCATATGCGGGCCCTCAGCGGCACAGCTCCTCAGCTGCAGCGGCCCACAATAGCGATAGCGATGATTTCCGAAGGATGGCAAATGCGGGCACTCAGCGGCACAGCGCCTCAGCTGCAGCGTCCCACAATAGCGATAGCGATGAGTTTCGTAGGATGGCAAATGCGGGCACTCAGCGGCACAGCTCCTCAGCTGCAGCGGCCCACAATAGCGATAGCGACTTTCATATGATGGCAAATGCGGGCACTCAGCGGCACAGCTCTCTCAGAGCCTCCACCCTATGGCCATTGATGGTCACCCACTGCCTGTACTTCTTAGTGTTATCAGGCAGCGTTGGGTTAGGGACCTTCTCAAAGTCTCCTAGCGAGACAAGGGTCAATTCCACGGGATCCCTCCCACCTTGGGCACCCATCTCCTCCCCTCCCAGGGCTACACTAGCAAGCTGGCGGGGTGGTGCGCGGGGCGGGGCATTGAGGTCCATCTGGGGACACTGGGGATCATAATACCGGTGGCCAACTTGACCACATTTAAAACAAGTAAGGGGCCCCCTATGAACAGGCCTACCTGTCGGGGGCACTGGCTTCTTCTCGGGGGGAGACTGGGACACCACTCCTTGGTTCCCTTGGGAATTACTTTGGGGCCCTCTCTGGAACTCCCTCGGTTTACCCCTGTCCCCCCCACTTCTCCGCTGGGGACCCTGCCCACCTTTGGCGAAGTCTCCCACAGGACCCTTGCGAACCCGGGTGCTCACCCAGCGGTCTGCCTCCTCAGCAAGCTTCCTAGGGTTCGTTAGCTTGCTATCAACAAGGTGCTGGCGTAGCTCTGGAAAACAGTTACTAGATAAATGCTCCTGTGCGAACAAATCATACAGTTGCTCAAAAGTTTCCACTTTGCTACCCTTCACCCAGCGATCCATTGCTCTGCCAAAAAAAGACACATATTCGACCCAAGTGGTACCCTCTAACTTCTTACACGTTCTAAATCTCTGCCTGTACATTTCTGGGGTCAAACCATATCGCGTCATCAAGGCCTCTTTCATATGGGCATACACCATCCTGCTCTCTTCAGGCAGATCCAACAGGGTATCCCTCCCATCACTCACAAAACGTCCCCACAACCCCGCTCCCCAATCCTTCTCAGGGACCCGGTGGGACACCATGGCTATCTCATATGCAGCAAACCATTGCCCAATATCCTCACTCTTATGGAAATCCTTGGGTATATACACTCTACTCTCGGTAGGTACTAATGGTATGCTGCCACCAGAGGGGGAGATCTCTAAAATCTCCAGCTCCCTCAATATTCTTTCATGCTCCAGTTTCATTTTCTCAAGTTCAAATGTCAACCTGTTATTCTCAATATCCAACTATTTACTCTCTAGGTCCTTCTGACCTTCTAATTTGGCCATCTCCAAACTATGCCTCCTATCTCTCTCCCTGTCCTCCATCTCTTCTGGAGACAGACTCTTTGAGGACACACTAGTACCTGGATTGGAAAGTGCTTTCCCTCCCACTAAATCCACTTTGTCATCCTGCTGCCCTCCAGCATTCTCTCCCTCATTCCTAGCGGACTCTCTCGCTTCTGACCAGGCCCTAAGGGCCTTCTGATACTCCTCCTTCCTAGAGAGACCCGCAACAGGGACTGTGAATCGCCTGCAGAAAGACTTTAGCTGTTTGTCAGTGTAGATTTGTAACCTCTCTTCCTCAAAGATGAGATCCTCCGAAGCATTGGACGTTGGCCTACCCGTTGTAGACATAACTGGCAATTACAATCGACAATAGAACAAAATCAACCCGTACGTGGTTGCCCCTAGGCCTACACTCACTAGTAGCATACACTGGTTAATGTATGTGGATCACAAATGCAAGTCCTGATCCTCACCGCTGACCGCCAATGTTAGAAATGGGGATCTCTAGTTGGCCGCGGCTGGCGCCGAGGTCCAAATAGGGATCCTTCTTCCTAAGTCAGAGTAAGGGGGATACACCCTTTGATAACCCCTGCTCAACCCTGTGGTAACTTAGCACGAGCAGACAGGCCTATCTCAGAGGCAGTGTGTGAAGCATTTATGACAATACACAATAACACAGGAGAGACGCTACAAACGGACACCACAAGTAGTTATAGAAAAATAGTTATCTTTATATAGACTGAACACGAGGCTAAAAGCACTCAAGAAACCACAATGCACACAATTACAGATTCACTTTAAAAGCAATAAATGCATTCGAAACGGGGGTGGAACAGACGTAGTTCGGGGCCGGAGTCTACGCGACCCGGTGATGCACAATGTACCTGGGATGCAAAGGGGCACGGCACGCAGCCTCACAAGGAAGCCGCGGTGATGACAGGCGGACTCGCAGCGGCCACAGCTCCCGGCTGTAGCGTTCCGCGGCGTGCACTTACGATAATCCTGGGACGGGGCTTAAAGGCAGGCACCCAGCGGTACCCGCAGGGGGTAACAAGATCCTGGAAGTGGTGACGAGTGCGGGCACTCAGCGGCACAGCTCCTCAGCTGCAGCGGGCCACAATAGCGATAGCGATGATTTCCGTAGGATGGCAAATGCGGGCCCTCAGCGGCACAGCTCCTCAGCTGCAGCGGCCCACAATAGCGATAGCGATGATTTCCGTAGAATGGCAAAGGCGGGCACTCAGCGGCACAGCTCCTCAGCTGCAGCGGCCCACAATAGCGATAGCGATAATTTCCGTAGGATGTCAAATGCGGGCCCTCAGCGGCCCAGCTCCTCAGCTGCAGCGGCCCACAATAGCGATAGCGACTTTCATAGGATGGCAAATGCGGGCACTCAGCGGCACAGCTCCTCAGCTGCAGCATCCCACAATAGCGATAGCGATGAGTTTTGTAGGATGGCAAATGCGGGCACTCAGCGGCACAGCTCCTCAGCTGCAGCGGCCCACAATAGCGATAGCGACTTTCATAGGATGGCAAATGCGCACACTCAGCGGCACAGCTCCTCAGCTGCAGCGGACCACAATAGCGATAGCGACTTTCATAGGATGGCAAATGCGGGCACTCAGCGGCACAGCTCCTCAGCTGCAGCATCCCACAATAGCGATAGCGATGACTTTCATAGGATGGCAAATGCGCACACTCAGCGGCACAGCTCCTCAGCTGCAGCGGCCCACAATAGCGATAGCGACTTTCATAGGATGGCAAATGCGGGCACTCAGCGGCACAGCTCCTCAGCTGCAGCATCCCACAATAGCGATAGCGATGAGTTTTGTAGGATGGCAAATGCGGGCACTCAGCGGCACAGCTCCTCAGCTGCAGCGGCCCACAATAGCGATAGCGACTTTCATAGGATGGCAAATGCGCACACTCAGCGGCACAGCTCCTCAGCTGCAGCGGCCCACAATAGCGATAGCGACTTTCATAGGCTGGCAAATGCGGGCACTCAGCGGCACAGCTCCTCAGCTGCAGCGGCCCACAATAGCGATAGCGATGAGTTTCGTAGGATGGCAAATGCGGGCACTCAGCGGCACAGCTCCTCAGCTGTAGCGGCCCACAATAGCGATAGCGACTTTCAGCCCGCGTTTCCCCGCAGTAGAACCAGAGGCTCCGGAATTCTCAACAGAGGCCTCACCTGCGGGTAGAATCCCCCTTCAAATAGGAATCCAGACGGCTGATGGGTGAAGTCTAATGTACCTGAGACTTCGGCAGGAGGCGAGCTCAAATCACGCCCTTGGGTAGTTGCTTCAGCAAGATGGATGAAAGTTTCAAAGTCCTTTCCCTCTAGTTACAAGGACAGAGGTTCGTCTTGGCATCCAGAAATAACACACCGTGTAGGGGTTTCGGCACAGATCTTTATACCCCACAAGTCTTTGTTCTCTCAAAAGTCACAAGTCACTGAACCCAGTCAGAACCAGTTCGGGGAGGTCCTGGGGGCACGTTGTTTACGAGGCGGCATCCTGCCTTTGAGGAAGAGGGGGTCTGCTATCAGACGCACAGTGGGGGCTGGAGCCATCATTCACCTTGCCAGGCCCAGCCCTGCTCAGACCAAAGGGTCACCCCTCCCCATACTCCAGCTGCAGATTCCTCTACTCGACCCAGGTCGGGTTCAGCCTACCCTGTCCCTCCAAAACCAGACGGCCAATACACATAACAGCAGAGCACACTGGAAGATTAAGGCAAAAAAAATACCCACTTTCCCAAAGTGGTATTTTCGAACACAGAATATAGAAATAACCCTCACTAAAAGATGTACGTTAATATTCTGAGCTCAGGCATACCAAATTTGACTTTCCACTTTACAAGCTGCTTCCGTGGGTGGTGCAATCATAGCTGCAGGCCCACCAGCAGCATTCGGTCTACCAGCCCTGGGCACGCACGGTGCACGATACTAGAGACTAACAGGTAAACCAAGTGAGCCAATTAGGGGAACATCAATTCATACAGTCAATTTACCATAGGGAGCATTCGCGCTGTGGCACGGAATACCCGTGGCACAGCGCCCAGAGCATCTAATAACAGCAAACACAGAGGAGACAAAAAGCGAGAAATGGGGAGACCCACGCCAATGGTGCCAGGTCTAACACATCCCAAGAGCAGTGGCCGAATTGGGCCCTGCACTACTGTATGCTGAAATGAAATGAATTTGTACTTGTAAAGCGCACTGATACCCTGAGGCTTCCTGGCGCTGTACGCATACCGCTGTGGAACCCTTCCTGGCTTTTCCCTGTGAAATGTCCACTCCTGGGCACCCCCAAGGTGAAGCCAGGCATCCCAGCGCTGGTGGGGCCGTTGTGGAGATTAAGCAAGCTATTGCCCAGAGTTGCAGAGTGGGACCCATGATTAGAATAGGCACCGAGGCGAGAATTATCAGGTCCGAGGACGTTGAGCCCAAGACCCGCCGAGGCGGGAATTGAACCCTGGTCCCGGGCCAGATCTCTGCATCAGGGTCTGCCGCTCTAACCATTGAGCCACACTTCTCCACTGATGATGATGCAGTGTTGTTTGCAAGGACCGCCATAGGCCTCCAAAACCTTTTAAATGCTTTTATTGATTTTATGGAGTCACTTGATTTAGCGACCAACTTTTCTAAATCACACACAATGACAATAGGCAGCAAAGTGGCCACCAAGACCAAGTTTTTCTGTAGGGGGGTTGAACTGTTGAAAGTGTCCACCTCTCCTTATTTGGGGGTGTTGTTCGACGATCATGGGACCTGGGCTGCACAAAGGCAACTAAAAAAGAACAAATTGGCAAGAGCAGTTGGGCTGTATGGGATTTTGCTAAAAGGTTGTGGTCTAAACCAATACCCGCCCTACTCAAGGTTTATAAAGAAAAGTGTATCTCTATGGCGACATATGGGTGTGATGTATGGGGCTATAAGGACGTGAGGGATATCCATGGGGTCGAGAATAAATTTATGCGCTGCCTCCTTGCTGTCCCCTCAAGGGCATGAAGAGCTTGGCTTGGGGTATATGTCTTATCACATTGTCGTTGCACCATTGGTACTTTGGTTAAGGATCTGGTCGAGTCCCTCTACCACCCTGAACCAGATGGTCTTAGTAGACTGTATTTCCCTTGATGGGGCCCTTCGTATTCTGTGGTTGAAATATATTAGGGAGCAAATGAGGGGGCTGGGCTGCTCTGATATGTACAGCAAACCCAGGCCCTTAGGACCAGCAGCCATCAAGGATGTCAAACTGAAGTTTTTGGCCATGCAGCAGGTGACCAGGGAGGGCCTGGAATTAGCCAAGTCCTCAGTGAGAAGGTATGTTAGCATAAGTCTTACCTCACATTTACAGCCCTACTTGTCATTAGTCACCAATGTGCCACATCGCATTGTCTTAACTAGATTCCGGCTGAATCAGGTACCCTGTATTTTAACTTTTCCCAAGGGGTATTCATTGCCAGGTACCCTAAAGCCGTGCCCCTGCGATAGCTTCTCGGAACAGGATACTTTGCATTTTGTTTTCTTTTGCGAATTCTATGCCCCCTTCCGGACAAAATTTACACTGCCATTACTGAGAAAGGCCAATTTTGTTCATTATGCATTACTATTGTGCATTACTATTTTTGCAAATGTTACCCTCCCCTATGGTGTGCTTCGGGGTCTCAAGCTTTCTGCTAGGGGCCATGAGACTCAGGAAGAAGATACCCCTCCAGTAGCTACGTAACATATTTTTTTAACATGGCAATGGTATTACATGCCTTTTTTTAGCATATTTTATATGTATAATTAAGGGGATTTTGAGCCAAGGGCGGGCCCGTCTGCGCCCGTCAAAGCCCGGAGAAGGCTGGGCTGGACCACCCCTCTGATATTTCCAACTGAAGTTATACGGACTATGGACTGCCCATTCTAGAGGTACTGTGTCTATTCCTCATTTCCACAAAGTTATAATCAGATCCCTCAGTAGCAATTATTTTCTTCTATTGTTTCATTTGCCCGCATTCCTGCTTAATTATGGGGAAACAGAAAGTAATTGAGGGAGGATTGGGAGGTGCCCTGAAGAAACAGATAAAGAAACGGACTCATAATTCCAGTCCGGAGGTTGAGAGGGAAGGGGAATGTGGGGGGAGTGTGATAGATCGAATTGAATCATTACTATCTGATTGTGAGGGCCTGCTCATGACACCTGCACCATCTACTGTTACCCTGCCCCCTCATCCAAGGTTCCCCAAATTTCCACCTCTTCCACTGCTGCAGCTGTTAGAAGAGATCCAGGCAGTATACCTAGCCTATTTAAAAAGGCAGCTAGCAAGAAAAGGCCGGTGAAAGCCCCCAAAGACACTGAAGCGCTCCCCACTAGCCCCCCGGGCAATTATAGCTAAGCCCAAGGCAGGACCCCTGTAGATCTACTGTTGATCAACAGATTTGCACCCCCCGCAGAGCATACAGATACGCTCGATACACACATGCACAAGGAGAGCGTGGGACCCACGGGTATAGCATCTGTAGGGATGGACACAAATTCTCACCATGGGAGTTGCAGTGTGGCGGGTACTGAACCAACATTATCTATTGTAGAACTCCAGTGGCAAATTCTAGCCCTTAAGGAAACAATAGGGACTCTAACCACCCTCATTTCAAAATTATATCACATTATAGATGATCGCAGCAACCCCGAGATGCTTCTACCTAAGTGTTCCCTGAGCACATGCATGATCGTGAAAACCAATCATTCCAATACCCATAGCACACAAATAACATGCACTAATCCTGCACCCCTGGCTTAAAAAAGAGGTGTCTGTAAAGGGGACCTTCGTAACACCTCTTCCACCTACGACAAACACCAAGAAAGCCCTAGGGAAAATCTTACGGGTCAGACTGGGCCTATGACGGCCACAGCAAAAGAATTACCCCATCAGACTACAGGCCACAGTGTGGTGCTTCCATTTTTTAGGCATCGCCCAATCCCCCATATTGCTCCCCAGTCTATTATCTATATGACCAATGTACCAAAGCTTGAGTCCAACAACAAATTTGAACGTGGTGAGGTCCTAAAGAACAAAGCCATCCATTGGATTAGGCATGTAAGGTGCTGTCGATCTGTGATAAGGGACGACATCGTGAGGGCACGAAGATGTGTCCTAAATAACAGCTCGGTTAACGCAGTAGAACTCATCCTGACAAGTGAAAACCTAGTGTACAATCTTGTTAATCTGGAAGCTACATCGTCCCCCCCACGCACCACCAATATTCAATTGAGGTTAAACATTCCATCATTCGCAGCCACTCACGAGATTGCAACGATGACCCAAAGGGATCTACCATCATCATCCCTATCACAGAACGACTGACTATCCCCAGAACCCCCACAGGAACGTATGTGTTTCTTTTACATTGATTCTGATACAACCTACACATTGCTGCACATGGGCTCAGAGGACGTCTCCCTGCATATGAGGTAGAGTCATCTAGTCGCCATTCTCCCTTACACGTTGAATTTGCTTTGCAAATAGGAGATGACGTTCAGGAAGACGACAACACTTTATACACTCAGTCGTCCATTGACTTGGCCGATTTTGCTCCAGCGCTATCGTCCTCTACTCCCCTGCACCATCTAGACACAAGGAAACTTAGAATAGCCTCGTGGAATGTGGCAGGCATAAGGGGAAAACTAGGTCTCCCTCATTTGCTTGAGCTTATTAATCAGCATGATATCTGTATTTTGCAGGAAACTGGAGCTTGACTCCCACTTTTATCCCAGGGTTTGTAACGTTTCACAAACCACCAATTCCCTCTAAACATGGCCGCCACTCTGGAGGGCTCCTCATCCTGGTCAAAATTGCACTAAATTGTGCAACAGAGGAGCTTTCCACTAATAACAGCGATATTCTCAAAGGCCTACTGGGAAAGTGCATTGACATCCTTAATGTCTATGCAAGGAGCTCTAGAGCTGGTAGGTCCCCTACCCTGCAGGCCCTAGACGAGGAACTGGATGCAAAGCAGGCCGCCCACCCCTTAATCGTAGCTGGCGATTTTAATGTACATTTTGAGCCCCTTGATCGGGAAGGCATCTTAGAGGTCAACGAGGAGGACAACATGTTTTCAGTTCCTTCATTGGAGCTGCCGCCAATCAAGAAGTGGTCCCAAGCAGCCCTGCAGTTAAATTCTATTACCTTAGCGCATAGGCTACGGATTTTCCAATGGAAGGACCATCTCCGATAAAATCGGGGGAATTACTTTTTTTGGACCCAATGGGTCCAGCCGGATAGACTATATACTAGTGGACTTTAGTCTATGGCCACTTGTAGTAGATATGTCCATTATCCAGACCTGCGAAAGCGACCCCAATCCTCTTAGCCTTATAATTGAGTATCGGTGGGGCGAAAAGTCATGGGCAGCTCAAGATTTTTTCACCACAAGGGGAGGTGACTGCCTCAAATGATTATCGCCGACTCAAATGGCCTCCAATCTTGGCGGACGAATCCAAGCTCAGCACCCTGAAACGTGATCTTGAGAGCCATCTGGGGGTAGTGCTATCCCGTTCAAGCGACCCGTCTTCACGAGTAAGTTGTAGTGATCAACATTCTAAGTTTTTTAACCATTTGGCAATAAACTTTATTGTTCATCAGCATAAGTCCAGGTCTAACCAGGCAAAACAAACTAAAACGTCCTAAGGGTTCTCAAAAGATTGCAGATCCCTAAAAAGACGGCTGTCCCTAGCCCTAAGGCATAGGGATATCCTGTCAATTCGGGAATTGAGGCGGCAATACAAACTGGCCCAATTAAAGGCGAAAAGGGAATGGGTGAAAGGAGGTGGGCAGAACTCGGGGAGTCCATCTCAAGTCCAGACGCTAGATTGTTCTGGGTACTTGTGGGCAAGGGCAACCATGAAAGGTCTCTGCCCTTGGCTAATAACATCTCGGCCTATGCGTGGCAAGATCATTTTGGAGCCTTCTACTCAACCCTCACCAGTTACGACATGCAACCATCAGTCCCTGACCTACTTCAATCAACATCTGATCTCTCATTTACCAGAGAGGAAATATTGGCCTCTCTGGATGCAATCGTACCCGCTAAGGCTTCAGACCCGGATGGGATTCCAGGGGATCTCTTCCAATCCGACAGAGAAAATTGGGCAACTTACATACTGACCCTCGCAAATGACATCGCGGGAGGAGGAAGGATCCCAGAATCTTGGAAAGGGGCCGAAGTGATTCCCATCTTCAAAAAGGGCGATAGGTCTATCCCTTCCAACTATCGGCCAATTAGCCTGATCGATTGTGTCCAGAAAGTCCTCTGCTGCTCGCTTCTAGCTAAAATCACAGATTGGATGGAAGAGAATGATATTCTCGCTCCCCTCCAAGCGGG
Organism: Calotriton arnoldi; assembly: GCA_963921515.1. Classification (NCBI taxonomy): domain Eukaryota; kingdom Metazoa; phylum Chordata; class Amphibia; order Caudata; family Salamandridae; genus Calotriton; species Calotriton arnoldi. The sequence goes on from CAWUFW010007125.1 coordinate 848,698, forward strand.
CTTTCCACGGAAAACTGGCACAATCGACCAGGTCTTCCGGGACTTTATGTTGTACTTGAAGGTGGTCCTGCTGGGCAAAGGGAGCCTATATATTGCATTTATAGATCTAAAAACTGCATTTGACCTCGTTCCCAGGGACAACTTATGGCGGGTGCTCAGGGAGATGGGTATGCCACCGGGCATCCTTGCACTTTTGATTAGGCTCCATGATGAGAATTTTGCCAGGGTTAGGATGGGAAGCCAGGGACAGGTCCCCGATCCCATTAAAGTACAACAGGGGGTACGCCAAGGATGTGTCCTGGCTCCAACCCTATTTTCACTTTACATCAACCACGTTGCCGAGCTCTTATCCGCCATTCCAGCGGATGCCCCCTCTCTAGCTAAGCAAAGAATCACCACCCTCCTAATCGTGGACGACACTCTTCTCGTCTCGAAGACCCCAATGGGCTTGCAAAAATTATTAGATCAATTCTAGCTCTTTTGCAACGGGAGGGGGCTCATAAAAAAATACATCTAAAACTAAGCTTATGCTATTGAATCCCCACAAGTCCTTTAAGGGAAACCTGCTCCAAGACAACATCCCCTTGAAGAGAGTCAGCTCCTTCGAATACCTGGGATTTAAACTATCAGAGGATATGGCCTGGAAGTCCCATCTCAGCAAGGCCTTCCTCAAATTTTCCCAGGTAACCGGAGCTCTACGTAAAGAACACTGTCTCTCCTACACTAAGCCAATTGCACCAGCACTGAAATTATATAGTTGCAAGGCCGTGAGTAGTGCACTTTATGGGGCTGAGTTGTGGGGCACGGCAAGAGCAAGCGACTTGCCAACCCTGGAGAATAAGTTCCTTAGAAACCTGGTTTCCTTGCCACGGAGTACTCCTCTATGCCCACTATTGCTCGATATGGGCATCAAACCCATTAGTGATCTAGCGAAGATCCTCCCCTTGCTGTTTTGGCAGCAGATGGTTACCACCCCGGAACTGTCGTCATATGCCGCTGCCTTCCAGGAGATTTGTGCTCTAGACACCACGCACAAAATAGGCTGGATTAAACATGTTAAAAGACTTTTGTCTAGCCTAGGCCTCGCAGGTCACAATATTGTCTGTCCAACATCCTACACTAGAAGACAGATTAAAACACTCTACTTGGAAGGGTTTGAGCAAAATGCATATAGAGATGGCAGCCAGGGCAGATTGACTGAAGAATTCAGAGGCTGTAAGATCAACCGCACTTTAGAAAGCTACCTCGATATTATCAAAGTGCCGGCCGATAGGAAGTTATATATCCAGTTTAGGTTTGGTAGCTTGCCAATTAACGCATTCACAAACTTATGGTCGGTGAATATAGCACAGCCAAAGGGCTGCCGCTGTTGCTCCAGTCTGCAGGAATCAATTGCCCATTTCCTTTTCGCCTGCACAGCGTATGTAAAACCCAGGAGCAAATGGCTGTCTGCTGTTTGTAGGCAACTTGGCACTCAAGATCATAGAGTGGCCCTGCGCATACTGAAATCTGATGCAAGACCTTTATTTGTGTGCACTACTGCGAAATTCCTGGGCCACTCATGGGCGATCAGAAGGAGGGCGCTGACAGTCTCCCGGCCTACTCCAGAGAGTTGCTGATATAACCAGTCGTCTCATTAAGCAGAATTGCCACGATGGTTAGTAATTCTAAATCGCAAAGTGCCTTTTTTATTTCTGTTCACAAGCAAATCTAAATTGCTGTTTTTACTGTCTTTACTGTGACCACTGGTGAATGTAATCACTAGCATTAATGCATTTGCACTTTACAAACGGGACTTTGCCAAATTTGCACATTAATTCTTTGAGTTGGTGAGAACCTGCGATGTAAACCATGACTTGCACAGTACTTGCAGCTTGTAACTTTTTTACTGCTTGTTTTAATATTTTTAACGAATCGCTATCTTTTAATTGTGCTGTTCAAACTAATTATATGCATTGTCTGATTTTACACTGATATGCATGAAGCCTATTTCGAATCTTTGTTTCTTTTATGGTATTTTACTAAAATAAAGAGTTTTGATGATGATGATGATGATGAAGGGGATTTTTAATTAAGTACTCATTTTTATGGCATTCCATTTTGTTGTATTTTTATCCATGTATTGATATCTGTTGTTTGACTTTTTAAAATGTTTTTTTTTTATCTGATTAAGTGAATTAACTAACTGTAGTATATGCAATATCTGTATGAAGGGGTCTTTGTAATGGACTCGTGCATTTTTCCTCTCCCAATGTATCGACCATACTCTAAAGTGTTAATGTTTTTAATTGTTTACTTTTATGGCTTTTAGTGGCCAAATAAAGTATTTTTGACTTGACTTGACTTGAGGTGCACTAATAAATAGCTTTATTTGGTGTACCTAATGGTCGAATAAAACGGAGAGGGGAGTGAGTACCTTCAACACCAATCGTCAAAAAGGAGTCTGCATATTTCTGGGCATCAAATGACCCTATCAATAGGTTCTGGGAATTCTTCAGAACCAGTCTAACTGGTAATCACCTGTGATGTGTTAAAACATGTGAAAGGATGTGAAACATTATTTATCTTTCAATACTACTGACAATGGCCTATGACTGTGTGGTAAAGGTCCACCGTCATAGTCATCTGTGAATAATGTGCACATCACAGCCAGAGTAAAATATTATACACTGCATTACAAATCAAATAACATGTCTCAATAATAGGTATTATTGGTGAACCGGCATTGCTTTTGTGCTTACTATGCAACCAATGTGGGTCATGATCGTGCCTAGTGTGATTATTGCAAAAACTCATGCAAGTAAAAGAGTTACTTTAGTATTGCAACACATTTGTTATGCTCACCCACACGAGTGTAAAACCTCAACTCCAGCCTTTGCTGACAAATCAGAACAGGGCTAGAAGATTCCATAAAGTATAGAAATGAAGAGAGACACAGGGTGATTACGATACGCAAATCAAAGATGCAGAGACAAGTGTAAATGTATCAAAATATAGGGTAAAGTTGACAGAAAAGGCTGGGGTTACGTATGCACCATCTCTTCTTTACTTTATAATATTTTGTTTTAAGAGTTTTATAAAGTGCGGACATGACCCATCTGGGTATCAGAGCCCTGAACAAATCGCAGACAAGTTATACAAACAAAGTAAATGGTAAATGGTTATAAGAAAGAACAGCAAGAACTGCAGAGCATCCATCTAGCAGGTTGAATCACGATCAGATATTATCAACATTAGAGTCATCCCGAATCACTCATCAGGGTTGTTAATAGAGATATTTGTTCATCAGAAATCTTTTCATTTCTATTTTGAAGGCGGTAGTTGAGTTGTTGGTTCGGATAGTGGGTGGCAGTGAGTTTCATATTCTAGGGGCTAGGCCAGAGAATGAACGGTTGTATGTTGTCTTCTTGTTGAGCTTCTGCGGTTTTAGCAGAAAGGAATCGGTACTTCTCAAGGAGAGACTGCCCCCTGACCGTTCTAGTTTATTGCCCAGGTAAATGGGAATGTTGTGGTGCAGAGCCTTATGAGTCATGCAAGCAATTTTCAGATGGATCCTTGCTTCAAGGGGGAGTCAGTTTAGAAAATTTCAGGTCTGGAATGATATGATCAAATTTTCTAGATTCCATGACTAGTCTAGCTGCTGAGTTCAGCACAGCTCTTAATGGTGCTAACCTTGTTTTGGGAAGGCCTGCAAGAGTAGCAAACCCATAGTCTAATTGGGAAATTACAAGGGATTGTACTGCCATATGAAGGTCATCAGGGGGCAAGAAAGATTTGATTTTCTTTAGGATGCTCAGTAGGTATTTGGCTCCCCTGGTAGTTATGCTGATATGATCTTGCATATTCAGATATTTGTCCAAAGTTATACCAAGTGATCCAGAGGATTCAATGATGGTCGGGACGCAATTGAGAACTGTAAGTTTTTTGAGCCATTCCTGTATAGGGACAGAGCAGTTGTGGGGGGTGATCAAGAGGAATTCCGTTTTGAGGGTGTTGAGCATGAGGTGGTTGTGGATTAGCCATTGTGGATTTTCGGCAGGGTGCGGTTGAGAGACTTAACATCCTCGGGGCTGCGATTTTCAAGTATAATTGAGTTTCGTCAGCATACATGTGATAAAGAATACTTGAGTACTTTAGAATTTTCTTGAGGTGTTCCATACACAAATTGAATAGCGTAGGAGAGAGAGTGGATCCTTGACATACTCCAATATAGACCGGAGTGGAGTCGGAAAGGGTATACTTGACTTTTATTCTTTGAGATCTGGTATGTAGGAATGATGCAAACCAGCTTGCAACAGGTTTGGATAGCCCCATCCTTGCCTCCAGAAGTTCAATCATTCTGTCATGTTTGACTGTGTCAAATGCAGAGGATAGATCGAGAAGTATAAGTAGACATGATTCATTCTGATCAAGCAGTCTCAGGGCATCATGAACCATATGTGTTATGGATGTTTCAGTTCTATGTCCCTTTCTGAAGCCAGATTGGCAATCGTCCAGAAGATGGAACTTTTCGATATGGTCACAGAGTTGCAAGTGCAAACATTTTTCTAAGACTTATTCTAGTGTGAGGAGGTTGGTAATGGGATGGAAGTTGTTGAGGTCAGACTGATCTGCATCAGGCTTTTTGAGCATAGGAGTGACCTATCCTGTTTTTAGACAGTCTGGAATGAGGCCCTGAGATAGGATGCATTCATAATCCTTGTCCAGAGTGATAGAATGGAGGATTTCAGCTCTTTGGTACGTTTAGCGGGCACAGGATCAAAGAAGTGGTTGGAGGGTTTTAGCGATATTAATATGTTGAGTATGTTGACTTCGCCTGAAAATTTGAAGGCATTCCAGGTAGCATTGTTTTTTGCAGAGAAGCTGGATTGGGGAGTACTCCCCAGTTGTTGAATGGGGAGGAGATTGGAAAGGGAATGGTTTAGTAGATGTTGGAAGGCACAATGTCATTCTGATTCAATCTTCTTGGTTTTTTCCATGAAATGGGCGGAGAAGTCGTTTTCACAAGGTGACGATCCCTTGTCTCCTAAATAGGAGTTGGAGTTGTGGGTTGCTTGAGAAGTTTAAACAGTTTTTGGGTCTATTTTTGGCTTCATCTAGTTGTGTCTTAAAGTATTCTGCTTTAGATCTTCAAATGTGTTTATTGTAAGCACTTCTAGTCGACCTCAAATGCTTGAAGTGAGAGAGGGAGGGAGAGATTCTCCAAGTTCTCTCAGCAAGTCTAAAATTTTGCCTTTCTTCATTAAGGTTGCTGTTGAACCAGGGTTTGGATTGTTTACAAGGGAGTCTTTGTAGCTGTTTTGGAGCAACTCCGTCGAGAATGTCTGACATAGATTGCAAATAGTGATCTGTGAGATCATTACCATTCACCATGTTTGTAGGAGGTTGTAAGATTTTGTTGCGGATAGAAGATAGCTCAGTTAGGTTAATATTTCTCAGGTCTCTGGTCCATTGTTTGGTTTTACGTGGTTGACCCTGTCGAATTAGCGTGCTTCCCAAGATAAGGAAGGAAACTAGATAGTGATCAGACTAGTTGCAAGAGGAAATGGTTTCCAATTGTATGACATTGTCTTTGTCTCCTCAGTGAAACCACTCAAATGCGGAGTGCCCCAGGGCTCGGCCTTAAGCCCGCTGCTTTTTAACATTTACATGACTCCCCTAGCGGCACTCATTGCCAGTAGAGGGGTCAAGGTAATCTCCGACGCAGGCGACACCCTGCTGGTGTTTTCCTTCAATGATCACGCTGCTGCAGCGTTCGACTCATTCAAAGACAGTCTACAAGACATAGCAGGATGGATGAATGAAAACCGCTTAAAACTTAATGCTGATAAGACAGTGGTTTTATTTTTTAATCAAGCTTCTCCCTCTCCTCCAGACCTATGGTGGCCGGCAGAACTCGGCGCCCCACCTGTACCAAAAGACTCGGTCAAAAAACTTGGAGTCAAGTGGGACAAGGACTTTGCACTCTCAGCCAAAGTCAGACAAGTTTCGGCAACCTGCTTCAGAAAGATGAGATCCATCAGAAAATGTCTGGGCTTCCTGCCGGAAGAAAGCAGAAGGACCACGGTTCACGCCCTGGTGACTTCTCACCTCGATTACGCTAATGGCCTCTACCTTGGCCTCCCTTGGGCCTTGACTAAGAGACTCCAGATGGTACAGAACGCAGCAGCCAGGTTGATCTGCAAGGTCCCTCTGTGCCAGCACATTTCCCCGCACCTCAAACAACTCCACTGGCTCCCAGTAGCTAAGAGGATTGAATACAAGGCCCTAACATTTGCTTTTCGTGCCTTCCATGGCAGGGGCCCCGGCTACTTGAGAAAAAGACCTTGGCCGTACCGTCAAGAGCGGACCTTAAGATTCAACCTCTGACGTTACCTCACTGTCCCCGGCTTTTCCAAAGTCAGGCAGGGGGGCAGGTCTTTCTCGGTGGGGTCTGCCAAACTTTGGAACAACTTGCCTCCCCACTTACGCATGCTGAACTCGGAGCTGGAGTTCAGAAAGGTGTTGAAAACCTGGCGCTTTAAGCAACGGGAATAGCTGCGCGGGATGCTCTGCTCTGCTGTCTGCCACATTAGCGGCGGGACACCTCGCTGGAGGTAGCCATGCGCTTTATAAATGCTCGTTCTTCTTCTTCTTCTTCTTCTTATTATTATTATTATAAGGTTGAGGGTGGCGCCTCTATTATGTGTAGGTCCGTTACATAATTGGGTGAGGTTGAGGTCCAAGAGGAATGCTTTGAAAGTGTTCAGTAAATGATTTTTAGTGTCATTGCAGTGAATGTTGAAATCACGAAGGAAGATCTGGTTGATGTCTTGGTCTGAGTTAGATACAATGGTCTCCATTAGTTGTTCAATGAAAAGAAGATTGTTGCCCGGGGGATGGTAGAGAGTGTGTAGAATGAATACTATCTTATTGTTGTTCCATATATATCGATACCTAGGTATTCACAAGAGGGCATTGGAGCAGTATGAACTTGTTTCAGGGTGAGCGAGGAGTGGAAAATGCATGCTAAGCCGCATCGTGTTTTTCTTGGTCTATCTAATCTGATGATGTCAAAGTTGAGTGGAACTAGATTGTCCATAATGGGTGAGAACGTATCATTGAGCCAGGTTTCGGTTAAGATTAGAAGGTCTGTTGTGTAGTTTCTATAAAAGCTATACAGGACCTGCACGTTTAGACAACATACACTGCTGGCTTGGTGTCCAGACTGATTCCCGACACCCCCACCGAGTATGTTGCCCTGTATACCAGCTAGCTCACAGTGCCACTAGAAACTCCTTTCACCAAGGAGGAATCACTGACAACATATCGACCTCAAAAATGTCGAGGTACAAAAATATCGTGACAAAAATATCGAAGTCAAGAATATCGACATCATGGTAAGTACAAAAATACCGAAAATTAAATATCGATGTCAAAAATATCGTTGTAAAAAATATCGTTTTTTTAAATGTTAAAGAAATAATTTAAAATAAAGTAAATACATATAATTAAAAGAAACATAGTTAAAATTATTTAAAAATGTTTCAAAATTAAAACTGATACATATAATGTTAAAATAAATTAAACATATAAAATATAATATATATACTTACTTAATAATATTCATAAATAATTATTTTAATAACTTATAAATTGTTAAAAATATTTTATAAATTATGAATACAGACATACACATACATAAATAATATTATTAAAACTTTTAAAAATATATTTAACAAATTAAAAAATTACAATATTTTTAATTTTTGTAAAATAAATTATACACAACATTAAGTAAAACAATACAGAAAAATATTGGATAGCGGAGGGAAAAAATTACTATTCCCACTCCAAAGAGAGCAACAGTAGGGAAAGTGTTGGATAGCGTAGGGGTAAAAATTACTATTCCCACTCCAAAGAGTGCAACAGTAGGGAAAGTGTTGGATAGTGTAGGGGTAAAAATTGTTATTCCCACTCCAGAGAGTGCAACAGTAGGGAAACTGCTGGATAGCGTAGGGCTAAAAATTACTATTCCCACTTCAGAGAGTGCAACAGTAGGGAAAGTGTTGGATAGCGAAAGGATTAAAATTACTATTCCCACTCCAGTGAGTGCAACAGTAGGGAAAGTGTTGGATAGCGTAAGGGTAAAAATTACTATTCCCACTCCAGTGAGTGCAACAGTAGGGAAAGTGTTGGATAGCGTAGGGGTATAAATTACTATTCCCACTCCAGAGAGGGCAACAGTAGGGAAAGTGTTGGTTAGCGTAAGGGTAAAAATTACTATTCCCACTCCAGTGAGTGCAACAGTAGGGAAAGTGTTGGATAGCGTAGGGGTATAAATTACTATTCCCACTCCAGTGAGTGCAACAGTAGGGAAAGTGTTGGATAGCATAGGGGTTATAATTGCTATTCTAACTCCAGAAAGTGCAACAGTAGAGAAAGTGTTGGATAGAGTAGGGTTAACAATTACTATTCCAACTCCAGTGAGTGCAACAGTAGGGAAAGTGTTGGATAGCGTAGGGGTAAAAATTACTATTCCAACTCCAGAGAGTGCAACAGTAGGGAAAGTGTTGGATAGCGTAGGGGTAAAAATTACTATTCCAACTCCAGAGAGTGCAACAGTAGGGAAAGTGTTGGATAGCGTAGGGGTAAAAATTACTATTCCAACTCCAGAGAGTGCAACAATAGGGAAAGTGTTGGATAGCGTAGGGGTTAAAAATAACATACTTATCAATTAAATAATTGTTTTAATTAAATAATGATGTATTAATAAATTAACAATAAATTATTTATAAATACCAATAAATGAAAATTAATAATTACTTTAATAACATTAAATGTCTTCCCACCCTATTCCCCAATAAACACAAAACCCACTCCACATAAAATTTAACACAATTAATATAATTATCAATTAATTAATTAATAAAAATTAGTTAATAATTAATTAACAATAAAATAATTATCAATACCAATAAATAATAATTAATACAAATTAATTACCAATTAATAATTAATTAACAATAAATTAATTATCAATACCAATAAATATTATTAAATAATTACTTAATTATAATAAATTACTTCCCACCCTATTCCCCTATAAACACACAACCCACTCCTAAACAAAATTAACACAATTAATATATGTATCAATTAATTAACTATAAAAATTAATTACCAATTAATAATTAATAAACAATAAATTAATTATCAATACCAAAAAATACAAATTATTAATTACTTTATTATAATTAATTTATTTCCCACCCTATTCCCCTATAAACCCACAGCCCGCTCCACTTAAAAATGTATACAATTATTATAATTATCAATTAATCAATAAATAAAAATTAATTACCAATTAATAATTAAATAACAATACATTAAATATCAATAACAATAAATAAAAATTAATAATTACTTAATTACAGTTAAATTGCTTCCCACCCTATTCCCCTATAAACCCACAACCCGCTACAGAACTAAAATGCAAAATTTAATTAAAAATAATTAATAATTTCTAAAAATTATGAATTAATTTACTATAATTAAATTACTTCCCACCCTATTCCACTATAAACCCACAACCCGCTACGGTCCTAAAACGCAAAATTTACTTTAAAAAAAATTACTAACTTCTAAACAATGAATACATATATTTAAAAAAATGATACAAAACATAACAAAATATGTGGAACACATACATATAAAATACATACTAAAATACATAACACTAACATAAACATCGATATTATTAACATCGATATTTTTACTATCGATATTAACAACTTAAAGGCCCATTACGATACCGGGCGTAAAAAAATCCGCCACCCATGAAAGCGGCAAAAATCCGCCAGCCTACACCTTCTGAATACCGACCCAGCAATTATGATGCCTCGAACCGAAAACCGCCAGCGGCGGAAAAAACACACAAAATACCGCCCGCCCATGCCCGAGTCGGAGTCAAACCGCCCGCCACGGACGGAAAGACGCACGACAACACAAAACCGCCCGCCCTCACGGTCGAGACACCGCACGTGAAATTACGATCGCACCGACATGAGCGCGGAAAAACAACAAATACACCGCCCACCAGCGTAAACAACACTGAAGAAAATGGACACGGCAGCAGCCATGGCGGCCACGTCCCTGCACAGAAACAGCCCCGAACTCAAACAAACACACACAACATGGCAAACAAGTCCACACAGCAACCCATGCACAAATACACAGACAAAGTACACATCCCGAAAACACACCACCCCTGGACAAACAAATAAACCACAAAGCCCAGAACACTGGCCACAACACACCTGAAAACAACAGACCATCAGGACACACCCAAACAGGTAAGTACAAAAGCAGCCCCTTCACAGACCACAACCCCTTGCAACATTGCAAAGCAGAGAGGAGAGGACACAGTGACACAGCAAGGACAACAGCACACCACAGATACGCACACATCACACCCACCACCACCACCACCACCACCACCAAACACCGGCACCACAAACCCCCTGCACATCACACATCACACACCGCACCAGCACCACAAACACCATGGCATCACACAGAATGCCCAAGTTCACTTCCACTGATCTGACGGTCATGGTCGACGAGATCGTCAAGGTGCACACACAAATCTATGGCAACCAGGTCCAGCACACACCACTAGCCACCAGAAACAGAATGTGGAACAGAATTGTAGACCAGGTCAATGCAGTCGGGACCGTACCCAGAAACAGAGGAGAGATAAACAAACGGTGGAACGACATCAAAAGCCTGGTCAAGAAGAAGGAGAGCAAAACCGAGAGCTGGCTGCCACGACTGGCGGAGGGAATCCCGCGCATTACAAGACCTTCAAAGCGTGGGAGGAGAAGGTGCGAGTCATCATCCATCCGGAGATCCTCACCGGATTACCAGGGGGAGTGGAGGCCGGTAAGTACAAACAAATGTATACCAGCACACCGCTATGTACTCACATGCACTACCACCATGCCATAGCTCCGAGGGACAAACACCCCCATGTCCAGTACACAATACACAACACATTACTCACACATGCAACAGGCACCACCACACACACAGCCCAAACATATCAACTAACAAAACCATGGGGGCATGTGTACACCCAGCCAGCCACGTAACTACCAACAGGTCCCCTAGTACTCCAGAAGCGCCACAACGAGCACCCCCACCCATGTGGCAGCCGTAGCTGCACCAACCGACAAGTAACAGGTAAGTAGCCGCAACACAAAGGCAGTGGGTGGGAGGGGGGACAGCTGAAGTACAACACCCACCAGGCCCCTAGTCCTACAGCACAGCAAGACGGAGCATCCCCCACACCCATGTGGCAGCCATAGCTGCACAAACCGACAAGTAACAGGTAAGTAGCCGCAACACAAAGGCAGTGGGTGGGAGGGGGGACAGCTGAAGTACAACACACACCAGGCCCCTAGTCCTACAGCACAGCAAGGCGGAGCACCCCCCACACCCATGTGGCAGCCGTAGCTGCACTAACCGACAAGTAACAGGTAAGTAGCAGCAACACAAAGCGCAGTGGGTGGGAGGGGGGACATCTGAAGTACAACACACACCAGGCCCCTAGTCCTACAGCACAGCAAGGCGGAGCACCCCCCACACCCATGTGGCAGCAATAGCTGCACTAACCGACAAGTAACAGGTAAGTAGCAGCAACACAAAGCGCAGTGGGTGGGGGGGGACATCTGAAGTACAACACACACCAGGCCCCTAGTCCTACAGCACAGCAAGGTGGAGCACCCCCACACCCATGTGGCAGCCGTAGCTGCACTAACCGACAAGTAACAGGTAAGTAGCAGCAACACAAAGCGCAGTGGGTGGGAGGGGGACATCTGAAGTACAACACACACCAGGCCCCTAGTCCCACAGCACAGCAAGGAGGAGCACAGCCCACACCCCACACCCACGTAGCAGCCACTGCAGTGCACACCGGCAGCCGACAGGTAGACATCCCGCCCCAGGACAAACGGTGTCAGTGGGTGTTCAGCCATCACCACGACCCATAACACCGCCCCCACCCCCACAGACCTGCAACATGGAGCACCCCCCCGCCCATAACCATGTTGCATCCACTCCAGTGCACGCTCAAAAACAACCTGCAGGTGGGAAACTGGACAGGGCGGGGTGACTGGAGGCATGAGGACTGAATTACGACTAACACATGGGACATGTCAAGTAGCAGAGGAACACGCAGCACTGCTCTCTGCCACAACCATGTGAACAATGTGCACACGGACATGAACCACAGAGTCACACCCCACATGAACCATCACAGACACAGCAACACCCAAGGAGCCACGTCTGCATGCACAAGTCACACTGATTACAGAACCACACGGCAGGCACAGTGCAACCCATCACACACAACTGCAACACCATCGAAGTCCTGTCCATGTAGCCCCCACTGCCTGTCAAGCACACATCCCACAACTATGCCCATGTAAGACATACCACACTAGACGCAACAGCGTGGAACAACATAAATGCACACGAACACCACTGGACCCATCAAACACACAGACACACAATGCACATACAACATACCATCCATCTCATCCGTCAGCCCCAGTCACATGAAAGGTATGTCATCCGAACAGCTGGTCCACACACAGTAGTCACGCAAAGAAACATGCCCATGATAAATCATGTGCCAGTAGTGAATGAAGCGCACGTCACACTGTGAGCAACTACACACATAACATGGGCCACACACCCCCGAGCACTGCAGTGATGCACATGGCACAGGGCAGCACACACACCAAGGAATTGGACCATCTGCAATACGTCGTGTGGCACACAACCATCACTCACTCATAACAATGCGTCCAATTACATGGCCAGAAATCACAACAGACAGCAAATATGCAGGGTATGTCAGACATACACACACCTCAGACCATGCACTGTCATGTTGCCACAACACATGCCACGTTCTGCACCCATGGCACACAGTATGTACCCCCAAGGCATAGTTCATCTCAAATGCGTTTCAGGGGGCTGACCCCCATTATGCCATCTGCGTTTCTAAGCGTTCCATATGAACCCCCAAAGCATAGTTCATCTCAAATGCGTTTCAGGGGGCTGACCCCCATTATGCCATCTGCGTTTCGAAGCGTTCCATATAAACCCCCAAAGCATAGTTCATCTCAAATGCGTTTCAGGGGCTGACCCCCATTTTGCCATCTGCGTTTCGAAGCGTTACATTTGAACCCCAAGAGCATAGTACAAACCAACCTCCACGATGGGTCTGGAGTCCGCATACACCAGAGCCACAAAAAGCAGGAGCACAGCAACACACCCATCGGCATTGCCAATCCGTCCCATGCCACATGTCCACAGCACACAGTCCCATTGGCATGCCCACACAACAACAAATAGCACAGCCACACACACGGCTCCGAGAAACCTGTGCACGACTGTGCATGAACTGTGGATGTCAGACAACCTATACATACTTTGTCATGTGCAACACAATAACATATCTCATTCCCCCCACAGGTGACGAACTGCTGGATGCTGGAGATGGAGACAGCAGCCAGCACAGCCAGCCTGCAAGCCCCCAACAAGGACTCACGGATGTGGAGGATCTGTCCTCCGATTCGGACACGGACCACCCAGCAGGCCCATCTGGTGTGGCAGGGCCCAACCGCACCCCAGGCACCCTCCTACCCACCAACCCATCATCCAGGGCTGATGACCACTCACAGCCCCCTGCTGCCACTGTCGTTGCGGCCACTACCACTGTTGTGGGGTGGCCACTCCCACTGCCGCAACCACCACCATCGCCGCAACAACCACCACCGCCACGACCACCACCACGTCATCACTGGCCCCAGCACCAGCGCAAGTGGTGGTCCGGCCAACTGGGTCCACCCTGGGAGCCACAGCGAGGACCGTGGTGAGCAATGTGGCTAGTGGGCAGGCCGGTGGCAGCAGTACTGGTGGGAAGAGCAGGGTCAGGCCAACGCCAGCCTCCCCTGGGAGCCATGCCCTGCCTCAAATGGCCAGAGTCCTTGGGGCCTATGAAGAGGCCCAAGGACAATGGGCCAGGTCTGCTTCCGACACGCGGGAGGTCCTGGGGGTGTTGAGGTCCATGGACGCCCATATGGGCCAATTCGTGTCCCGTATGGACCAACTCGTGGACCTCATGGGCCAGCTGGTGGTGGCGGTGAGGTCACAGGCAAGGCCAGCAACACCACCTCCGCCACCACCTGCTAGGGCGCAGGGTCGGGCAGCAGTGTCCACTTCCCCTGCGTCCACAGCCAGTGAGCACACCTCACCCACCACCAGCAGGTCGCCACCACACCCCCCCCCTCCCAAACGTGGAAGGGGCCGTCCGAAGTGGAAACAGATGTCCCGGGAGGACTTTGCACGCTCCAGACGCAAGTGAGGCAGCCAGCCATCCTTGACCACCCACTGCATTGATTTGGACTACGATCCCACCCCACACAGCCATCAGAATGGCATGTGTCTGTTGGACTAGGGACATAGAACTAGTGGGTACACCCTGAGCATCACGCAGCCATGGCCGACAGCTCATTGTCACTGCACGCAACACTCATGTCATCACCTTGCACACAATGACATGTCACAGTTGAAAATAAATGCACCTTTTACACAAACTGCTGTCTGTGCACTGTGTTTATTGAACGATGATCAACCGCCACCTTGAGCAGACAAGCATCGGATGTGTGGCATGGCGATGGGACAGGAGGGGCTGTAGGGACCTAGGGGGGGGATGACAGAACAGGAGCACATTCAATGAGTGTGTCACACACCCATCACACAGTACATGTCAACAACTACAAGCAATGTACACACATCGCACAGAGCAATAGGGCACAATGCCACAGCCACCGTCAGTGGCATACAAACCTGGACATGGACCATTGACACACAGCACACAGTGAACAAAAGGCCTCCGTGACACAGCACACAGACACCTGCACAACTACAGCCACATCAGCCGTCGTACATGGACACTCACCGTCAAGTGAAGTAGCGGGCGATGAGCTGCTGACGGACATTCACAGCTTCCTCCTCTCTGCTGTCTTCCTCACTCGAGCTGTCCTGGTCTGCAGGCTGGGGCCCTGGTTGATCTCCGTCATCCACAATTAGGGGGATCTGCTTTCGAATGGCCAGATTGTGCAGCATGCAGCAAGCCACCACTATCTGGCACACCTTCTGTGGGGAGTACGCCAGCGCACCCCTCGGTGCGGTCCAGGCATCTGAACCTGGACTTGAGGAGGCCAAAGGTACGCTCGACCACACGTCTGGTCCTCCCATGTGCCTCATTGTAGCGGTCATCTCCTGGGGTCCGAGGATTTCGTAATGGACTGAGCAGCCAGGGCCCATTCGGGAAGCCGAGTCACCTGGGCGTGAGGGACACAGAGAACCGTTGCAATTCAAACAGGACAGTAGACAGCATCCTTAAGCCAGCACGCTACACAACTCCACATACTCACCGACAATCCAGCCACGGTCCTGTTGCAGATTGGTCATCAGTCGTGGTAATATGCTGTTGCGCATGATGTGCGCGTCATGGGCCGAGCCTGGGAACTTTGCACACATGTGGGAAATGACCATGTCCGCAAGGCACACCACTTGCACATTCAGGGAGTGCGTGTGCTTCCGGTTGCGGAAAAGCTGCTCAGTGGCCTGTGGTGGGACAAGGCCAACATGGGTGCAATCTATGGCACCAACGACGTGTGGGATCCGTCCAAGGGCATAGAATGCACCCTTCACTGCCGCCAACTCACGTGCCCTGGGGAATTGGATGTACCTGTTCCTGTACAGCATCATGGCTGCCAGTACATCCCTCAGCACCATGGTGAACATGGGCTGGGACATCCCACCTCCACTGCCCACTGTGTGCTGGAATGACCCAGTGGCGAAGAAATGCAGTGCAGCCATCACCTTAGCCGTGGGGGTGAATGCTGTCGGATACACCCTGCGAGGACGGAGGTGGGGTTCCAACATGGCACATAGCCGATGCAGGGTTGGTCGATCCAGACGAAATTTCCGGATGACCTCAGAATCCTCCATGTCCGCCAACAATTGGTAAGGGCGGTAAATGTTTGGTCTCCGCCTAGGAAAGATGGAAGTGGACACATGTCAAAGCAACACGCCACATGGCATTTTCACATACACATCACTGATATGACAGAGCAAGAACATGAGTCACAGAACAGCTGTCATGCAGGGACAGCACAGCCACAATACACTTACACAGGTCTCCCACCAATAGCAATGGGCAGTGACACAAACCATTGCTATGTGCATGCACATGGGGATCCAGGCCTCAATGACCTGTGAGGCGTGCTGATGGGGACTGACTGCATATCCGGCAAGCGGCAACACCACGGCAACATGACTGGCTGCTGTGCATCACACTGCTTCCGAGGCTGGATGAGTATGGCACACACCAACGACGATGTGGGCACAGGCTGAGCGGCCAAGACAAGTGGGACCTGTGGCACGAGGGGATATGAGACAGTCATTGGTGTCACCACTGCACCCTATGTGCAGCACTGTACGGATCACACCTCCAGAAGCATTGTCAGGTGTACACATTGACAGCCCCATGCCAACACGGCTGTGTGCTTGCAAATACACATCACATGTGACACGTAACCTTGCACGTGCCAAGTGGCAGATGTACATAGTGAGAGATGGCATGCGTGTGCATATGCGTATACCATGCACCCATGCCAATGTGCAGATGATGACATGCTAACAGACATGTGGGGGCCGGCCACTGGCCGTCCCTGCCTATGCACACGGCATGTTGTGGCCCCGTCCATTGTGCACCTGCACCCACACGCACATCATGGCCACACCTGCAGATGCAGTGCGCACATCATACTGTGTGGTGCACATGGCATCAGCAGACTGTCACCAACATGGGCCAGGCCATTACGGCCAACTCCGATGACCCTCGCGGTTGCACCCTGCGTGCTCCACTATGGAGGTAGGCGTCCCGGGCCAGCTGGGTGCAGGCCAACGTCTGCAATTGCCAATGCAGGTCTCAGTGCACTTGTTGCTCGTGTGAATGTCAGGCTGGGCCATGCTGCCCCTCTCAGTCCCAGCAAGCCTGGCCTGCACATTGACTGCACAATGCCAGTAGGTGACAGCACCGACTGCCTAGTGGGTTGCATGTGTCTCCTGTTCAGGACCCTCCAGATGGGCGCTAACTCAGTACTGACTATTGGACACACCATGTCTCGTGATAGGGATGTGTGTGTGGGATGGTGGCACTGAATGTGACCTCCTTTGCGTGGTGGGCCATGCACAGGGCGAGTACGTCGATGATTGCGCAGTGTTGGTCACAGTGGGTGCACCCACACAGATGTGTTGCCCTATGTTCATTTTCTATGTCCGCATGATAATGGACTGTAGATGTGGGCAGACTACACATTGGTCGATGTGCTGTCAATTTGAATGTGCCTTCACACCAGGCACAGCTGCCCCTGCACATGTGACCCCTGCTGCACTCGCTGCTGGGTCTGTGGAGCTGATGCACCATCTGTGCGTGGGGCGGACAGCTCTCCTCACTACCGTCATTGCGCATGTCATTACTTGGCCGCAGGTGACATGGATCATGGAGGGCCCACATGTACGCGTGGGTGGCCTCAACAAGTGTGTCCAATGGTTGTCACCCCCAGTCAGTGCTTCGAATGTGAATGATGTTGTGCTGGTGCTAATTTCAATGTGGTGGGTGGGCGGGGCTAGGTGCGGGCTTACATGCAGGACATGGGAGGGTGATCGGATTAGCGACTAGTTGCAATACACACGGGGCACGTCTTTTCCTGTCCACATCAGGGTCATTCCTTGAACTCACTGACAGTAATACAGTCGTCTTTGTCCCTGTCCTCATGGGCTCCCCTCGCTCCCCCCATAATGCATTTGCACCTGTGGGGCTAGCGCATGCAGATGCTGCCCCAGGCTCGCCCCGGAGAGGCCAAGGAGTGTATGTGTGGGTCCAGTTGAACGAGTGGTCTGTCTCACGGCATGATGTGTGGTGGGACGCCGTCCACCTGCGTGCTGCCCCGACTCGAGACCCGGGCAACCTAGACAATGCATTGGAGTCTCCGCAGTCCGGATACACCACCTGCGACACACAGAGGCTGTAGCTGCCCTAGCGGCCCATGCCGCATCCATATGGGGCTGATGGACCCACACATTCACTCTTTTGCCTCACTGGGGCGGGCTCGGAGGTGCTTGCGCACGCGCTGGCTTCTCTGTTGCAACGGCATGTGACGTGTGTGGGGATGTAGGCAATGGGTGGGATGGTGCGAGCCACCTTCCGTGACGTCACTCCTGCTCATGATGTGTGCGTCCCACCAATACTTCCATATGACTTGAGCCATGCTACACATTGAGGATGTTTTGCCTGCGTGATGTGTCCCGGAGAAGCGCGCCGAGTCCTCTCCCCCACCATGCTCCACTGCCATCCCGTGCCCTGGATTGCCTGTGCAGGTTGACAATGTTGGGGATACACCTGGTCGGCAGGGGCTGTGTGTGCCTTGTCAAGGGCCTGGCGGGCACACAACAGGATCCAGCTTGTCCACAGAGGGTGGGCTGACGTGTACACCTGATACCGCATTGTTCGTGTAACCGGCTGCTGTGCACACACGTGTTCACATCCCCCCCCCGACGGGTGGCCTTTAACATTGCCCAGGGAAGCGGTAATGTGCAGTTCCGGACCCCTCCCGACACAGCGTGTTTCAACTTTGCATGTGCGCATCTACCCGTCACACCCACCCACCTGAGCGAAGCGTCACTCCCGCTTCACACGACACATGTGTGTCTTCCACCGTTGTGCTACTCATTTGCGTTGACATCGAATGACAGTGGACTACATAGTCATGTCACGACTGCCGTGTACATCACACACTCTCATCATCTCACATTCGTACTTGTGAAAGGAATCAGCAGAGACAGTTTCTTTCTTCAAACCATGTATTGTGACTTATGTCCTCTGTGATGCAGTATAGTGGACACTACTGGCAGCGAAGTGCATGTGGAGGATATACTGAGCATGATTACACATAGCTAAGGGTGTAGGGGTACATGTGATTAGCTGTTGCATGTGGGATGTGGGCTTCAGAGTTACATCTGCTTGGCCGTTGCTGTGCTAATGTTCATTTGCAAGTAGCTGCGGTGCTGCGGACTTTGACACAGACGGTATACATTTAGCCTACCAGACCGCTTGGCATCATGGGCACAGTCCATCTCAGTTCCATGTGACAGGTGTGCTGCTGTTGTTACTCATGCACGCGTGCGTGTGAGTTGACATCAGGGCATGGGCTTACGTGCATGCAACGGCGTCCCACTTGTTGTTGCCATATGGTGGATACTGGACATGTCACAGTCACTGGGGTCGTGTTGTTGTTGTATGCACTTGTCGTCCATGCAAAGGTCCTGTTACGGGATTTCCGGGAGGGGGAGAAGGGGTGCAGCTCTCACATACTCCAGCCGGGCGATTCCTGTCCACTGTGCGGTGCATATGTCCATGGGCGCAGGATCCATGTCATGGCATAGTTGTACGTGCAGTTCTGTCCATGTGGGTGCGATACACATATCCCATGCCACTGCCTCCCCGATACATGCAGAGTTTCTGGATGTGATGGGGAACGGAGTGCATGTCCCGGACACATCCGATGTCATGGCAGTGTCGTTGATGGTGTGGTATCAGTTGCAGGTCGTTTGGTATGGCTGTTGTGGTGGTTACTGGCCAGTCCGTGCGGAAGCTAAGCATGGGTACAGTGTCGGACATCATGGCTCAATTGGGGGATTGCGTCGGGGTCCTATGAATTGACAGGTTGACAGGTATGCGATGGCTTCCTGCAGGGCTTCCATTTCATTGGTGGTATACCTGTTTGCCAGCCAATGTAGCGGATGGTGGCTGTCACGGTGTTGTCCGTAAGTTGTCCCTTGTAGGAGCATGATGGGGCATGCTGGGTGACATTCGATGTAGCTGTGATCCATGATCCGTCGTGTGGAGGCACAGTGGTCCCATTGCAGTGTGGGTCCGATGTTCGCCACATACGCCATGCCCCCATAGGCTGAACAGACCCTGTCGTGTGCGTCCAGAGGGTGGAATAGTGGTAGCAGGTCCGCCCTTGGACATGCCGGGTTGGAGAGGCACAACTCCACAGGATGGTGGAAGGGACACCTCCGACAGTAGAAGACGGGTATGACGCAGCTGAACAATGCGATGCGGTAAGTCAGTCGGTAACTTACGTTCAGCAGGGATAGGGGTTCGCATCCCAGTAGCTGTATCAGGTTGTGTTTGTACAGCTTGACCTGTCTGGCGTAGTTGGGTAGGTGTGTTGTAGGTGCCATTTTGCTGCGGGGCGATGTGGTGGCGTGCTCCGGCTGTGTGTGCAGTCTGCAGTGTGCAAGCTCCGAGGTTGCTGTGAGGTCTGTGATGGTCGTAGGGGGCAGGACTTGTGTTCTGTTAGTTTGTGCGGAGGACACGGGCCCTCATCCCACGTGCTTCTCTGAATGTTCAAGGTCAGTGGTGTGTGACTCCTTCCAGATAACTTGCATGGGAACGGCATGGGGGAGTTTTATACTTTTTTCTTTCCCGTTCGGTATGTTCTTAGGTGATATGCGCTATCTGCCCTGTGGTCGGTTTCCTCTGCATGCCTGTGTTGGTCTTTTTTGGGACAATGGCTGTATTCTCCGGCTTGTTTAGTCGGGATGTGGTTTCGGAGTTGGAATGGAAGGTCATTCAGTGCTGTCTGCTCTCCCGTGTGTGGGCGGCAGGCTGTGTTTCCGCTATGCGTTGGGCCTTGTGTGTGGGTGTCATTCTTGGGTCCACCTGTTGTCGGTCCCCGGGCTCTTTGGTGTTCCGTTTTGTATGTCTGGTTCATGGGTGCAGGGTGGTATGGGTGTTTCTGTGTGGTACTGGCGTACCTCTTCCCGACGGGGCCCATGTTCTACTGGGTGGTGTTGCCGCCGCTGTGTGCTTCGCCATGTTTGTCACACAGGGGTGTGTCCTGATGTTGCGTGACTTCACTGACATGTGGGCGTCGGTTGTGTGACGTTGGGTGTTGTCCGTGAATTGGGCGTTGGGGACATGACTGTGGCAGGCCTGTCACGTGTCATGTGCGTTCTGGGTGTGGCTGGTGTGTGTGGTGCTTGGTTGTGTCCCTGTGTTGTTTGTGTGCGACGCATACATGGCGTTATGGTTGTGCGCTGAGTTGTGCGCATGTGTGGCTGCGTCATCGCCGCTGTGCTGCGCTGCCGTGACGGGGTCGTTAGTTCCTGGTCCCAGGTGGTGTGCCAATGATAGTTGCGAGATGTTGCACTTTGCCCTGTGTTACATTTGTGGGTGCAGTGGTGGATGTGTCTTGTCCACGCAGGGGTGTTGGGGGGGTGCCATGTCCTCCTTTTCCGCACTTGCACTGTGTGCGCTGTTTGCGCTGTTTGCGTGCCCTTGTTGTGTGTGTGCCTACCTGCGTCTCTGCGGTACGTTGCCTCCTTGGTGGTGCATCAGGTATAGCATGGGGAGGGCCTGCAGTGCTGGATTCATGCTCGGGGGGGTCGCCTCTTCTGTGTCTGTGCTCGGCGTTCGGGTTTCCGCCTCACTTTCACGTGCGGTGTCTCTTAGCCGTGGGAGCTGTTTGTTTGCGGCATCGTAATTTGTACGCCGGGCGGTACGTGATTTCGTCTGGCGGTGTGTCTCCATTGGGCTGCGCCGCTACGTGAGCGGGCGCACTTTGATGGCGGACGGCGTCGCTGGCTTGCCGGCGGTGTTTGGCTACCTTTTCACATCGTAATTTGGCGGGCGTGTGGGCTGCGGCATGCGGGCGGTAACTGGTGGTTTTTGCATCCGCCAGCACGGCGGTGGTGCTACCGCCCGCCATCCTAATGGGCCCCTTAGATATTAACAAAAATTATATTTCTTACCTTCAGGTCGATATTCTGGTCACCGATATTCTTGATGTCGATATTCTGTCCCTACGATATTTAAAACTCGATATTAATGTAGGTCGATATTTAAAAGTCGATATTTTGACTGTGCACCACCAAGGAGAGAATAGTTCTTGGCAACTATCGAACATGACAACCCTGATCCCTCAGAATCGTGGAAACAGTGCAATACTTTTCACTCAGTCACTCGTGCTCACTTGGTCTCAGAGAGATACACTGAATAAACGATATGGATGTTTTTCAATAAGCATTTATTGAACACTCGTCATTCTAGTGTAAAATAGGTGTGCTGAAACAACCACTAGACAGAAACAGATATAAATGATTAGAATCACTAAGAAGGTGAAAGGATGGTAGATCTCTACCATTCTGCTATAATCATGAACATAGGCAAGTATTTAAAATAGATGATAATAAAATGCGTACTCCTACGATGCTACCCTAAGTAGATGTACCTAAGTGTACCTAGCATGTGTGCAGGGGTTAAGCCAAGAATCCCTCTAGGATAAAGTCAACCCCATTACCTGAAGTGAGAGACTGCGGGATCCCATCTTGGTCTCGAGTTGGACACCCCGCAAGGGATGTTCAGACCACTATGAGCTGAAGTATCTGCATGCAGGAACCTCAGCGTCTCACGTCAGTGTGTCAGCATTGAAGTCGTGATCTCCTCTGACTATCTCAGCAAGATGTGATGTTTATATACCCGAAGGTATCCCAGGGAGTTCTACCTTGCTGTGCCACTGTCGGACTTAGGATGACGTCGGGAATGAACCTTGTACATAATTATTATGCAGGATATGGTAGTCCTGCTGAGTTTCCAAGAATCCTCATGCATAATGTATGAGGCTATTGTAAAATCCCACGTTCTGTAAGCAGTACTGTAACTAGGTAAAGGGTCAGTCCTAGCAGCCCGTTATGTAGTGTAGGGACAAATATAGGTGAAAGGTTGGGATGTTACCCAGGCCTATATTGGGGTACCTATATGGAATATAACACCCACTCCTCATCTGACTGGACAACATAATTTAATTCTAACGTACTAGGTACTGGTACGCAAACATATGTAGAAAAAACCATAGTTCTGCTAAAAAATGTTTACTCTAAAAACTCTAAAAAAAAGTGTATGTATTGTCACTCAAAAATAGCTCTACTGTGTCCGTATATATAGTTCGAACAACTACAAGCATCGGAAAGCCATGCAGGTCATAAAAAGTGTCAATTTGTTTAGGCGTTCCAATTTGGAGTTTGTCAGCAAACGTCGAGCCAAATGTTTATGTGTCCTAGCTGGTAGACGCAACATTGCTGTTGCCTGCCTTCGCAGACGACGATCCCTGTAACACCTCGCAGATTACGTCAATCGAGCACAGATGATCTTCCATACTGCCTGCAGCCGCTGCTGGGCAGCCTGTGCACCATCCAAGGCCTGGGTGTCAGTGGAGGAGCCAGTTTCCATTCCAACAGGAGCAGAGAGTTCCTGTGGAGGCTCTAAGAATGCTGGGCCGTTATCGGGTCCAGGTATGCATCAACATCCGGCTGCGCAACTGATGGAAGTGTAAGACAGAGATCCAACGAGCATTCTTCTCCGCAGAACAGGCATCAGAGAACAGGTAAGATGCAGTCCATCCAGACTGGTCTAAATGACAGGAACCAAGATGCACTCAGTTCCCTTAGGCGAGGTGTGCCCAGATGTTGTTCCATGCGATCTCGGTATTTGCGCTCCTGGAGTGCTTTTTCCATCTCCTCGGTGACTGGGACATCCATTGCGTAGCAGAAAAAGTACAATCAGGATTCCTGCTATTAGAAACAGGATCAGTGGAAGTCCTCCAAAAATGCTTCCGAATACGGGGTGTATAAAGTTTGGTATAACACTGGGGACCGTCTGAAAGGTGCTTAATAGTCCCGAACTTATGATCTTAAATAGGTGTATTGTACCCGTCGTATCAGACATGTTAAAGATAAGATTTACCATTTCTGCGAATGGAAGGGGCAATTCGTACATGTGAGTGCCTGTATCTCTGCCGAGGACCTTGCTACTTGGAGATCAAAAGTCTCCCGGGCAGAGGTTAAGGGCACTGATTTTAAGTCTATAGTGTCTTTCCATAAGTCGAAACCCTGTTCAGACAATTGGGTAATAAAGGAAGCAGAGTAAATCTGTTTGGTGTTAGTCAGCATATTTTTCTGTGCGGATGTCGGTGCAACGTTATAGTAATATCTGAATATCTGAAAACATTAAACCCTGAAAAATATGTTTGTGCAAACATTTTCGAACTACTTTTCGGTGGTGTAGGGCAATGATCCCATTGGTGATATGTGAAAACATTCCTAGGGGTACTGGATTTGTGTAGAAAATGATAACCATAATGTTGATAACAATACATTGTGTTAAAGTCTGAAGTGTCTTCTAACATTTCATTGCTGGAAAATGCAGCATTTTGTTCTAAATCAGACAGCATGTTATTTACAGTTTCAAAATCCCAATCATCGGAAAATGTACTGGAGGTAATGATATCATTAAGGAAATTTTAAATAAATGTGGTATTTTTAAAAGTTCGGTCGGACCAAATATATCATAATCAACCTTGTCCCATACTATACCATCAGGTATAGGAACTGCTGTAATGTTCACTGATGACAAGTCTCTTTGTTCACGATGTGATGAAACATGAGGTTTCAGTATTAAGTTCACTTTTGATGCTGCAGAGCTTTGGCGAAGGTAAATTCCATTTATAAGTAAGCAAAAGACAGTACTAAGCCTATCCAGAAGAGAAAGAAAAGTATCCCGGTGCTTATCCGAAGTTCTATCCATGGTGACACCAGGTAAGTCTTTCTAAGAAAGATGAAGAAGTCTTTGATTTGTTGTTTACGAGATAATGGGGCTGGCATTATTTCAGGTTCACTTGGATCCAATGAAAAGGTATCAAAGTCGATGAAATAGCCAGATGCAGTTCGATCTATTTTAGATAGCTCAGCAGGTTTTGTTGAACTTGCAGATTACTCTTGTTGAGGCATGTTTATGTAGACTTCCGTTTTAGGTCGAATTGAAATTTGTCTTTCATTTTGATTTTGACTTTCTGTATCAAGAGGAACGAGTTCCATTGCATTATTGCATAGTCCATCATTCCGTATGGGAGACTCTTCAAACGTGATGACCCTTTCCATCTGAACTTCCTGTATGGTAGTGAGAGGAGGACGTCAGCTACCCAGGAGCCCACAAGGCCTTCTATTCAGTATCGGCCACATAGTGTGGTTTTATCAGATCAATGGAGACAAATCTTTTCTCCTTTTTTATGGCAAGAGGTGGCAGAAGTACGGTTCTTGTTCCTTCAACTGCCAGGACAGGTACAGGCTTTCTGTATGATGGTCCAAATTCTCTTTTGTCCGTAATCTTTTCTCTGACCAGATCCCTGAATTTTGGAATCCTAACAGGTCTTGCCGTGGCTGACTTGACTTACCCAGTGGCGAACCTTTTCACTTGGACATTGCTCTGTAGAGCCTGTGATTCATTCAGTTCCTGTAAAACAGCCAAACGTTTATTGATGTCAAAAGGTTTTTTATCCACCACTGTGCCTTTACAATCTAGGTCAGGTACCCACATTCTCGTCCCAATTAGGACCTCATAAGGAGTGACCCCACCTAGAGAGCTTCTTGGCATGTTGTTTAAGGCCCTCTGGACCCCATATCAGTGATTGACCCAACTACCACCCACGCCTAACACTCTAGCTGCTAATGATCACTTTAAGTTCCGGTTTTTCCTCTCCACGACTGAATTTCCCTCGGGATGGTATGGAGAGGAGTACCGCAATGCTACACCCCGACCTTCCATTACCACCTTGTAAGCCCTAGCGCTTAACGCGGGGCCACAGTCAGAATGTAATGTGCCAACTGCGTATGTCCCTATAAAGACTCGCAAATCTTTGATAACAGTTCAAGCGTCAGCCGAGCGCTGAGGCCATACCCATTTGAATCTCAAGCAGGAATCCACTGCAACCATTATGTACTTGTAAGCCCCATCTGATTGTAAGGGGCTGCAGTGGTCCAAATAGATACACGCAAGAGGTCTGTCTGATATCAACAATGGTGTCTGCGCTGGACGTGTTATGGTGGAGCCTGTCATCTGTTGACAGATGTCGCACTTTAAGACTTAGGGGCCGATTCCGATCTGGGTCGGAAAGCTCTCCGACCGATCTGGATCCGGATTGTTTTCCGACTGAGCCGGACCCCTGCAGTCCGACCAAACGAGTACGATGCGGCCGTATGCTGCCGGACTCGGTTCGGTCGGACTCCCATTGAAGTCAATGGGAGCCGGTCGTACGACGTGTACATGGGCTCCCATTGACTCAATGGGTACGTTGCGCACAAGGGTGCCCCCTGTAGTGGGTATGCGTTGGTGCCATCCGCACCGTACACGCATGTATAGGGGGGACCCATGGGTCCCCCTGTGTCCGACTCGTACGGCTACGGGTGAAGGGGGGTCCGGCACGGACCCCCGAAGTCTGCATCCAGGAGCTTTTTTGTGTCGGAGGCTCCGACTCGATCCAGCTGTCTGGATCATGCATTGTACTGGCTCGGTCATAAAACATCTCCATTGCGCGTCACGAATCGAGTGCGAACGAGTCGGACGGAGTGGTTCGGACCCGGAAACGAGTCGGTCAGTGATTTCGCTTTCACTCGCATCGTACTTGCTCGCTCGGACGACTGTACCAATCGGTCGGAAACAAAGCCTCCGACTCGGATCCGGTAAAGCCGAATCCGATTCGGAGCCCTACCGACCGAGATCGGAATCGACCCCATAGTCTTTGGTCTGTTTTGTTAACCCTGGCCACCAATAGCGTTGTTTCAGTAAAGAAACCGTTGCCGTAACTCCTGTGTGCGCAGAACCTAGACCCTCATGTGCAGCTAAAATTAAGCCTAATCTGCGATCCATGTTTGGTATTACTCTATCCCCCACTCCTGGAATCTGAGCAAATGGAACGTTGTTTGCATCTAACTTGTAGGAGTACTTGAGTGGAAAACCTTTCGGAAGTGCTTTGTTGTCTTTGCGTGAAGCAATGACAGCTACCATTATCTGCCCGTCTATTCTCGTTTTTGAACAAGTGATTGCAGCTACGGACGCAGGTCGCACTGCCCCCTTCGCAGCTTCATCAGCCAATGAATTCCCTTCAACATGAACGCCATCACGTTGATGACTCAGCGTGTGTATCACGTGAGCTCTTGGTAGCTCGTTTTTCAATTCCGCTACCTGTTCCCATAGCATTTTGTGCTTTATTGTGCCACCTTTTGAGTCTTTAACCCCTTGACCGCGATCGGAATTCCGCTCGTGTGCTGGACATTCCGATTGCGGGTGCGGTCGTGACGAGCTCAGCTCGTCATGCGCACAGCGCTACCGCGCAGCATGACGAGCTGAGCTCGTCACGCGCTTCGAAGGGGTTAAACCCATTTTGTCCCCAATAGTTTATGTATTCATTATATGACTGGACACAGTAAAAGGAATTGCAAACAATTAGTGTGGGGAGTTCTCGATCCATATTAATCAGTGCCAGTAATAGAGCTTTTAGTTCTGCTAGCTGAGCCGTGCAGTCTCCTAGAGACTGAGTTTTTGTACAGCTTGAATGGAACTTGTCATCCTGCATACGACCTTTAACAATTGCACACGCGGCGCTGTACTGTTGTTTACTTCCTATGTCCGGTTGAGCAGATCCGTCTGTGTAAATTATGAATTCATACTGATCTAGAGGCATAATCTCATTCGGGAGAGGATATTCTTGTTCGTATTGCAGGAATGCCTGTGTTTTTAGACTTGGGTCGTATCTGTATTCTACATCTGACACAATGAGAGAATTAGCTCATTGTATCCATCGCAGATGTAAAGCCTTAGCATTTGAAACGCTTGCCTTTGTAGCAGACTCTAAGGCCAGTACTGGAGTCATGACGATAATTAGTTTCCCCTGAGCCAGTGCTCTTTCTCTCCCTACAGCAGTCTGTACCGCTGTCAGAATTTTTTCTATAGATGCAAAACTCATTTCAGCATTTGTGTACAAATGTGATTTGTATGGTATTGGGACAGTTTCACCTTCATTGTATGTTAAGTAGGTGTACCCATCAATGTTCCCTCTAATTTTTTTCCTCTGTGTGCGGCAGTGTAAGGTCTCTGTGCACTGCAGCCTAGGCTATGTGCGCCGGGAACCAGACCGCGCGTAAGGGTGCAGCGCCAAATATCACTCCAAGTTTTTGCTTAAAAAGTGAAAGGACGGTGCATTTCCACATCTGTAGCACCACATGAAGGGTCTAAAGGCAGGTGTTCAATTTAGATACACACGCCATGACATGAATTGGTTACACAGGCAAGTACACTTCGGGTTTAGAAAAGCATAGGACTCCAACGATGGTACCTTAAGATTTTACTAAAGATCCTCAACTCGAGCACTGTTCATAGGGTGGGAAAATGTTGGGAGCCTATACAAGATCACAGATATACAATACACATGGATATGGCACTAGATGAATCTGGCTGTGGGCGGCTTGGAGAAGCCTTTAAATACACAAAGTGCAAGCACTGGGTCTAGCCTCACAATGACCTCGGCGCCTTTTCTTATTTTCCGGCTCCTGAAACTACTGAGCTTAAACACGGAGTTGCATAAAACCGTGTTCCAATACTGCCCCGCGCATTGGCTTGCAATGCCAAAGGAGTGTGTAGTAATTACAAGGAGACTGACCCAGCATCACCCAGCTTGTCAATGAGGTGCCTTACACAGTGTTTGGTTAAAGATAGAACAGCCTTTCAAGCAATAATACAGTAAATTACCTTTGACACAATTCTGTCCCGAGTCACTATCAGGGAAGTGTATTTGTTGTGCTTGATCCCATTAAAATGGAAAAGGTTGAAAGAGTGGTGGATTTCAGAAAGGAAAGAGTCTATTGTGATTTAATGTAGTTCTCTGCTCATATAGTTTGTTTTGCTTAATTTTGATTCTTCTTGAATCTGTACATTTGTGAGCGATAAAAGGTTCACACCTTTTAATTTCTGCCTAGTACCAGTGATCACTCATGTTCAAGTGTTAGTAGTTGAATAGTGGTTATTGGAGGTAGATGTGAAGACGTCTTTTTCAAAGAAAATCCTGCAACACCTTGTATTGCAAAGGAATTGGTTACTATTCGGTATGCTTGAAGTGTTATGTAGATGCCTTTTTAATTTCAGAACAATTTTATATGTACAAAGGAAACATCATGAAATGCAATACAAGCTTTGTAAAGTATACAAAGGCAACACACACTAAAATCAGATGTGAAATCACAAGTTCTACAGTTTAAGGTGCAGTGCTTATAGCGATTAAAGACTATGTTAATTAATTCACTGTTATATTGGTTATGGATCAAAATGTTGTTGGGAAGCAAAATATTGAGACGCATCAGACATAAGAATAGAAATGTCACACAAACACAAGGAAAATATGAAAATGTCACATAAGGAAAATGAAACTTGCCAGCTATTTTTGCTGGAAATAAAGCGTCACTCATAGTTGTTGAAATTACACTAATAATTACACTGAAATCATGAAAAGTTCACACAGAGCAATGTGAAACCTTGACAGCTATGCATGTAATTTCTATATACGTTTCCCTCCTCTTTATGGCTTGATTTTGCTGGCGAGAAAGTGTTACTCACAGCCACGCCAAGGACCACGCATCAGGTGTTAGACTAACGCATTTCAGCCTTGGCTGTCAAGCCATAACGCCGCTATGCTGAAACTGGAGTGGCAGCAGGCCTGTGCGAGAGCGCTGCTCCTGGTAGGCTTTGCGGGCTGCTGGCTACAATGTATTAGTTAAAATAGGAAGTAATCCCCATGGCTGCGTGCGGCATTACGCTGGACGTGACAATGCCACGGCAGTGCTTCCACCGCAGCGCAGTAATTTAAGCATAATCATGAATGATCCCCCTGCCACCGCCGAGACCCAATCCCACGGACCCGTGGCGGCCGCTGGAGTCCAGAGCACGCACTGTGCAGCTGCTGAGTCTGAATGCAGCCCGGGTGGCACGTTTGCTGAGGGAGTCATTCGTTGTGGCCAGGAGGACTCTGGTTTCTATGATTCGAGAGAGGGCAAAGCTCTGGTAAAATAGGCGCGTCAGTGCTTGTTGGTAAGTGTGCTCGCTTTTAAGATGCATGTTTTTAATAAATATGCATACTTAAGCTCATGGTATTTAGAGAAAAAAACGTGCCTTGGAGTTGAAAACATTCCCTACTTCAGCCTAATCTATATCTAATCACGAGTGTATGATTTTTATTGATCCAGCTAGCTCTTTAGCGGGGTGATCAGTGCCCCAGTTGTACGCCGGCGGAGCCAGAGGGCAGGGCCGCCAGTCACTGACTCTGTGCCCCCTCCCGTGGAGAGCGAACAAAGACTTTAACATGCGAGGGTGCTCCTTTGACCTTTTGCAGTAACATTCCTATATCTGAAGCGGAGACAACATTTAACAGTATTTAGCATTATTCCTGCACTGGTGAATATTGTATTGTCTTTCTATATCTCAAATCTTGCTCCCACAGCCCACTTTCTCCACCAGTGGCGCCAGCAGAACCCCTCCAGGCACCCTCTCCTCTTATGCTGCAGTCTGGCTGCCTCCAATGCCGCCTCATTGCAAACACGTCCCCCGGCTGGCAATTACCAGAACCCCTCGGGGTGATCCAGGCAGGCCCCTGTGTTATGGCCGATCGCCTGTCTTGACCGCAGCGAAGCCGGTTCTCGCCAGGGGCTCTTCAGCCCCCAGGGCACCCCCGCAAAAGACACCGCCCTCCACTGGGTCAGCCCTCCTTCACGCAGCCTCCACTTCAGAGTCTTCTCCTCAGGGGCCTCCGCACCAGTGCCTTGCTGCAGGCCTCGCACAACTTTGTTTCTGCCGTTAGCCCCCTCTTTCGGCTCTCTGTCCTAACCCAGGTGGCGGGGACTGCAGGATTCAGCGTTGGATTAAAAATTACAGTTTTGTGTCCAGGATGAAGCACTTCTTGTCGACATCTTGCCGGCCATGCCTTCCCATGTGTGGGCATTTCAATGCCAAAATGAGTGTTTCTACTCAGGGCCGGCTCTGGGGTGGTGCGATCGGTGCCATCGCACCGGGTGCTGACTTGGGGTGGGGGTGCCATGTTTATTGTTTTAGAGGCAGCTGGTGCCGAGTTCTTAGTTCCAGCAATAAAAATCTCAAGATAACTCATCTGATTAATGTTCTTCCTGGAGAGAGACCGGAGCTTTGTCTAAGAAATGTTGACTTGTAGTGCAGAGGGTTAATATGTCTGCTGCAAATAACGTGTCCCATTCATATCACAAAGTGCATAAAATATAAATTGGTCAATGGGTTACCGCTTTTGGCAGAGAGATCCTGTTGTTACTTGTATAAGTTAAAATCCTAATATATTCACTGTCATCAAAGAGCTGCATGCAAACTGCAAGGAATGTGTTAAGAGCTATGTGTGTTTTTTGCCAGTCTTTTGTTATCCTAATATTGCAAAAATGGTTCATTTATGTAGAAATCAATTCTTATTATTTAGGAAAACCCCCAACATTGGTGTAACATTTTTAAATTCTGAATTTGTATTTTTCAAGACCAAAGTCTCAAACTATACTGCCTACCAGAATGGATGACATTTTACTCCTACACCTTGTAGGCCTTTGTCTTATGTAACATTTCCTATACACTCATTTACACATGGGATTGTCTCTGTGCAATGTGTGTGTGATCTAAAGTGTTCTGACACCTTAAACTGGTATGAGTCGTGCTATAAATCGAAATTAATCTAAGAGACAGTGGTTATTGAGACTTGAGGAGCACTGTCAAATGGTGGTAGTGTGGGAATCTGTGGCGGAGGTGGTCATTGGGGGCGCCACAAAACATTGTCGCACAGGGCGCCACCATTGCTAAAGCCGGCCCTGTTTCTACTTATGCCTTGTGCATGCGAATGCATCAATAATGTCGCCTTGCACCGAATTTGTGTTTGGACTCAAAGGGGAAATGAAGGGGAACTTAGTCAAGACCTATGATTTAGTGAGTTTGTAAATGTCATGAAAAAGAGTCCACCTCACAGTTTCTAGTGGTCGAAAGTTTTCACGAACTGTGCAACGTACTTGCAATAATACAGCGCCCTTGCTCACTCCGCTGCTGCCCGGCTATGTGTCCCCCTCAGCCTCTCTTGCACCCAAATTAATGCCCCTTAGCTGTTTGCCGTGGCGGTTGTTAAACCGTGAATTTTAGTGTGTTGATTTTGCTTGTGAGAAAATGTCACTCATATTACACTGAAACATATGAAAATGTCACACATAGCAATCTGAAACCTTGGCAGCTATGTACTCATGATCCTTAAAATGTCACTCATATTACACAAACATATGAAAATGTCACACATAGCAATCTGAAACCTTGGCAGCTATGTACTCATGATCCTTAAAATGTCACTCATATTACACAAACATATGAAAATGTCACACATAGCAATCTGAAACCCTGGCAGCTATGTACTCATGATCCTTAAAATGTCACTCATATTACACAAACATATGAAAATGTCACACATAGCAATCTGAAACCTTGGCAGCTATGTACTCATGATCCTTAAAATGTCACTCATATTACACAAACATATGAAAATGTCACACATAGCAATCTGAAACCCTGGCAGCTATGTACTCATGATCCTTAAAATGTCACTCATATTACACAAACATATGAAAATGTCACACATAGCAATCTGAAACCTTGGCAGCTATGTACTCATGATCCTTAAAATGTCACTCATATTACACAAACATATGAAAATGTCACACATAGCAATCTGAAACCCTGGCAGCTATGTACTCATGATCCTTAAAATGTCACTCATATAACACAAACATATGAAAATGTCACACATAGCAATCTGAAACCCTGGCAGCTATGTACTCATGATCCTTAAAATGTCACTCATATTACACAAACATATGAAAATGTCACACATAGCAATCTGAAACCCTGGCAGCTATGTACTCATGATCCTTAAAATGTCACTCATATTACACAAACATATGAAAATGTCACACATAGCAATCTGAAACCCTGGCAGCTATGTACTCATGATCCTTAAAATGTCACTCATATTACACAAACATATGAAAATGTCCCACATGGCAATCTGAAACCTTGGCAGCTATGAAGCACACGTCCTGCGTTACATTTGCTACATTCCTTTTCCTACTAGTGGGCAGCTGCGGGGTTGAATGTGGGCCTTTGAGATAATAATCGTGTTAATTGCAGCGCCCGTGTGCACTGCAATTAACAAGAATACTATCTCAAAGGCCCACATTCAGCCACGCACTTTTAACAAAAGAAATGCAGGGTCAAACACGACATGTGATTCTGAAAGCACAAGTTGTGTTTCACCCTGCATTCGCTTTGCTAATAGTGCGGGGCTGAATGTGGGCCTTTGAAATAGTTTTCATGCTAATTGCAGTGCACACGGGCGCTGCAATTAACAAGAATACTATCTCAAAGGCCCACATTCAGCCCCGCAGCTGCCCACTATTAGCTAAAGACTGCAGGGTCAAATACGTACGTGTGCTTTCAGATGATTCTGAAAGCACACGTTGTGTATGACTGCATTCCTTTGCTAATAGTGGGCAGCTGCGGGGCTGAATGTGGGCCTTTGAGATAGTATTCTTGTTAATTGCAGCGCCCGTGTGCACTGCAATCAGCATGAAAACTATTTCAAAGGCCCACATTCAGCCCCGCAGATGCCCACTATTAGCAAAGGAATGCAGAGTCAAACACGACGTGTTCTTTCAGAATCATCTGAAAGAACATGTCTCGCTTTAGATTGCCGCATTACTTTTCTAATAGTGACGCTAGCAGGGCAGTTTATGGGCCTTTGTAAAGTATTCATGTTAATTGCAGCGCATGACGGCGCTGCAATTAACATGAATACTTTCACAAAGGCCCACAAACTGCCAGCTGGCGTGCACTATTGAGAAAAATGCGGCAAGTGCAGGCGCCACTTGCTCGTAAACCCGAGCCCTCCCTAACCATCCAGGACATAAGGGAGACACTTTCCTGACGCTCGGCTGTGTCCTCTCCTCCGTTGTCTCCAGCTCTGCCTCGTACAACCAGGAAATTGCTGTTTTTCTCGCTGCTCGCGTTTAAAAACGGGGCGCGATCGGACTTACGGGCTGTGTTGCGTGTGTGCGCGCTACAATTGGGACACTGCGCGCTCGGGGTGACCTCAGTGCGCGGGCGCGCACCCGCGCACGTTCTAGGGAACAGTGGTACCCATATTGACCCGCAAGTATACAGATCACTAGATTGCGGACATTTACGCGTGTCTGTAAGTGTTTGGATGCTATCATGTCAGCTTGTAGCGACCGAAGGATATCTGTGTAATCCTGTGTCCATTGCCTAAATGAGAAATCAGGTCTTATGAGGTCATAGAAAGGTTTAACCCTTTCTGCATAATCCAAAATGTATGATCCGCCGAAATTTAGGAATTCCAGTATGGACTGTAAATTTTTCAATGATTTCGGAGGTTGGAGCAGCGCGCATTTTTCTAAAAAGTTGGCTGCCAAGCTTTTTCCTTCACTTGAAAGTTCATATCTCAAAAATAGGACATTGAGATGGGCTATTTTTGATTTTTTAAAGTTAAACTTGTAGCCCTCAGAGGCAAATCCAAAATTATGGTGCTCACCCTGGTCAAGTGTTCCTCTAGGTCATCATCCATTAGATAAATATCATCTACATAGGACAATGCCTCCTCGTCCATATTCTGTAGTAACTCAGTTACCCTGGCTGAAACCAACCACGGGCTGTTCTTATACCCCTGGAGGAGTCAACAAAATTGCCGCTGGGACCCCGGTGCTGAGAATGCTGTCAAGTATCTGCTCTCAGGTGCTATATTTTGGCAGAAAAATCCATTTGAGATATCTAGTGTTGTTTTGTATTTTTTTTCGCACAATATTATTCATTAATGCGGCACTATGTGCATTTTGTACTGCAAATGTTTTTGTGCATGAGTTCAGATGTCTGTAATCTAAAACTAGACGATATGAATTGTCGGGTTTCATTATGGGAAACAAAGGATTATTAATTGAAGAGGTGCAAGTTTCAATCGCACCTTGGTATTCAAGTTGATCTAAGATCTCCCTGACCTGTTTTTTCGCTTCCTGTTTTATTGGATACTGTCTCTGTGGAGTTGGAGTAGATTTTAGTGGTATCACGTGGTGAGTTGATTCTTCTTCCCACCCAACATGGTTGCGATATAATGCAGGATCAAGGGCTATTGCCCACTCCCGTGCGTAAGTATGTTTTAAGTATTGGGGAACCAGGTTGGGAAAAGCTGGCATAATTACCGTTTCTCCCTTTGGGCATTCCATAACAATAGTAGGCTGCCAATTTCTCTCAGCTAAAAGGATGTCGTAGCCAAAAGCCAGGTTCTCCCAAAAGAGACCTTTAATTTTTCTGGGCTTGCCCTTCTATTCTGAGTATTATCTTGTGTAGCTTATGTGGGACACTTACCCTAGTATCAGGTGTTTCCACTGTGATATACTCACTCAACTCAGCTGTCACCAGAAATTCCATCAGGTTCTGGCGAGCTATTGTTATTTCTGCTGCGCTGTCTAGCATCGTCAGAGCCCATTCCCCATTCAGTAGTTGAGTCCTCAGAATTCTGGGCATGTCTAACTTTGAGACCTGCTACCTTCTTCTTTTTTTAAATTGAGGTTTTGATTTAGGCTTTTCTTCTTTTTTGGAAGCGTAGTCTGAAGTGCGTTGCGTGTCTCTGGACTTTGTACGCTCTTCTTGTCTGTGTTCTGGTCGTCCTTCCCTCTCTGAGTTTTTTGATGAACCCTGAAAAGAACGAGAGGAACCTGTATCAGTGTCCTGATACCTGTCAGGCTTTTTTATGTTATCTCTATTCCTAAGGTTATACCTCCTTTCGGGGGGCTCCTGTTGAGGAGACCTACCCCTGGATTGAGATCTATTCTTTTGTTGTTTGCTATTATCCCATTTCTTTTTTGAAGAAACCAGTGTTTGCTTTGCCTGTTCTTTATCTGGACCTCCCATTAGTTGAGGTTTTACTGGTCTAGCTTCCACACTATCCCTACCTAATTCTGCATAAGCAGTTTCAATTACTAAAGGAGTGAAATCTCTCAGACGTTGGCGTATTGCCACTGATGCTGCTTCCCCTTTAATGTTTGCTAATATTATAGCTGATACCTGGGGAAAGTCATTTAGTAACTTCATCCCTAAGTTCAGAGCAGATTCTGCTCCATACTCGTTCTGTATTTGTCTCAATACATCTGGTATTACTACTAATGAAGGGATACCATGAGTTCTAGTGTAGATTGCAGCGAAAACTGTACCCCAAGAGGTACAATCCTCTATCGGGGGAGCTATCCCCATCGGCAAACAAATTGTTAGCATTCTATGCTTTTCTTATGGACCCGTGTGTGGAAATACTGCCTCTAGCTGTGTTATTTTTTTAGCTATCCAGAAAGGCATTTGTTCATGTTTAGTGGGCATTTTACCCATCACTGCGTGTAACGTTTGTGGTGTAACTTTAGTTGTAGAAGTTTGTACTGGTCCTGGTTGTGTAGCCGGTGTTGGCTGAAGTGTCAGTGTTCTCATCACAAACTGTCATGTTTCTGTAAAGTTTTATTAATTCTTTATGAAGTGTAAGTAAGTCTCCTGCTGGCATTGTGTCAATGTCAGGGTGTGGTGTATAGGCCGCTAGTACCGGCCATGTTGCTCCGTCTCTTCCGAGCGGACCGAGTCTTACTCTATTTCTTGCATGGGGTAGGGCGCCTTTAAACCAGTATAAGTGTTCCTGGTAAGTGAGTGGAATTTCAATATACTCGTACAGACAATATTCGTTCGGTATTTCATCTTCTGTGTACTAATGAAATGTCTTTGTTAGTGCATTTGCATGTGGGAATGTAACCCATGAATAGAATACCTCTGTTCTAAATGATTTGTGTGCCTCAATCACGAACATTACTGACCCACCCCTAGCTGTAACACTGTTTGCTACTAGTTTTAGGGTGATGGCATTTCTAACATTTTCCGCAATGTGTATTGAGTCTGCATCTTCTTCTCCTGAGAGGTTTAATGCAACCACAGGATCTTCCTGTACAGTCATTGTTTTAGTAAGATGAGCTTTTCAAGGGAACTGAGATAAGGTGTTATGCACAATAGGAACACTGTATCCTCCTAGCTTGATTAAACCAACAGCCAATACATAGGATTTTGCCTACTCAGCTGTGGCGGATTTTGTTCCCTTCCACTCCAGACGTCTCTGGGGAAATGTGAGTAGGGGTCTCTGAGAAAAGCACGACTGAACTACTCAGATTTGACCGCTAAATAAGTACCCAACCAACGTTGGTGGCGCCATGTCGTGTAGTTCCTATAAAACCTATACAGGATCTGACCGTTTAGACAACACACACTGCGGACTTGGTGCCAAGACTGATTCCCGACACCCCCACCGACTATGTTGGCCTGTATACCAGCTAGCTCACAGTGCCACTAGAAACTCCTCTTACCAAGGAGAGAATAGTTCTTGGCAACTATCGAACATGACAACCCTGATCCCTCAGAATCGTGGAAACAGTGCAATACTTTTCGCTCAGTCACTCGTGCTCAGTTGGTCTCAGAGGGAAACACAGAATAAACGATATGGACGTTTTTCAATAAGCATTTATTGAACACTCGTCATTCTAGTGTAAAATAGGTGTGCTGAAACAACCACT
The DNA here is from genome assembly GCA_963921515.1 of Calotriton arnoldi. NCBI lineage: Eukaryota > Metazoa > Chordata > Amphibia > Caudata > Salamandridae > Calotriton > Calotriton arnoldi. Next base: position 886,420 of record CAWUFW010007125.1, read on the forward strand.
AGACAGAAAAAGATATAAATGATTAGAAGCACTAAGAAGGTGAAAGAATGGTAGATCTTTACCATTCTGCTATAATCATGAACATAGGCAAGTATATAAAATACATGACAATAAAATGCGTACTCTTACGATGCTACCCTAACTAGATGCACCTAAGTATACCTAGCATGTGTGTAGGTGTTAAGCCAAGAACCCCTCTAGGATAAAGTCAACCCCATTACCTGAAGTGAGAGACTGTGAGACCCCATCTTGGTCTCAAGTTGGACACCCCACAAGGGATGTTCAGACCACTGCAAGCTGGAGTATCTGCATGCAGGAACCTCAGCGTCTCGCGTCAGTGTGTCGGCATGGAAGTCGTGATCTCCTCTGACTATTTCAGCAAGATGTGATGTTTATATACCCGAAGGTATCCCCAGGGGGTTCTACCTTGCTGTGCCACTGTCAGACTTAGGATGACGTCGGGAATGAACCTTGTACATAGTTATTATGCAGGAGATGGTAGTCCTGCTGAGTTTCCAAGAATCCAAGGATCCTCACGCATAATGTATGAGGCTATTGTTCAGCAAAAATCCCACGTTCTGTAAGCAGCACTGTAACTAGGTAAAGGGTCAGTCCTAGCAGCTTGTTATGTATGTAGTGTAGGGAGGAATATAGGTGAAAGGTTGGGATGTTATCCTGGCCTATATTGGGGTACCTATATGGAATATAACAGGTCAAGGTATTGTGCAAGGATCAGATCAGCAATGTCTGCAGCGTGTTTAACCGCTGACCTGCAGTTGAGAAGCATGGACTTGATAAGAGATTTGGTCGTTAGTGCCTCTTGATGAGTAGTTGGGACCTGTGGAAGATTATACTTGTTCAGAGTCTAAAGGTTAAGACTAGGATCTCTGAGAGGGTTGGAGAGGATGGTCTGGATATTGAACTCTGAAAGGGTCCGAGTCCACAGGAGTGGGGTTGTAGGAAACTAGTAGGGAGTAAATATCATTGTAAGAAAGATGTTCGGTGATTATCTGAGGTCTCATAGAGGCATTGGGGTGGGGTCTTGATCTTAAAGTTATAATAGTAGGGTTCTCTATTTTTGATGATATATGCATGGATTTGTTGGACCATCCATTAGTAGGTAGGGTGTGTTGATTGGGGTGTATGGTTCTGTTAATTTTAGGTGCCTGAATGGGGTTCCAGCATTTCTCCTGCTTCAAGGTGGTGAGTATAAGGTTCTGGAGGTCTGCTTTGATAAGCTAAAGGTCTCTATCAATGGCATCAAGTTTGTCCTCCAGGGTAGGGTGACTGATGCTATAGGTGCAAGCGTGGCTTAGACTGGGGATGGAAGTCATGAGAGAACTATCCGGGATGGTGGGATAATCTGGGGGACCAGGTAGGAGATAGGAGAGGTGGGAGAAGTGAGAGGTGAGTGTGGGCAAGAGTTTTGGGAGCTGAGAGTGATGATAGGTAGAGGAGATGGAAGGGGTCTCCATGGCTTGTCATTTGCAGAATTTGGGTTTTGATGGGCAGTACGTGTGATCAGGTTAGTGGAAGAGGTCAAGTATGTAGTCGATTGGTTATTCGAAAGATTAAATTTGGGGGGGCAGTTGCACCTGGGTGGACGGATAGAGGTCCTGGGTCCATCCAGATTGAGGCTGTTGACAGAATCACAGCCCTGTTTATTAGTTTCACTCCTCCTGTGAGATACATGAGGGGGCATGTGAGATAAGAGGATAGTGGGAGAGGGGCAAGAGACAACGCTATGACAAGATGGTCTGGATTTATTAGAGTTGGTTCTATTGTTGTAGGATAGGGAGTGGTCGCAAGGTGGGGCTTCGAAAAGGGAAGTACCTGTGATTTGGTAAGAAGGTGGTAGGCAGGACCACTGGGGGTAGAGGGGGTATTTTTAGACTACATGTTTTTGATCTTCTTAAAGAATTTGTCGAACTGTTCTAGGTCCTGTCAGATGATTGTATGAGTACATTTCCATTATTGTATAGTGATAATGTTGCTTTAGCATGGAAGATTGGTGAGGATATAATGGAAATACGTAGTCCATGGGGTGTTTTCTTGGAAGAGTGAATTCAGAGTGAGGATGTAATAGCTCTCCTCCATTGTACTCTTCTGTTTGTGAAGAAGATAAGGTCATTAACCAGGGTGCCTTTTTTGGGACAAAGATAGGAGAATTCTGTTTGAGTAATTTATGTTTGAAATTCTTAGTTGAATTTTTAGATAGGTTTGGAGGGTAAATAATCTTGTAAGCATTGCAGCCCACCCGAGCTGATCAGTTATTGTTAGTACTGTGTATGTATTGGTCCATTATGGATAAAGGTAACGAAGGTTAAAGAGGTTAAATACTTGCAAGAGTAATCAAAGGAACTTTGGGGAAATCAACTTTCTGCTGACTAAATAATTGCCTGAATATTAGGGAGTACAGACAAAAGTGAGAGGCTGGGGGAGGATGAATAAAATGGGTGGATGATAGAACTAGAGATCTTCAGTGATTTTCCAAATAAAGAGAGAGAAATTGAAGCAGAAATGCAGATTCTGACATAGCCTTCATTAGCTGTGAAAAGGCTGGCACTATAGGGCAGACAGAGCTCATTCGAATAGAGTGGTGGAGATCTCTGTATCCATTCTAAAATGGCTGCCCTATTTGAAAAACTAATGATATAATATCCTAGTCCTTCTTTCCTTTCTAGGAACCTGAAAGGAAAAATCAAGATCTGTTTTGGATATGTAGAGGTGAGAGGGTTGCCATTTTGTGGAAGAGGTTTTCAGGGCATTGGGAGCCCTAACATGGCGGTCAGCAGCAATTGCAGACAGCCTGGTGCAGTCAGATACACAGGAGTATCTGGAAAAGTTGCTGCTGGTTAGATTTCAAGTTGGCGGCGAGCAACAATCGTGTTCTGCAGCTCTCTCAACCAGAGAGGGTCAGTGGAAGGGTGGGCAACCTCCGAGGCCCTCAGCGCCAGATAACCACGGGACCGGATCTCATTGATAGCTGTCCCTGCCTCGCAGAGATCAGCAGGGCTGTGCTGGTCAGTGGGAATGTTATCAAGTGGAGCCCGCAGCGATAGGCATCCACCGAGTTGCCTGGCTCTCCATCCGGTGACAGAGAACTCTGTTCAGGCAACCCTCCAGGATGTGTTAGTCCACGAGGGTGACTACAGCCCTATCGGAAATATCACTGGGGCCAAAAGTAGTCCACCCCTTCCTCCAGCAGCTGAGCAGGTGTCGGGTGGGCCAGCGACCAGGTCAGGTAGTGATCAGCATAACTCACCAGGCTCCAGGGCGCTTCAGCACATGGACCATGACCCACTCGTCCTCTCTATTGGCAAGCAGCTCCCTAAGGCAGAAGCGTATCTTCATATATGGTTTGTGAGAAATTTGGTTACTGGTTGAGGGGATTGAAACCCTACTCAGGCAGGGACCACAATCTTTGTTAGGGTGAGAAACAAGCAACACAAAAATTTACTTGTGCTCAACCCTCTGGTAGCTTGGCACAGAACAGTGAGACTTAACTTAGAGGCAATGTATAAAGTATTTATTCAGCTATTCGAATAGTAATAAAGTAAAAACACAACATAATATGGTCATTGCCATAGCATGAAGATCCTTTTGTCATCACAAATGGTAGGGCCGGAGCTTCATGGTGGTGCTTCCCATGAGTGGTCGATGCTGTAGCATGGATGGTCGGGTTGATGGCGCTTCACATTGGTGGGTAGGGAGAGCGGCAAGGTTTTGCACAAAATGGCACAATTGTGGTCATGAGGAGCCCACAAATCTCCAATTCAACTCCACTGAAGCCACACCAAAGGTCCAGGACCTAAGGAACACCACTCAGGGGCCAGGGGTGTACTCCAGCTGCATCTGGGTGCTAGGACAGGTGATTGGGAGCCTGTTAAGTCCTTGTGGCTCTGAAAAGGAGGCCCGCAGACTAGCCCTTGGAGTCACTCTGGAAATCCTGGGTTCAGGTGCATGTCCAATCCCTTTAACCCACTCAGGAGAGCAGCAGGGCAGCAATCCAGCAAGGCAGCCTTTCAGCAAGACAGTAGTCCAGCAGGGCATCAGTCAAGCAGAGTGGCAGTTCTTTCAGCAGCGCATCTTTCTTTCTTCCAGGCAGAGTCTCCACAGGGCCAGAAGTGTACTGAAGAGTTAGTGTCTGAGGTCCAATATTTATTCCTGGTGTCTCCTTTGAAGTGGGGGACGGTTCTAGAGGTTTCCCTTTGAAGTGCACATGTTTCCTACCTCCCCTGCCCTGGCTCCTGACTAACAACATAGGGTATGCAATCCTATGCATGAAGGCAGGAGACAGCCTATTTAGGTGTAAATAGGGCTGTGCCCAACTCCTTCCTCCCATCCAGCAAGTGATGGCCCATAGAAGCACACCTAAGCTCTCATATATCGTACTGTCTAGAAGGAATACACAAAGAACAACTGCCAACTACACCCAGTCATGTGACCAGAGACAGACTACAAACACAAAATGTCTAAGGCAGGAAAATGGCAACTTTCTAAGAGTGACATTTTCAAAATTGTAATAAAAAATCTGACTGCATCAGAAAAGAAGATTTTTCATTACAATTTTAAAGACACCAAACATGAACTGTTTATCTGTTTACATTTGGAAGTTACTGCTTACTAAATGTAATAAGCTAACACCAAGGTTATGCTGCAGAAGAGGTAGATTTTGCAATAGCGAAAAATGAATTTAAGAGTTTTTCACCATCAGGACATGTAAAACTTAAAAGTGCATGTCCTACTTTTAAATACAGTGCACCCTGCCATCTGGGCTGCTCAGGATCTACCCTAGCGGTGACTTATTTGTATTAAAAGGAAGGTTTAGACCTGGTAAAAAGTTATTTTTGCCAGGTCAAAATGGCAGTTTAAAACTACACACACAGGCTGCAATGTCAGGCTTGATATCGGTTTGCAAGGCTACCTAAGTGGGTGGCACAACAAGTGCTGCAGGCCCACTAGTGGAATTTAATTTACAAGCCATGGGGACATTTAGTATCACTTTACTAGGGACCTTTAAGTAAATTAAATATGTCAATTGGGTGTAAGCCCATTCTACTATGTTTAGAAGAGAGATCACAAGCACTTTAGCACTGGTTAGCAGTGGTAAAGTGCACAGAGTCCTAAGGCCAGCAAAAATGAATTCAGCAAAAAAGTGGAAGGTAAAGGCAAAAGGTTTGGGGTGACCCTGCAGAGAGGGCCAGTTCCAACACAGTTATAAAGTGGAAAAGAGGAGTCTTGGCATCTGGCTGTCTCTATTGTTCTCTATTGTATGCAATGCAACCCATAAAAAGAATCAACTTAAAAGTTGCTAATATAGACTCTAGTGCGAAAAAGAGACTGCTGGGGTTGTTAAAGCAGGAGTCACTCGCGTCCTGTAGTTTGCTCTTGCATAAAGCATGGACATCAGGGTGAAAAGACAGCATATCAATCATCAATTTGTGTTTTTATGGAACATGAAAGTTTTAGCGCACGTAGATGACATATCTAATGGGCCGGCGGGAAATGTGGTCCCCGTGATGCAATGAGCCAAATAATACACAATACTGATTCCTTAATAGGTGTGTTACTAAAATAAAATAATACTTCTCTTCTGAACTGGTGGACATAGCAGTAATAACATGTTCTGCACTGCAAGGAAACATGGACAAGCCTTTCTTTTTATGTCAGAGCTCTCCATTCTAACTGTGGAGTGTCCACAGTCTTTAGTTTACTATTGAAACCTAGTTTGTGAATACTAAAAAAGAGTAATCCTACACAAAAGTGTAAGCTTACCTGTGTGCATCAGGCCAAATATGTTTTAGAATATGCCAATGTTTCTTCAATATCTTCACAATTTGTGTGGGAATAAAATGTAGTGACATGCAAATTTATCAGATGGTGGTTTAGCCTTAGGTTGTAAAAGCCCCTCTCTAGCTTTGTACAAGGCTCTTTTCATAGCTATTCTGACCACTTGTCTAGGATAACCTCTCTCCAGGAACCTGGCCGATAGCAGATTAGCTTCTCTGAAGTAATCTGACTTTTTGTATGCAATTTCGACTGACTCAAATGAACTGGCCATAAGGTACCCTGTCCCTCAGAGCCATTGATGAAAGCTCTTGTACAGGAGAAGAGTGTTCCTCTATGTAGGTTTGCCATACAAAGATGTAATAAGCTTATTTATATCATATTTTATCCACAGGTCTAGAAATGATATGCAGTCATTATCACTATTATAGGTGAACTTGAGGTTATCCTGAGTGCGGTTCAGATATTCAATTAGCAGCTCTAGTTTCGCTTTCAGACCAGGTTATGTAAAATATCATTTATGTACCTCTTCCAACATTTTACTGAGGCTTAGTAAGGCTTATTCTCATTCAGTATAAACTTCTGTTCAAAGTTATTGACATACAAAATTGCCAAATCTAAAGCAAAAATATCTCCATGGAAGTACCACAGCATTGACAATAATAATCATCGTTGTAGTAGAAATACTTTGATGTAAGTGCAGTGGTTAGATATAGTATGATGAATTCAATAGGATCTTCTAAAAAGGTGGATCGTGTTTGCAGAATCTGACGACTAATCTTTATACTTTCTTTCTGTGGTATATTGGTGTACAAGTACTCTAATTTACGTGTCACCAGCAGATCAGTACTGGGGTTGAAATCCATGCCTTCAATAAGGTTAATCCTAAATATACTGTCCCTGACATGGGTCTCAATCTGGGGTACAAAATGTTTGATAAAGAGATTGATATATTCACCCAGCAGTTCAAGAATTGACCCATAGCCTGAAAGTATTGGTTTCCCTGGTGATCATGTACTACTGTTATTGATTTTGGGTAATGTGTAAAGTACTAGTATTCTTTGTTGTTTCCTATTAAGAAAATGAAATTCATCCTGAGTAAGGAACTCCTCCTTCTTGAGTTCGGTGACAATCCTAATGATCTCTTCTCTAATATGAAGTAATGGATTATGGGGGGGCGTGGTCAGCCAGCCAAACATGGCAGACGCGAGTCGCTAGAGCTACGTCCTTCCACCCCTAATTATCCTGTTTAACTCCAGTATCCCCCGCCATCCGTGTGTGCCCAGCCGGCAAAAGAATACCTGAGCAGTGACAGCCCAAAGCTGTGGCCAGATGAATGTGAAGGGGCATGAAATGGTGCGTCTGCGATCCTGTAGTGCTCGACACCGAGGGGCGCGCCGCAGAGCACATCCAGCAGTGCGATTAGCAGTTGTAAGACGCCCAACTTCCCCCGGCCATCGAGTGTACTGCAGCGGTCATCACGGAGGTGGACTGCAGCTGTACACCACCTGAGCGACCCTCCTAGCAAAATTCATGGGCCGCTGCGACAGCGCCGTGCACTGCAAAAACCCAGCGGTGAGGCTCGCGTGCACAGTGAAACGCCGCGGCCTACAGTAACGGCCCACGAGGCGCGGTCCTGCACCCGCGGGGCCGCCGGAGCAGCTGGAAGGAGACGGCGGACTGCTGGGCCCCTCCGCCCTGAAAGTTTGCGTGACCCTCCATCGACAAGAGCTAGTGGGAGCCTGAGTATCTTGCTGTGCAGATGGAGGAAGAAGGCTGTCGATGCCATGAAATTACCCCCATAGCTGACAGCGATCGCGCAGTGGCTGGGCCGCTGAAATAACGAGAGGGCCTGCTGCGTGTATGCGGAGGTAAGCGGTCTGCCTCCATGACTTTCTCCCCACTCACTGGGACAGCTGCCATCAGTGAGGGGTGGGAGAAGACCACTATCACACCCTAAAACTCCACTGAGACCGCTAGCTGATGCAGTGAAAAAGCGGGCATATGAGCTCTGTAGACGCCTAGCGAGGACGCACACAGCGCTGAGGAGAACCGGAGGCCTATAGAGGCGGCCAATGTGGTGAGGGCCTGTGCCTCCTGAATCGCTGGGCCAGGAGCAAGACGCGGTCACACCACAGTACCCCTCAAGCTCCGAACCTGAAGCCCTCCTTGTGTTGCTGTTGAAGGGAGGTAGCAGTCCGCTGCTGATGTGCGCTTAGGCCACCCTTATGCCACTGGGGCGGACAGAGGGGGAAACAGAAAAAGAGACCTAGTGACCCCTGGGAAACGCAACAACCGCGCCCGACCTGAATTGTGAACCCACAGGGAGAGGCTGTTCCATGAGCCCGGAAGCGGACGGCCTGCCCCTGACTGCTCCCCCCCTCTCCTCGGCTGGATCATTGCTGCACGAGTTCACCCACCTCGCTGATGCACCCTGAACCGCTCTGAGACGATCACGTAAGCCGCAGGGGTAGGAGATAGTAGCCACCTGAACTGAGCCGCGGGGCTGACCTGGGTCTCGTTGGTGTGGACGGAATGGGGGGAGCAACAGCTCAGAACCCGCCCAGGCGCAGACTTGCCCGGAGGTCAGATCGGACCTAGGCTGACTGCTCAAGAAGCCGAGTGGAGCGCTGGCTCCGCAGAGTCCAAACAGGAGTGCAAGAGGGCGCGGCTCGCCTACACTGCGCAGGCCCACACTGCGCCACGAAGGCGCAGAAAAGCAGGCATAACGGGGCCGCCCCCCTGCACTGTACCATAAATGATCGGATAGTTCCCAGAGACGCCGAGGCACAGGCCAGCAGGACTGCCGCTAGGACACGGAGAAATCAGGCGCCTGGGGAGACATATTTCCCCCCCCTCTTCTATGAAGAAAAGACTTGGTCAGGCCTCACTACATCTGCACAAGGTAGAAGCGATAGTCAGGCGATAAAACACGGGTGCGTGAGTCGCATGGGCACATCACAGTCACCGCCAGCCCCACACGCTGTGTAGGCAGCTCCTCCACGCGCCTGGACCTACCACTACACCAGTACGGTCCCTGCCCTGACCTGTTCGCACCTACACAGACTGGTGGCAAATGCCAACAGTGCAGCAACTAGTAATGGGCATCTACGCACCAACACCCAGCAGCTGCACACGCAGACTGGCATCTCGGAGTCGACAGCGGCAGAGGGCGACACAAATGCAGAAATGCCACGTGCAATGCTCGCTGACAAACTGGACTCTGTCTTAGCAGCGGTGGAGAAGATAGGATCGGCGCTGGAGCAAACCCACACCTCGTTGGAATCCAAAATCGACAAGGTTACCTCAGACTTTACCCTCCTGAAAGCTGATCACCACAAACTCGGGGACAAAGTGCGCCTCCAGGAACAAACACTAGCGGAGCGCAAACCAGTCACACATAGTCACACTGCGGCTCTCCAAGACTTAATAGATCGGGTTCCATGACCTTGAAGACGAGGTAGAAGATGCAGAGGGGCGTTCGCGCCACAACAATATTCGCATCGTGGGACTTCCAGAAGGGGAAGAGGGGCGACAGCCGGAAGAATATGCTGAACGCTGGATCAGAGACTTGCTCCCCACTGGTACCCTGTCACCTCCCTTTGTAGTCGAGAGAGCGCACCGTGTCCCGGCACAAAAGTCACCGCCGGGAGCCCGCCTGTGCCCATTCCTGTTTAAAGTTCTCAACTATAGGGACAGGGACTCTATCCTCTGCGAAACCCGTAAACTGGCAGACATAAAGATAGGCAACAGCCAAATCATGGTCTTCCCAGATTACACAGCGCAAGTCCAATGCCGCAGAAGTGCATATACCGCCGTGAAAAGTCAGCTCCGCGACCTTGGTTTAAATTACTCACTGCTATTCCCTGCTCAACTACGTGTTGCTGCAAACGGATCGACGCGCTTCTTTGATTCACCCGCTGAAGTCTGGGACTGGCTAGAAGAATCAGGAACATTGACAGGTCCCCGACGGCCCGTGGCAGACGAGCCTAGAAAATTCATCAGAAAAAGGAATCATCGGAGCAAGCACAAGGGGCACCGCTCAGAACCGCGGCATCCTCCACGGCCCCTGACCCGGCACAGAGGAAAGCGGAAAGACATGAAGCACTACAAATGGCCGCGACGCTGGGAACTGCAACACACCACTCAGACTGTCACTTGAGCCCATCCAGGTCCTCGGCCACCGGGGACTCCACGCCATCCAAATTCGAGGACCCTGAGGAGTTCCCAATGCCAGAGGTCACGCCGCAAACAGCTGGTGACATTCTATGACTCTTTTCAAGGCCTCCTGTGAACTGCTGAGTGCAACCCACGCAAGTACCTGTCATGCCGACAAATGCTGTGTTACATGATGTGTTGAATATGTCACTGCCCCCCCCTTTTTTTTTGTTTTACACAGTGCAGCACTGCCTCACACATGAATACACCCAACATGCACTTAGCACTATGTTGGGGGACATGCGCGGCCTGCACCCTCCTCCCATGCGCTGTGGATAAGCCGTGGGGATACATGACCGAAACACGGCAACAAGGGGCACACCACTCTTTGCCGCCGACACATCACACACACCCACGCCACACGTCAGTTTGACAAAAAGTTCTTAGTCCTAAGTTGGGCAATATAGTTTGGACGAACCTCCCCTTGGAGCTCGCCCTCATGCTTATGCATAGCTTAGTTCACATATGTCCCCTGTTTTTAGTAGCGCTGAGCTGGAACACATCCCTGCAGGCCAGGAACTGTAACATTTTGCCCCCCCAACGCTGACCTCGTAAACGTAAAAAAGGGGTATGACACAGGTCAACGTAGTCACATGGAACGTGCGTGGTATACACACGCCATCATGTAGATACTCGATCTACGCCTATCTACGACACAGAGCCACTGACATAGCATTCCTCCAAGAAACACACATGTCCCACGTGGAACTGGGGCACCTCCGTCGCCGATGGAGGGGCCAAATACATGGCACCAGCTACTTCGCTCACGTACATGGCACCCTTTTCTGGGTGAGAGCAGGGGTGCCGTTTACGTGTGAAAAGATGCTACTCGACCCCGAAGGCAGATATGCGCTTGTGAGCGGGAGACTTAATGGTCAACCGATCCTCATCGAATCCATTTATGCCCCGAATGTTAGTCAGCCTACATTCCTCGAAGGCCTCACAAAAATCCTAGCAGGGTGGAGCGGAGTCCCCTGGCTCCTGGGGGGAGACTTTAACTCCGTACTCAATATAGGCCTGAACAGATTGTTCCCGTCCTTGTCCAAGACTGCAGCAACATCCAAAGCGCAGGCTCTCACAGACTTGTTGGCACACTGGGCATTATTAGACATTTGGCACGCCATCAATCCTGAGACTCGGATCTACTCACACTACTCAGCGGTGCACCGCCTGCATGTACGTCTAGATAGGATAGTGGAATCCCCTGCGCTGCTCCCTTTGGTCCACCATTTAGAATACCTAGGCCGGACGCACTCTGACCACAATTCCCAGCTTCTGACACTCCCCTGGGAACCTGAGTGCCCCCCTGCCCCCATGTGGAGACTCCAAACAGCCGCACTCGAAGACCCACCTTTTCGCTCCACCCTGGGCACGGCGATCCTTGCATATTTTGAACTTAATGAGGACACAGCAGGAGATGTGCTAATAGAGTGGGAAGCTCTCAAAGTCACGATAAGGGGACACTGCATCGGTGCGACATGGAACATACGCAAAACTCTCACCTCCAGCCTAACCAAAATAGAATTAGAGCTGCTGCGCCACGAGACAGAAGGGGAACGCGAAGGTAGACAGTAATCGTCTGGGGGAACTGTGCACACAACATGCGGAGCTGATGGAACGCCTCCGCTGTCACAATTACACTGCGCACACAGCCCGCGCTCATGCCACTGCTGATCGTGCAGGCCGTCTTCTGGCTTGGCTGATCCGCCAAGAACATGCCCGCACACCGATAGTTGCGCTGCACAATGACACAGGGCTTCTAGTGCACACGCAATGGGACATTCACAAGGCCCTAACGCAACACTACCAACGGCTGTACCAATCCCAAAGTCACCATGCTCCACACTTCCTCTCGTCCTTTCTAGAGCAAGTGTAACTACCTGAGGCGTCGCGGATGCACAATGAGATACTGGACGCCCAGGTTTCAGCAGAGGAGATTAGAGAAGCAATTATGTCCCTGGCCACGGGGAAAACCCCGGGAGCAGACGGGTTCCCGGCAGAATTTTACAAGACATATCAAGTGTCACTGGTACCACGGCTGTGCGCCCTTTACGCGGCCGCTGTAGACGAAGGGCGACTCCCTCCCACTTTATGTGAAGCACATCTGATCTCACTGCCCAAGCCCGATAGAGACCCAACAGACATGGGTTCATATCGACCACTAGCCCTATTCAACACTGATTATAAAATCTTAGCGATACTCCTAGCGGACAGGTTAGCGCAGGCAGTTCCCGATCTGGTACACGCGGACCAAAACGGCTTCGTGCCATCCCGAAACACCTCACTCAATCTGCGTCGCTTTTTTCGAGTCGCAACCTATTCTGTGCACGAATGGCCGAGAGCAGGCTGCCTCGTTGTCGATCTCGAGAAAGCATTCGACTCTCTCGAATGGAATTACATGTTTGCAACTCTCAAAAAATACAAATTAGGCTCCGATTTTTTGCAGTTAACCCGCCTACTCTACACAAATCCTGTGGTGAGAGTGAAGTTGGGACCATACGTTTCGGCTGCCATCCCGGTGCGGCGGGGGACGAGACAGGGCTGCCCGTTGTCCCCTCTCCTTTTTGCGCTCACAATGGAGCCACTGGCGGAGTCACTAAGAACACAGCTCCACGATGGCATACCGCTGGGCGATGGCACACACGTGGTGTCGCTGTACGCAGATGACCTGCTGATCTACTTAAGGGACATCACTCAGGTACCAGAACGACTAGCCCAAATCCTTCGGGAATTTGCGGTTGTATCATGGTTAATAAAAGTAAACATCGCTGAATCTAAATTATATGCCTTTAAAGAGGATTGCCACTATCCAGGCCTTATACTCAATGGTGTGAGAGTACAGTGGAGCGCTGATACATTCTGATACTTGGGCATAAGCGTGTATTGCCAGCCGCTGGACCTTTTCGGCGGAAACTTAGGCAGAGCGCTGACAGCGGTGAGATCCCAGATGCAATCCTGGAGTACGCTCCCTCTCGCAGTGGTCGGTAGAGTGGCACTAATCAAAATGGTGGCCCTGCCGAGATTCCTGTACTACTTTGCCAATCTGCCTGCCTATGTCCCCACCTCCTTTTTTTGCCGCACTGGAGAAGATGGCCAGGGACTTTATCTGGGGCCCCAATCGGCACAGGGTGGTGATTAAATAACTATATCTCCCCGTTGACCAGGGAGGCCTAGCAGCGCCCTGCTTTGAGCACTACTACCTGGCAGCCCAACTTCAATGGATCGCCAGATGGATGGCAGACCGCCAGCGCGATGACACGGCGACCACACACCCCTCGTACATGTTCCCCCAGATCCTTGCGCTCTTCCACCCCGGCACAAGGGAGCGGCCCCCAAGCCCCGATTCCTGAATGTAGCATACAGGTGCTACCGCAGAAGCCTTTACCTCACTCGGGGCACAATGCCCACCCCTGCACTCCCCCTGGAGGGTGCTCCTGCTGGCCGGTCAACGCTTACAGCCGCTGTACTCCAACACTGGCATGACGCGGGTATACAAACTCTAGTTGATCTCTACTGCGAAGGCTCGCTTGTTCCCTACACCACACTAGTGACCGACGAAGGACTCACTGCAGGGCAATTCCTCCTACACCGTTCATTGATAGCTACACTCTCCGTGAAATGGGGAGACCTCACCTCTGAGCCGCAAACGCATCTCACTGTGCAATTTCTACATGTCATGGGACGTGGTAGGCACCTGATGCAGTGGTTCGTGGCCTCGTTGCGACAACGCGCAGCAGTAAATCTAGATCCCCTCCGACACAAATGGGAACATGATCTGGGCCGACAATTCACGGATAAAGAATGGGAGTGGGCGCTGGCCAGTCCAGTACAGATCCCCAGAAATGCTAGATTTAGACAAATCCAGTACTACAGAACACAGAGGGCATACCTCATACCACCCTGCATTAACCTATACTTTCACCGGGCTGACTCAGCCTGCCCCAGGGGTGCTGCTGTAGATGCAGACTTGGTGCACATGCTCTGGGGCTGCGCCAGTTTGAGCGCACACTGGGAGGAGGTAGCTTCCACACTCCGCACCTGCACCAAGAGAGAGATACCCTTTGATTGGCCAACATACCTGCTACACATATTCCGTAGGACACGAAACACTAAAGTCACCTCTAGATTCCTAGACCTGGGCATGGTGACAGCCAAGAGGCTAATCACAAAACGCTGGAAAGCACCTGATCCCCCACAAATACAAGTATGGAGGCACTCTACCCTTGCGTGGGCCAGAGCTGAGGGAATAGCGATTCGTCGTGAGGAAACCATGGGCCTCAGGAAGATACCTATCTCTGCAGGCTGGGAAGCGATTCTAGTGACACTACAACAATGTATGGCTCAACCAGGTCAACCCTTGCAAACACCTGACTTGGTGGGGTAACTAAGTGCATGTGTCCAGCAACCTTAAATCACTTGTAAGCATGAGACCTGTTGTCCCTTTGCTATGCAAAGGCAAACTGCAGCCCACGCACACCAGACACCACTTACAAAGGCAATTAAGGGGGGCACACAATTAACCCTGGGCGTAGTACTACGCTATGCTCGCGGAGCGTGCGTAGTTTGCGCTAATACACGCTACGCGAATTGCACGTAGCACAGTGCAAAAACGCGTAGAGGGCATTTTTTGCTTTCTCGCGGTCCTCAACGTCAAGTTGGCGACCGCGAGCGAGCAAAATCAACATCCCGGTGAGGCTTTTTCCTCATTCGCGATCAGCAACATCAAGTTGCCAATCGCGAGCGTGGAAAATAAACCTCCCGGCGAGATTCTCAATGTGGGGAGGTCAGGTTTCTCATTGCGAGTGATCGCGTATGCTCGCAACGAGAAACTACCAGTCCGCGTTGAGAAAGCTGCCGCTCGAGTACAAATCTACTCGAGCGGCAGAAAACGACCGCTGGCACTGTTCAAGATGCCGTTTGCAATGATTGCACAGTGCGGACAATCATCCGGCACTGTGCAATCAGTGCGAACAGCATTTCCCTACCGCACTACGCAGTTCACGTAGCTATGCGTAGCTTGCGTAGTGCGAAGTTCACTTCGCGTAGCTTCGCGTAGCGCTACTACGCGAACTACGCCCAGGGTTACGCACAATGCGATGCGCACATACACAAGTACCAGCAACCACGCGGGGTTGTTCCAGCTCTCTTCCAAGTTCTGTACCCCGTCTCCCTTGTTTTATTTCCTCCCTTCTATTACCGCATGTACAATGTCAGTGGAACCTAAGCTGAACTAGCTCCAACGCAATACTTGCAATGTAATAACCCTGTAAAGAACATATGTAATAACGAGCCGTGCATGCAGTGGCCAGACAAATGTAAAATGTGCATTTTAATATATCATCATACCCGCTGCAGAAACTTATGGAAAGCACGATGTCAAGATTAAGCATGCTATAAATTTTGTCGCTACATGTTGTAGCAAACTGTTTCAACTGTCAGAAATGGAAATGTGAAACTTAAAAACTCAATAAAAAACATATAAAAAAAAAAAATGAAGTAATGGATTATGCGTACGCTTTACATAATGATCTGTGTTACTCCAATATCTGTGGATTTCTAAGTCGTAGACTTCCCAATATTCTACTGCAATCCCACCCCCTTTGTCTGCTGGCTTGATGACAATAGCCTCATTATTTTTTTTAAATCATTCAATGCCGTATAAAGTTATATTGTAGGGGGTAAACATACTACTGTTCTTAGTTGGTCTATATGCTCAATATTTGTCGGTCAGTAATTCTGGTGGCACAGTTGCATTGGAAAGGAGGAAAGATGATGATGATCTTAAATTGGAGCTGCCCAATGATGAAGCATGACACCCCTCGGGGTGTGTGAGGGCTCTTGCACCTGAAGGATCAGATCCTTCGGACTTGATCATTCAGGACCCTTCTGACCTACCTTCTATAGGAACTGCACACCCTTGCTTTTCGATCTTAACTTACATTGGAGGCCAAACAGAAGTAGTTCAGTTCATAATTCTAGAAAAAATATTTCAGTCTCAATTTGCAGAATCTATGCATTTCCATTTGAAGATTAAAGAACTCAGCCTTTTTCCCTAATCACAAAAGATAGTCATTTGCTTAGGAGGGAAATCTCATTCAAGACAGAGTGTGCCTTGATAAATGAAATATGGGAATTGTCTGGTTCATCTCAGTGCATAAGTTGGAGTTAGAGAACAGGTTTGTTGCCTCTCCTGCCCCACCTGTAGTACTTCCATCGAGTTTGGCTGCCTCCTGTTTCTGATTCCATTTGCTTCTCTTTTTCACCTTTCCCTCTCTGTCCTGTAGCCAAAAAAAGTTGTCCTTGATGACCAGAGCTAATGCTAGGCCCTACTTGGGGATCCGAATCATTGGATCCTGTGGATGATTCAGAGAATGTTACTATTCTTTACTTCTTGTACTACCCAAGTTTGTGATTTATTGTAGTTTTAGGTCTAGGTATAGTAATGGTCATGCTGACAGGGGTATGCTTTTTTGGGGGCAAAATTCGTAATGTCTTTTGTGGCCTTATCTATTTTTTTCTTCCAATTGACTGCATTTAACTCTGCAATTGTTTATTTAGTTTTTCTGAGGCTGTTTTAGCCTTGGCCATGTTTTTGGTTTCCAGGAGTCCTTTTTCTAATCCTGCAATTTCTTACAGTTCTTTCTTGCTATGTTCCAAGGCTGTCTCTGTACCCAACACCATCCAGTAACAGAAGCACAATGTGCCTATATCCTTAAACCCACACCTGATTTTTTTATCCTACCGGAAATTTCCCAGCATGCTCTGCACCTGTAGTCCCTAAGGCATTATACCTGCCATCAAAGCCTCAAGATACTCAGACAGCATTCGGGCATGGAGTTCAGCTCTTTCAGTGTTTTTCTTGGCCTTTTCTGGTGTGTCTAGGGTAGTTTGTTTCAGACTGGACAATGTGGGTGAGGTAGATGTAAACAGTGAGGAGCTGCTAATAACCATAGCAATGCACTCTATGTGTCTAAGGGGGCCTCTCTATCTGTCATTGTTAGTATAATAACATTATAGTCTCTTAGGGAGCCTTTTTAGGGTGAACTTTTAAACAAAATGATGTATGAAGGATAACCAGTGGTATAATGTAGAGTTCAGAACTGCAAAAATGCAGTTACAAGCAGCAGTTAATTAACGTGATAGTGTTAATATTAGTACGGCATGCCACAGATATAAATTGGCACAAGATAAGGCTAAGAGGGAATGGGCTGACATGAACTGGGAAGCCTTGTTGCAGGCTGTCAGAATCAATGATTCCCTTACCACATACCAGGCGATTTATACAAATTTGAGCCCTCACTTTGGGAATTTTATTTCAATCTCCTATCTAGTGCAATTGCAGCTGGGGGTAAGATCCAGGACACATAGAGGGGTGCAGAGATAATTACGGTCTTTAAAAAAGAGGGCGCTTCAAGTCTATCGAACTATAGGCCATTAGCTTTATTTATAATCTGCAAAACATATTTGCGAGGCAACTGCTTGATAAGTTGCAAACATGGATGGACACTAATCAAATCTTGTCACCCTTTCAAACGGGATTCTACGCCAAAACTAGCACGTCAGATCAAGTTTTTAGGTTCACATTAATGTATCGGAAGTATTCTCTGATATGTAACCAAAAACTCTATGTGGCATTCATAGATCTACATGTGGCCTTTGACTTACTTCCTCGAAGACTTCTGTGGAAGGTGTTAATTGAGATGGGGGCCTCGGCCAACCTGAATAATTTAATTGCAAGGCTGCACGAAAATAATTACGCTCAGGTATGATGGGGAACCAAGGGAAAATAACAGAGCAGATTCCAATTCTACGTGGGTACTCCAAGGGAGTGTTTTGGCTCCAACTCCATTTACGTTATATATTAATGATGTTGTTAAGGAACTCAAGGATTGTAACAGCGATTCTCCTGTATTGAATGGTAGGAAGGTTTCTACATTATTTTTTGCTGACATTTCCTTGCTCATATCAAAAACCTGTTCAGGCCTTCAAAACTTAATTAATACGTTTTCTAACTTTTGTGTTGCTAGGGGACTAGAAATAAATGAGTAAAAAAAAAGATATATTATTTTTGCTGATTAAACTCTCGAAAGAATTTATTTCTTTGATTATTTAGGTGACAAGTTGGTGACAAGCTTAGTTAGGATCCCAAGCTTAGAAAGAGTACCATGCTTTTGATACAAAGATCTAAGGCTATACTCAGATTGCACAAACAGACCCAATCCAGATCTATATCCCCACCTTTGGAGGTATATCGAGCCAAAACATTGAGTGTTGCCCTTTTTGATGCCGAAGTCTGGGGGTATGCGGATACCCAGAAGTTAACAGTGGAGGAGAACAAATTTATCAGATCACCTATTTCTGTTCCTACGTGTACTCCCTTAATTCCACTTTTTCTGGACTTGGGTAGTACACACATTTCAGATATGGCACATTTAAAACCTCTGATGTTTTGGGTACGTATCTGGTCTACCCCATAACTAACAGAGTATAGAGGTGCACTGAGGGATTTAATGAAGACCAACGGTGCCCTTAAAACCCCTTGGTTACTATATATTTCATCATGGTGTAGGAGATTGGGGCTGAGCAAACTATGAGATAGCCCTGAGGACATCGGAAAGTCTGAGGCTGCTGTACTGGATACTGGGCCTTCCTGTGTGACCAACAATTAACAACGGCTTCTTTAGGTCGTCTGACCAATCAGTCCATTGAATTCAAGCTTAGCCCACAGTTTGAAGTTTTGCTTGATATAATTTCTCCTCCCCTGGCCAAAAGTCTGTTTGTGAGATTTCGGTTGGGTAGTTTACCAGTAAAAACATCCACGAGTAAGTGGGCAAGAGAGCAAAATTCGGATAAATGTCCTGCCTGTTGGGTAGTACCCAAAACACAGGAACATGTTTTGTTTTTCTGCCCAGAATACCGTGGCCCCGCAGGAAATGGATACGCCCTGTCTGTTTAAACTTGAAGGTTAATTCTTACAAAATCACACACATAATTTTAAAAACTGACACCTCAGAAGTAATAGTTTTTTCTGTAAGGCAGTTTTTAGCCAATGTTTGGTACTGATGGAGGAGGAATTCAAGAAAAGAAACCTGCTCGAATTAATACCCCCATAATATGTACTAACAGTAAGTAGTAATGGAAAATTAAGGTGCACCTTACATGAACATGTGGGAAAAATGCTTTGCGCATGCATGCACTAACGTGAGATACCGCATGAAAGAACTAAAATTGTAATTACATTATGCTTTGAAAGAAACGAGAAATAATGCATGACTAGGCCGCATGTGCATTTCGTAGTTTGCATGTTGCAGCTTGCTTTGAATTAATAAATAATGCCGTTTTGCATAAGGCTATATTAGGAAAAACATTAACAGGGAATAGAACAAAGGTGTGTGGTAAACAGTGAAAATTACATTATCACATAATTAATGAATGTTCATTTTCTATTCGTTATAGTGGGCTGGATGAACTCCATGTTTTCTTATATTGTCCAAAGTGAAGGGGGGTTGGAAAATAGAGTAAATGCTGTTCAGACAAAAGCATGCTGAAGCACTGAGCACAGCAGAGGAGATGAAAGAGGGTGAAGGCCGATGTGATGATCGTCTGCCAAACTACGTGCTGGGTCGTGGGATAGAAGGACGTTTCCTGAAGACATTGCTCGAAATGTATAAAATTGTAACCTGTAACAGATCATGTGAATGTACAATGTATGAGGTGGTGGGAACGGGCATAAAACAAAGAATAAGCTTAAGAGTGAATGAAGTCATCATGGTGTGACATTCCACCCCCAAAGTCCACCAATCAACTGTCTAGTTACGCTGAATGTTTCAACTGATGTGGGACGGACATGTAGTTTTAGGGTATAATTGGGGTGCCTTTAGGGGTGTGGTCAGAGTCGTAGGTGGAGAGGCTGAGAGAGGGGAGATGAGTCGCAGTCCGTCGGTTTGCAGAGAGGCCTAGCTGTTCCTGTCCTGTCCTGATCCTGTCCCTGAAATCTTTGTCCCGTGACTCTATTTCGGGGGATCCCCACCACCACTTAGGCCTGGGGGGTGGTTTTCACTACAAATCCGCTGGGTTTGTATTATTCTAACTCATTTGCATAATTTACTTGCAAATGTATTTTTGTCTCTGAAACTTTTGTCTCTTTATCTATCCACTCCTTCATGCAATATTGTCATTGCTTATTGATGAGTTTGTTTCATTTGATTTGTTGATGTTTTCTCTCCCTTTGTGAGTTCATTGTTTGCATTTGTGACCATATGCATTTGAGCATTTTATTCTATGGTTTTGAGATAAACTTTATTAACTTCAACGAGAGTTTGGGTTATTTAGTTTATAAATGATTAGTTAGAGAAAAGAGTATCTTTACCATCAACTATTCAAATAATTGGTTCATCGACCAAGTAGAGGAAGAGTTGATTGATGAATCAGATAGGTATTTGGAAAAAATGCCATATATGAACAGATATGAGAAAGTGATTGAACTTGTATAAAAATTGACCCCAGCGCATCAGGGATTTGGGTGAGTGTGTATGGGCCATTGTTCTGCTATATTATTGAGTATTTATCCCTGATTAGACATTGGCCGCGCGCTGGATCAGTTTCCTGGTAGCAGAGGACGGTTTGATTATTGATTAGTTTGGTAATGATTATTGATTATATATTTTAACTCAAAAAAGTTAGTGTCCTGTTCTATGTCATCTAGAAGTACAGGTACGGAGTTACCTGAGGAATCCCGGGAATGGAATTAGCCTGAAATAGGCAGAAGAAGAGTGTGGTAGAGAAATCACACTGCAGAAGTACATTGTCTGTTGTAATAATACCAAAGCTATGGAGGGCTGAAGGTGTTATATTTAGGGAAATTTCGTATGTGAGTAGAGTATCTGAAATAGTGAAGAGTCCACTTCTGAAACTCTAGCCTTATCCCCAGGGGAGTACCAAGACCTCTTTTCACACCAAAAAGTCCTCTTGCAAAACTTTGGCCTTATCCCTAGAGGAGTAATAGGTCCACCCGGAGCTTGTTTGAAGAGTAAAATAGCGCTGGACATTATTAGGACTCGTAGTGAAAAAAAAACCTCTTTGAAAAAGTGAAAACTATCTCTTTATTTAGTGGAACAGACAAGGTAGCATTGTTTTATGTTGTTACTAATCAAATTTTTGATTAAGAGTGCTTAGAAAATATTGCCGTATTATTTTGTAAAGGGAGGGCCAGTAGAAGGAGTAATACTGATGTCAGAAAAGCCGCACTGGTATTGGACAAGCAGCAGGCGTGTACTGAGCTGTGATTGGTTGGTTGGTGTGAGCCGCGCTAGTATTGGTTGAGACTGTGCTTACGTAGTGGTGTTCTGATTTGTTGGTCGGTGTGTGTCGCGCTGGTATAGGACAAGAGCTGATGAATAGAATAAGTAGAATTACAGAAAGGTTTCCTTGTTTGTTTTGTTGAAATACATTAGTGTAAAAAGTCAGGAAAATGAAGTTGTTTGAGAAAATAAAGAAATTCTTCAAGAAGGATAAACCGATAGTGACTAGAGAAGGAATTCTTATTCCCACTCCAGGGACGCCTGCTTCCTATATGATGTTAGAGCAAGGATATCATACGTGTACATGGTTGGAGAATTGGGCAGAGTATACAAAGGATGATGGTGTTTTAGCTTTTCCACAGGATGTTTCGTTTAATATGAGGATTTTGCAGAATTTGAGAAATAGAATGAATTCATTAGAGCCGAATCCCAGACCTACAGAGTATGAAGCATTAGAGGAATGGGAAATAGAAGCCATGGTGAGAGAGAAATATCGAGGAGGTAGGAGATATAGAAATTTAATGTCGAGGTACCCTTTTGAGAGAAGAGAGGACACAATGAAATGATGGAGGAGAGCTGTGGTAACCGAGGGTTTGTATCCAGTTTTACTTGCTGATGAACAGACAGGAGGCAAATGTAAAGAGAAAAAGAAAACTATAGAAACCTCAAGTGCAAGAGATGGTGTAAATGATTCTGATGATGAGTCATTAGAGGATATTATGACCAAAAAACCCCGCCATATCAAGAAAATTCAGTTGAAGTGACTCCGAATGCACCCTTTATGGGAATTCCATTGTTTCCACAGATTGCGGACATGGCTAGGATAATAAGAGAAAAAGAGTTTGAGATGCTAAACAAGGCAAATGTAGAGCAGATTCAGAAAATAAATCAGTTAAGTTTAAATGCAGAAGCGTTGACGGTACCGGTTACAATAGGTCCTGTAGTTCCTTTGTTTGGAGAAAACCCAAATACACCTAACGTACATACATTAGCAGTTCCAATGGGTAATGTCAGGAGCGGAATGGAGACGATAGTCAATAAGAATAGAGAGGCTGACACAAACCCCTAGAAGAGATATACAAATAAATCCAGGGAGAATAGGGACAAATGTGACTCCAATGTCAGGGAGTTCAGCAGGTCCTCCATCAGAAGAATTGAATGATTGGATAAAGGAAAGGGAAAAGAAAGAAAACCAACCACGGAGTATAAATGTGAGCCAATTGAAGGTAGATTTGGAAGAAATGATTATTGGAACGATCAGTCCAGACAGATTAGGGACTTATCGAGATTATGAATTATTGTTCTTGTGTAAAAGCATTACTTGGAGAGCGAAGAATCTTCATGAGAAAATATCTGAAGCTGCTATTGAGTATGGAGTAGACATTGAAAAGTCAAAGGTGTTCCAGAAATCGTACAGATTGGTATTTACTGAAAAAGATCTGGAGAGTTTGAATGCGTCTGGAAAAAGGTGACAGATAAAATAGTTGATGAACATTTTGAAGAAATGGGGAGATGTAGATCGATGGACAAATAGATGGGTAAGAAAGAAGGAAGAAGCAGCTAGTAAAGGAGTGTCTATGTTCCCATTAAAGGAAACAGAACAGGTTGAAAGGGCGTGTCCGATGAGAGAAGTACCAGGTGGCGGATACGTTCATGTTCCGTGGTCAAGGCAGGATATATTATCATTTACAAATGATTTCCCCAGACTAAGAGAGAAACCCATAGAATGGTACAAACAGGTAGAAAGGTTTGTGAAGGTCTCGAAGGTTTTGTTAAAGGATATAGATGGGTTGTTTGAAATTGTTGTTCCGGCAGACTTGTGGACAGAATGTAAGATTACTGTTGATTGGCCAAAAGAAGAATATCCTAGAGACCCTAAAACAGGAGCACCATCCGAGGAGGTGATGAAAAAGTATAACCAAGTAATCACTTACTTGAAAGGGAAAATTTCCCCTAAAGAAACAGATTGGGTGAAAATAGACCGAACGACCCAAGAACCAAAGGAGTCAGTGCATGCCTATTATGAAAGGTTGTTACAAGTATTTAAACAGTATAGTGGATTTGAAAATATTGGAGACAAGGATATGGGACATTTTGTGTATCGTTTTGTATTTGGATTGAAACCAGAGATTAGTAATATGATTCAGCAACATTTGATGTGTTGGCAGAGCAAGACAATAGATGAAATTTTGAGATATGCAAAGTATTGTAGTGATGACATTGAGTCAAGACACAAGAAATTAAAAGAAAAAATGATGTGGGCACAAGTGAAGGTCGCAGAACAACAAGAGGTAAATAGCAATTCCCAGACAGGTTATCAAATGAATGGTCAGAATCAAAATGGTCAGGTATAGAATGGAGGTAAAGGTAGAGGTAAGATGAGTAAAGAGGAGGCTAAGAAGAAATTTCCTTGTCATGCGTGAAGAAAGATTGGACATTGGAAGAATGAGTGTAAATCTGCTCAAAAGAATAATGGGGTGAATCAAAATTTAAATCCACAGATGAAGAATGAGGTGGTTGTGAACCAGTAGCAGCAGCAGGTAGTTACCCAACAGTTACAGGTGCCACAAGCTCCTATGCCAAATAATGTGAATGCTCAGGTGCAGAGGTACGGTGTGAGCACTGGATTTCACGGAGGTGACCAGATCGGTAAGAATCAAAGTGTGCAGATGATTCCGCAATATTGGTTGCAGTGCAATGAGAATGATTCAGACTCATCTCAATGACGTGCCTGAGGGGGGAGGAAGAGTGCGTACTTGGCGTATCTTTGGCGGTAGATCAGTCAGGTCCATTTGTCGAAGGAAATGATATTACATTCCTATTGGACACTGGTGCTACCCGTTCTACTGTGATAGCAGCAGAAATTCCAAACCTACCCCTCTCGGGAGAAACTATCCAAGTTGTAGGAGTTTCAAATAAGCACATTAAAACCCTAGTCACGAATCCAATAGAAGTTCATATTGGAAACTTCAGAGACATGCATCGGTTTGTGGTATGTGACTCAAGTCCAGTAAATCTCTTAGGTAGAGATTTGCTATGCAAGATGAATTGTACCATCTATTGTACACCAGATGGTATTGCATTTCAGACTCCTGATGAGGATGTTGAATTCAAAATGATGTTAGCAAAGCAAGGGACAGAAGTGGATGAGTTGTTTTCACTTCTCACAGAAGAGAGTTTGCCTGAAGAATTGAGAAGTACAGTGAGGTCGGATGTATGGGATTTTACAGGAAAAGAAATCGGTCTAATGATAAACGTAGACCCGATCAGGTTACGGTGAAAGAGGGTGCTGTGTATCCAAACACTCCTCAGTACAAAATGAGTCCAGAAGTAATTGCAGGTGTCACTCCTGTGATTGATTAAATGATTGAACAGGGAATTTTGAGAGAGATAATGAGTAGTCCTTGTAATTCACCCATTATAGGAATTAAAAAGCCAAGTGGGAAATATAGAGTAGTACAGGATTTAAGAAAGATTATTAAGATTGTAGTACCTTGCTGTCCCATAGTACCAAATCCAGCAGTCATCTTTTACCAAATTCCATGCGATTCAGAATGGTACACAGTGATTGATCTGTGTCAAGCATTTTTCTTGATTCCCTTGCATCCGGAGAGCCAATATCTTTTTGCGTTCCGGTTCGGAGACCGTGTTTTGGCATGGTGCCGAGTTCCTCAAGGGTATACCGAGAGTCCCTCAATCTTTAACCAGATTTTGAAAAGATGTCTGGAAACGTTGCTCATGCCAGGAAATTCAGTTCTGGTTCAGTACATTGATGACCTACTTGTGGCATCAAAGAGTCGAGAGGCATGTGTGACAGATACCATTGCCTTACTGAACCATTTGGCCGAAGGAGGACACAAAGTGTCACCAGCAAAATTACAATTTTGTAAACAAGAAGTCCAGTATTTAGGACATAAAATCGAAAAGGGAGTAAGAAAGGTGACACCAGAAAGAATTAGCATAATCAGACAAATGAACCCACCTACCTCTCAGAAAGAAGTACACATGTTTTTGGGAATGGTTGGATACTGTAGGCAGTGGATTTGTGGTTTTTCATTGATTGCAAAACCTCTACAGAGGTTGACACGAAAAGATGTGAAAGATCCGATTGTGTTGGATGATGAAAGTATGGAAGCCTTTACTGCCTTGAGAAACAGTCTTTGTCGAGCACCTGCATTGGGAATGCCAGATTATACCAAGGAATTTGCATTGTATTGTTGCGAGAGAGATGGATGTGCACTTTCAGTCCTAACTCAGAAACATGGAATGGCACGATATCCAGTAGCATATTTTTCTGCTACTCTGGATTCAGTGGCTGCAGCATTACCAGGCTGTTTAAAAGCAGTAGCCGACACTTGTGTGAGTTTGGAACAAAGCGAAGCAATTGTGATGGGATATCCAGTCAAAGTGTAAGTGCCACATTCTGTTGAGATCCTTTTAACTGGAACCCGGACTCAATATTTAACTTCTAGTCGGCTGACTAAGTATGAGAGAGTGATTCTGGGTGCTGAAAATGTGACTGTGGTAAGGTGCACAACTGTAAACCCGGCAACTTTATTGCCAAGTTCTCGGTGTGAGGAAGTGAGAGAAGGAGCAGATCATGATTGTTTGGACGTGACAGAACTGTGCACCAAACCCAGGTTTGATATAGAGGATGTTCCTCTAGAAGAACCAGACTGTGAAATATTTATGGATGGTTCATGTCTGAGAAATGAGAAAGGCGAATAATGTACTGCCTATGCTGTTTGCACCATAGCGGGAGTTCTAGAAGCATCCTGTCTAAAAGGGGTAAATTCTGCTCAAATTTCTGAATTGATTGCTCTAATTAGAGCTTGCAAAATTTCCAAAAGTCTGAGGGTGACCATATTCACGGATAGCCAATATGGATTTGGGGTTGTCCATGATTTTGGACAGCTATGGATGCAAAGGGGATTTCTGACTTCTTCAGGTTTTCCTATTCGTAACAGCAAAACTGTAAAAGAATTATTGGATGCTTTGCATTTGCCCAAAAGAATTGCAGTGGTCAAATGTGCCGCACATAAATCAGGAGATGATTATGTGACGAAGGGCAACAGATACGCTGACCAAATAGCGCGTTTCTGTGCACGAAATTTAATGGCTTTAAACAGATCAATTGAAAGGGAAAATACCGAATGCCATCTTTTGTTCACAAACCTATATGAAACTTGGGATGACGTGAGGCAGATGCAGGAAGAGGGAAGTGATGAGGAAAAAGAAATCTGGAAAAATACTGGTTGTAGAAAGTGAGCAGAAGATGAAGTGTGGGTCTATTTTGATGAAAGACCAGTCCTGCCCGATTCTTTACTTTCCCATATGGCCAGGGTATATCATGGAGTTGCACATATTGGAAGAGATGCAATGATCAGATTCTTCAAGCAGTCATGGTATAACCCGAGGTTCAGGGTCATTGCAGAGAGCCTTTGCCAGAGGTGCATAGTTTGTCAGAAACAAAATCCAGGCAGAAAGACAGTTGTTAGTTGGGGACGAATTGGAAGAGCTGGAGGACCATTTACACGTCTCCAACTGGATTTTATCGAGCTCCCCCCCTGTAATGGGCTGAGATATGTGCTAGTTATTGTCTGTTTGTTCTCTCGTTGGGTGGAAGCCTATCAGACAAGAAGGAATGACAGCTTAACTGTCGCCAAACTACTTCTGAGAGAACTGATTCCTAGGTTTGGATTTCCAGTCACTTTAGAGACAGATAGAGGAACTCATTTTAATAATGAGATAATTCGGATGATTTGTGCAGCATTGCAAATTGAACAGAAGCTGCATTGAGCCTATCGACCAGAAGCATCTGGAGTGGTTGAGCAATTAAATGGCACAATAAAATCTAGGTTAGGAAAGATGTGTGCATCCACAACACTGAAAGGGCTGACGCTTTACCCCTTGTACTGATGAGTCTTAGAAGCATTCTTGACAAAAAGACGGGTTTGAGTCCACATGAGATCCTAATGGGAAGAGCAATGAGACAAGCATACATACCAGCGAACAAACTGATGAATATATCTGATGATCTAGTGCTTCACTATTGCAGAGGATTGGATGATCTGGTGCGTTCTCTGTCTCGCCAGGTTGGAGAAGTCGCCACAACAACACAGCCGAATCAAGCTCATGATCTGAGTCCTGGTGAATGGGATCTTATCAAGAAACACGTGAGGAAATCGTGTTTAGAACCCAGGTGGAGCGGTCCTTACCAAGTTATTCTGGTGACGACAACAGCGGTGAAGTGTGGTGGTCTGCAGAATTGGATTCATGCTAGCCACACCAGACGGGTCCCAAGTCCACTTGAAAGACAAGAGCAGCAACTGGTAAACAAAAGTGAAAGACCAGAGGTTGAAGTGTGTGAAGCTGAATAATCTAGAATAACAGATTCTGCAGAACAAACAGCCGAGCAAAAGTCAAGTAAAGTGGGCACCAGTTACTAGGTCTCGAGAAACTGCTGTAGAACCAGAAGAAGGTGAAACGGCTATTGAACCAGGAGAAAGTGAGTTTGCTATCGAACAAGGAGTCAGTGAAGTTATTGTTGAAACAGAAGTTGCTGAAGAGCAGGGAGAAAGACAGATAGATAGAAAAAAAATCCAAATAAAAGAACCTGTGAACAAGATACAGATGGTGAAAAAGTGGTTCAACCTAAGAAAGCAAGAAAAGGTGATAATTGGCCAGGTGGAGTGAAAAGACTGAAATACACTCTTGTAAGGAGAAAGTCAAGGAAAAGACCAGAGCAAAGTAATGAGGTCTCAAGTCAGACAGACCAAGAAGAGTCAGGAGAAGAATTAGTGCGAAAAACAAGAAGAGGAAGAATTTCAAGTAGAAAATATACAGCACCAGAATGGACCTACGTGATCTTGGAAGAAATTGAAAGCTCAGATCCGAATTAAGAAAGAGACAAATCAGACACTGAACATGTGGATGAAAGCAACCTGAGACCACCTTAAAAGAACTGTGACAAAAATTAAGGTGCAGCATTTGTCAGTTGGAAAAAGAAATAAGGATTCTGAACACCTAGAGTTTTTAGTAAAGTTTAGTATTTATAGATTTAGAATTTTTATATTTTTGGTAGAATACAAAATGGCTAAAGAAAAGGTGACTGAACATCCAAAATCTAGCTTGAAATGTAGATGTATTAAAGCTTGCTTATGTAGTGTCTTGCTATTAACATTTATGTGGGTATTACTAACTGTCCTTGTACCTATCCTAATGATAACTAATAATGAAAATAACACTAATGATATGACAAATGAAAGAGTGAATGATGTTACTAAAAGAATATCAAATTCTAACATAGAACAATTGGATGGAAGTATTTTCCATCATGATAAATCAATTAGTGATTTCTCTTTAAATGTGTTTACTAAATTGCTTTATGAATATATAGACACGATGAACGTAAGTGATTGATATGTGTGCATGCAACTACCTTCGTCTGTCTCAGAGGGGGTGGTGTATCATCACCTTCCTTTAACATTTGGTGTGTCTTGTAGTGTCCTAACCAGTTTGTTATATGTAACGGGGAAGCTCGAATACCACTACTCTAATATAGATTTAGTGTTTTCAGAAATACCTATTATTAACGAACTTAATAAGGTTTTGAGTAGTAAAAATGGACATTATATGGGAGAGTTCTTCCATATTACTAAAGCTTTAGATGTAGAATATGCTTACAAAAATAATTTCACATGTAGTTTGCAGGTTGAAGAAAAGGTATTTATAGAATTAGTAGAAAGTAGAAGGGAAAGTTTCCAGAGAAAAGCTGTGAACAGAAGTCAAAAGATCCACCATGGGCTTTCAGGGAAGGAAATTATGAGAAAGGCGAAGCCTACGCTGCAGTGTATCTGGACTGGCCTCAGAAGGGAAAAATATGTTTGCTTAGAATGAAGACTAATTATAACAATTATTTCATCGGTGCTAGTGAGTGTGAGCATACTTTCCAAATTACTGGTGGTTGGGGATTGAAGGGTGGAACTGATCCTGTGTTTCCGGGAATGTATTATGTATGTGGTAAGAAAGCCTATTATAGGTTGCCTGTGCATTGGTATGGAAGTTGTTATTTTGCAATTGTTTTTCCTAAAGTCTACCATATGGACCGAAACAGCAACAGACTAAAAGAAATAAATCATGGACTAACACGTAAAAAAAGAGCAAGTTTCTCAGAAATAGTAGGTGATATTTTTGGTGCACTAGTACCCTCAGTTGGAGTCGTTTTGAATTCGCACAAAATTCGGAAATTGTCCACAGTTGTTGATCGTTTATCAACAGATACTGCTGGTGGGTTCTTGATGATTGACACAGAAATGGTGCAATCAGATCAATGGTTTTGCAAAATCGACTTGCCCTTGATATTTTATTGGCAAAAGAGGGTGGAGTCTGTGGCATGTTGAAAATTCAGCACTGCTGTACATATATCCCGGACAAAAGTAAAGGAATTGAGGGATATATAAGAAACATTACAAAATTACATGAAGATTTGACCCAACTGGAGGTTGACGGTGTTTGGGAGAGGCTTGGTAAGAGTTTCTCCTCTGTAGTTAAATGGTTTTCTACCTTTGGAAATAGTTTATTAGGAAAAATAATAATGCCACTTATTTCGGTAGCCTTAATAGTCTTAGTGATAATAACAACATATAAATGTTGTAAATGTAAGAGTGGTAAAAGAGAAATGACAGAATCTGAGAGTGAACAAAGAGCGAGAAAGAGAAAAAGAGAGGAAATTGAACTAGAGGAATACTATAAGATGATGAAAGATATAGATGAAAGTGCCATAAAAAGAGAGAAGATTACAGAGTTTTAGATAAAATGAAGATGGCACTCGGTATGGTAGGTATTGTATGATGGCTCCAGAAAGCCATCAAAGGGGGATTGATGGAGCACGAATTCGAGAAAAGAAACCTGCTTGAATTAATACCCCCATAATACGTACTAACAGTAAGTAGTAATGGAAAATTAACGTGCACCTTACATGAACACGAGGGAAAACTGCTTTGCGCATGCGTGCACTAATGTGAGATATTGCATGAAAGAACTAAAATTGTAATTACATTATGCTTTGAAAGAAACGAGAAATGATGCATGACTAGGCCCCATGTGCATTTCGTAGTTTGCATGTTGCAGCTTGCTTTGAATTAATAAATAATGTCGTTTTGCATAAGGCTATGCTAGGAAAAACATTAACAGGGAATAGAACAAAGGTGGGTGGTAAACAGTGAAAATTACATTATCACATAATTAATGAATGTTCATTTTCTATTCGTTATAGTGGGCTGGATGAACTCCGTGTTTTCTTATATTGTCCAAAGTGAAGGCGGGTTGGAAAATAGAGTAAATGCTGTTCAGACAAAAGCACGCTGAAGCACTGAGCACAGCAGAGGAGATGAAAGAGAGTGAAGGCCGATGTGATGATCGTCTGCCAAACTATGTGCTGGGTCGTGGGATAGAAGGACGTTTCCTGAAGACATTGCTCGAAATGTTTAAAATTGTAACCTGTAACAGATCATGTGAATGTACAATGTATGAGGTGGTGGGAACGGGCATAAAACAAAGAATAAGCTTAAGAGTGAATGAAGTCACCATGGTGTGACATTCCACCCCCAAAGTCCACCAATCAACTGTCTAGTTACGCTGAATGTTTCAACTGATGTGGGACGGACATGTAGTTTTAGGGTATAATTGGGGTGCCTTTAGAGGTTTGGTCAGAGTCATAGGTGGAGAGGCTGAGAGAGGAGAGATGCGTTGCAGTCCGTCGGTCTGCAGAGAGGCCTAGCTGTTCCTGTCCTGATCCTGTCCCTGAAATCTTTGTCCCCTGATTCTATTTCGGGGGATCCCCACCACCACTTAGGCCTGAGGGGTGGTTTTCACTACAAATCCGCTGGGTTTGTATTATTCTAACTCGTTTTTGCATAATTTACTTGCGAATGTATTTTTGTCTCTGAAACTTTTGTCTCTTTATCTATCCACTCCTTCATGCAATATTGTCATTGCTTTTTGATGAGTTTGTTTCATTTGATCTGTTGATGTTTTCTCTCCCTTTGTGAGTTCATTGTTTGCATTTGTGACCGTATGCATTTGAGCATTTTATTCTATGATTTTGAGATAAACTGTATTAACTTCAACGAGAGTTTGTGGTTATTTAGTTTATAAATGATTAGTTAGATAAAAGAGTATCATTACCATCAACTATTCAACAAATTGGTTCATCGACCAAGTAGAGGAAGAGTTCATTGATGAATCAGATAGGTATTTGGAAAAAATGCCATATATGAACAGATATGAGAAAGAGAATTGAACTTCTATAAAAATTGACCCAAACGCATCAGGGATTTGGGTGAGTGTGTATGGGCCATTGTTCTGCTATATTATTGAGTACTGATCCCTGATTAGGCATTGGCCGCGCTCTGGATCAGTACAAACGCTCTAAGGTCATACTCCAGTGAGAAGAAGAGTACATTATTTTCATCATTACCTTACTATATGTGAAGTGGGAAAAAAGTTTACACCAAAATAAAACTGAATTCTGTTAGCTGGGGCTATTGAGCTCCTTTCAATTAGACTACAGCACTGGACGCTCATAAAGCTAAGTAAAGATATATTAGTCCCCTGCTAGATTTGTTAGATTTGCACAGATGCTGTGCCAGAAGAATACCACTGTACCTTTGGTATTGCAATAGATGTTTTGCCTTTTTTATCAGATTTTCTATACCTATGAGAATATTTTAATGGCCTCCTTTATTCTTTTTACTTTTTATATTGTATGAATTGTATCTAGACTTTTACTGATATATATGTTTTTAATGTGTACACTTTAATGGTACTTGGTAATCCGAATAAAACTTATTTGATTATGAAACAAAATGCTCTTATGATATTACACTGAGCTATACATATTTTGAGAAACAAGACGTCGGAAATGTCCATGTGAACCTGGGTATTTAGTTTATGGAGAATAGTGTTTCACACAGAGCTCGTTCAAAAAACAGTTATGTATACAAAACATTGACATATCTGTAAATGTTATGATACATAAAAAAAACATTATACAGGTTCCAGTTTTAAGAAGTGGCGTATTTGCAGCATAAGCCACATTATTCTGTAGATATCCCACAACAACAGGTGTACATAGGTGCAAAGTGCCCCTCACGCGAGAAACCACAGCCTAAGATCAGTGAACCAATAGTGCTAGATTGCACGGTGGTGTGCTGGTATACAAACATTTGCACAATTACTAATATATTACAACAGGCCCAAAATTATGAAAAAACATGTGGAATTATGCATGTAATTCCCTGTTCTGAAGGGGTCATTAGACAGCATGCTCTAAGTTGAAGTTTTACTTTTAGGAAGGTGCAAGAGGTAGAAGTGTCAAACCAGAAGAGGTAAAAGAATGAAGACTGCAGGGTCCTGTAATGATTGCTGACGTGCGTCCTAGTCTAGAGCACGCAATTAATTTATTATGGTGACCGGAGCAGGGTAGATGGGCGCAGAAGACGTGCTCTAGTCTTTTTGGAGCCCCTGCGCAGCCCAGCCCACTGTGATCACTCTAGACGCCCTGCGGGCTCTCAGGAATGGCGTACGAAGCGCATTAGAAAGCCCGCCCTGTGCCTGTAATTCTTAGAAGTAGCCTACAATGTATCCCTGTGTTGCATTGTATATCTTGCCTGTACCTGTGATCTGAACCTGTATACATATCTGAGATCCCTGTCCTGTAATCAGCTCCTGGAAATCTGAAAGCACATGCTTGTGTTGGGTCTGTTGCTGACCCAGTAAGCAGCTTTTGTTTTCCTCTGGTTGAGTGCTCCTGCAACACGACACGTAAGAGAAGCATTACTAACAGTAATCCATTCTACTACATTATGGTAAAATGCATCCTTCAAGTAATATGGACTGGTACCGCCTAAGCCTCTCCCGTAAAAGCAGATGATCCCAAAAGGTGGTGGGCCCCTCCCCCACCCCTTTCCCTCGCAGCAGATAAGTCAAACCAACTTCACTTACTTGTTTGGGTTAGGGGTCGTAGACCCCCGGCCGTATTTTATTACAAAATTAAAACATTTACAATATATACAATGCGCAGAGAGCCCAAATACAGATAGGTACAAGATGTTCATCGGCTAACCTTAACATATCTCTAGTACATATCGCTCCTATCGTATTCTAATTGAAAATATGATTTCCTTTCTGCGCAACCCGTTAGAGCCTACGGCAAGGTCAATGACTGGCAGCCCCCAGATCCCAAAAACGAATTCCAAAACGAATTCCCCAGAGACCCCTGCCTAACAGGAGCAATGTTGCGAAGGGAGTCCAGCTTACCGGAAGGTACTTTCCCCGGGCCCCCCCTTCGCCCAGCCTCCTGACTCCATAAAAATGGGGCCCTGCAATTCTGCGCCCTTGAGGGCATGCGCGTGCGGGGGTGGCCCATGGCCTACTAGAAACGTGGCTCCCACAGGCCCCTGCACCCCTTCAACCTACTGGCTGAAACTGCCCCTTGGAGTTCTTTGAGAGACCCTCTGTCTCCCCCTCAGGCGTCCCCTTTCATAAAGGTGATGCCCTCTCAAGGACCACAAACTATGCTCACCAATTATGACCTTCCCGCAGACTGGGAAACACGCTAAAATGCGACAAAATTACTTTCCTGCAAATTTAAAAAAGGGGCATTAGCAACACTTTTATTCAATCAGCAACCACAACGAAAACATGCTCGAAAATATACTTGATCCTGCAAACAAAGAGAGAACATACATAACACAACACATTTATTTGCAATACGTAGCATTTACTTGTCCCCTGTGGAAAAAAGGTAGAGCATATTCAACACAACATATGTTTACATAACATTTTCTGCTTTAGGGGATGGAGGGTGGGTAAAACAAATGAAGATTAACGGGCCTCCCCTCGGCCCGACCCGGACAGACTGTGATACTTCTGGGAGCAGGGGGACAAAGAGAAAGCCTCTTTGCCCGCTCCTCCCTTTTAAAGGGGGGTTGGTGGTTGCGGGGGCATAACCAGTTTGAGCTGGCTTGCCCCCCTGCGATATGGCAACGCCGCCGAGACCGGAAGCGCGAGGAAGCACTTCCGGTTCAAGGGCGCCCGCTCCCTGATTGACTGGTGGTGCGGGGGGTGCCGCGTCACCCTTGCGTGCGGCCACCCCCTTCCCTTTGCCCAGGGCCGGCGCGACCGCCATAATGGCGGTCGGCTCTATTCAGAGCCTGTCTAGTCAATATGGACTGGTACCGCCTAAGCCCCTCCCGTAAAAGCAGATGATCCCAAAAGGTGGTGGGCCCCTCCCCCACCCCCTTTCCCTCGCAGCAGATAAGTGAAACCAACTTCACTTACTTGTTTGGGTTAGGGGTCGTAGACCCCCGGCCGTATTTTATTACAAAATTAAAACATTTACAATATATACAATGCGCAGAAAGCCCAAATACAGATAGGTACAAGATGTTCATCGGCTAACCTTAACATATCTCTAGTACATATCGCTCCTATTGTATTCTAAATGAAAATATGATTTCCTTTCTGCGCAACCCGTTAGAGCCTACGGCAAGGTCAATGACTGGCAGCCCCCCAGATCCCAAAAACGAATTCCAAAACGAATTCCCCAGAGACTCCTGCCTAACAGGAGCAATGTTGCGAAGGGAGTCCAGCTTACCGGAAGGTACTTCCCCCGGGCCCCCCCTTCGCCCAGCCTCTTGATCACAAACTATGCTCACCAATCATGACCTTCCCGACACAGGCAAGCATAGTTGACCGACTATCTGGTCTCCCCCTCTGCCCCAGAAAAAGGTCATGTCCTGCCATGCTAGAATGTCCTCCATGAAAGCCTGATTCCCTTTGGCTGATAAGTGAACCCCATCCTTTAAAAAGAACTGGTCACCCCGAATATACCGATGTGCTATCGACCTGAGCTTGGGGGTCCTGAACAATCTTTCCATCTTGTTGTTGATCCTCTTTACTGAGTGATTCAACACCTTCACTGACTCAGCTCCCCTCCATTGGAATCTCGGGATCATGTGAGACCAAACAATTATTGTCTCAGGGCATTTCTTCGCTAACCATCCCACCTCAGTGAGCAGGTCCTCCGCCACGGCCCTTCGGCTCATGTGCACCAAATCGTTGCCCCCAAAATGCAAAATACAGGCGGCAGGGGGTCTCTGGCTTGTACGCAGCGCATTCTCCATCAGGTCCCTGAATTGCCCAATGCGCAGACCGCCCTGCCCATGGAATACCAAATTCACCTTTGCCTGCTGGCCTCTAACCTTGAAATCACCTGTAAAGAAGCTAGTTAATCGGCGAACGTAAGAATGGCCGATGATCCAAACATCTTGTTCTTCTTGGGTCCAGGCGTGTACCTGCGCCATGACGTGTGCTGTCCGTTCTTGTACCGTTGATCGCTGACCTCCTCCTGTGCGGCAGGTGGATGTCACCGCTGCAGGCTTCCTCCCTGCATCGCAGGCCGAAGAAACTGCCAAATTCAATAGTGAGAAAACCACCGTCAGTTGATCTCCCCGCCACCTGGTCGGAGCATATGCAAGCGCACATAGCTTTTATAGCAATTTGATGACCATCTCCCTATCCTCTGCACCTCCTTTCCGCTCAGCCTCCTGGCCACTGCTTCAGTGGCGGCCCCAATTCTGGAGTGAGTACCAAAATTAGCTGGGTCCATATTGGCTTTTCTCATCGCTAGCCCCATAACCCTCCTGAACTGGAAGATGGTAAGGGGAGTCCCATTTGTATGAATCAAGAGTGGGCCACCTGCCGCCTTAGGTCGCTGTGCCATGAATGTCTTTAGCCGTGCAACTGGGCAGCACAAACTCCCCCTAGCTCTGTGTAGCACTATACCTTCTCCTCTGCCGTCTTGATCGGTTTTTGACCTAGGGAGTGATATCATAACCGACTCCTCCCCTACCCTGACTTGACCCACCTGGAGGCCCCCTTGCCAGTCATTTTTATTCTTTGCTACCAGTTCTCCTACCCTGAAAGCCCCATAGAAAGCTAAGCAAAATGCGGCTTGGAACAAGATCATTTCCCCGGGGGAGCTACAGGTCGGCTGCAGGGTCTCCATTAAGGTGGCTAAAATGTGCAACCCTATTGGCCTCCTCTCATCGGGCTGGCCACCCTGTAACCGTTGCCACCCCTTGAGAGCCTTCCGCACCATGAAGGTACCTGTGGGATCACCCCCCACCCTTTCAGTTTTGCAAAGAAGGAGATAGCCATGACGTGACGCCTGGCTGCTGCCGCAGAGCGCCCCTCCTCCCGCATGGCCCCCAAGTAGGAAACTAAAGATACATTATCCTGCCACTCTTGTTCCCATTGGTGCCCAAAACGCCCCTTCATATGCCTTCCAGGTCCTGGGGGCTAGGCTAGCTGCCATGAGGTCCGATAACTGGGGGCACCAAGCTGCCAAAGTTGCTCTGGGAAAGGCGTTGGCCGTGCTGCGGCCTCCGGGTGGTGAGCCCTGAATACCTGAAGTTTAAAACGAGACAAGGCGTCAGCTGCATTGTTGCGTACCCCCGGCACATGTTTAGCCCTAAACAACATATTCAGCTTCATGCATCTCAGTATTATTTCCTTGAGTAGCCACAATATCATGCTACAATTCGCCGTCTGGGAGTTAATGCACAGCACCACAGCCATGTTGTCGGACCAAAATACAACACTTTGATTTCTCAATTGCTCGGGCCAAACTGACAATGCCACCAGGATGGGAAATAGTTCCAGAAAACGTATGTTATTCGTGAACCCAGACTTTTCCCACCAAAGTGGCCAACGTTGCGATACCCATTCTGGGCCAAGGATGGCACCAAAACCCTTGCTTCCCGCTGCGTCGGTCATTAGCCCGATCTCTGGGCTAGACCTGAGGGGGCCAGGCCACATCACCCTACCATTGAAATCGCGCAGGAATGCTTGCCATATCTGCATGTCCTGCTTGGCCTCGCCGGATAGCCTGGTGTGATGATGCTTCTCCTTAAGTCCTGACATAGCCTGCGCGATTGTGCGTGAGAAAGGGCGTGCCATGGGGATTATCCTAAGAGCAAAATTTAGCTGCCCCACCACTTGCTGCAACTGGTGTAGAGTAACCTTCTCTTTGTCTAAGCAAACCTGCAGCGCCCTTACAAATGCCTCCACCTTTCCAGCTGGCAAGCGCGACACCCCCTCCACTGAGTCCAGCTCAATTCCCAGAAATTCGATCGTTGTGGCTGGCCCCACCGTTTTGTCCCTTGCTAGTGGTACGCCTAGCTAATGCATGATCGCGCAGAACTTAAGCAGTGCCAGCCTGCAGTCATCTGAATCAAGTGGGCCCAGAAACAGGAAGTCATCCAAGTAGTGCAGCACCCAACTGTGCCCCGTTATCTGCTTGAACACCCACTCCAGAAAGGTACTACATTTCTCAAAGTACGCGCATGACACTGAGCAACCCATGGGCATGCATTTGTCCACATAGTACATCCCTCTGAATTGGAAGCCTAATAAATGGACGTCCTGTGGGTGGACTGGCAACAAACGGAAAGTGGATTCAATGTCAGATTTTGCTAGGTGAGCGCCCCGTCCCAAGTCCCTGAGCATGCCCACCACCTGGTCAAAAGAGGAGTACTTGACACTGCATAAAGCACCATCAATGGCGTCGTTCAGGGACTGTCCCCTGGGTGCCGAGAGATTGTGATAGAATCGGTATTCTCCCTGTTCTTTCTTGGGAACCACCCCCAGTGGTGAGCAAACATAATTTGGCATTGGAGGGGCCATAAATGGGCCCGCCACCCTCCCCAGTCGAACTTCTTTTTCAATTTTTGATGCTGCCACCCCCTCCTTTTCCCTGACTGATGCTTGATTTCTGCAGTGTGCCACCCCGGTGTATCCAGGCGCAGGGATTCTGAAACCCTCTAAAAAACCTTCCCTGAGTATTTTTGCAGCCTCTGGGCAGTGATATTCGTTAAGCCAAGGAATCATGGCGCTCATTACTATTGGGGATCCGGCCTTGCAAAATGGCACGGTTTCAGTCATGTTTCTTGCCCCCCTTGTCTTTTGGCTTCCTAAAGCATTTGGTTTCAGGGTGTGATGGATTGCCGCAGAACGCACAAACATGTTTGAATCTACATGCTCCAGCTGGCCTGTTCCATTTGCCCTTGTTGAAATCCCAACAGGCCCCTTTCTTACCTCCACCCCCTGCCTGACCTGCCTGACCTTGGGGGTGTGCCCGAAAGGACTGGCCCCGAAATGTGTCCTGAAAACTGCCCCTGTTGCTGTTGGTGGGGACCTGCCCCAGATGCTTTAAGTGAATTATCATGTCCTGCTGGCTCCAACATAATGTGGGATCAGCTGCTTTTGCCCTCCTAAACTCCTTATCGTAACTGTTCCACCCTTGACCCCCATACATGTCATGCGCACACATTATCCTATTCTGGTAGCATGCCATCTCTGCGCCCAGCGCCGGGAAACGCTCGCACATGACTGCCATATACGTTGTAAAACCCTTCATCCAATTTGCCAGGTTTTCCTCTACCCTGTACTTTAGCACGATGCTGGACCATTCCCTGGGCAGAAGCCATTCCTTATTTTTCTTGGCCTCATCTCTTTCCGCATCGTCTATCAACAGGGAGAATATATTAACATAGGTCCCCTTTCAGATTTTCTCCTTTGTCTCCTGGGACAAATGTCTCCCCAGCTGTTCCCTAGAGGACATTACTTCCTCCAAACCCAGAGGAGGTAGGGGTTTGTCATTACCTGTTGGGGTGGACTCGGTTGGCTTGGGTGCTCCTGCGCCCGCCGGCGGTGGTATCGTGCAGGAACCGCCGTTCTCCGCTGGGGTTGCATTCCCTGGTGGCCCACCACCTGCCGGTACTGCCGACCCGTCTTTTGGCTTAGCCTTGCTAAGTTCCTCAATTATTCTCCTGGCTCTCTCTGTGGCATCCCCTGCGCCCCCGGATGTTCCAGCAGCAGGAGACCAGTTCCCCACTTTCTCTAACCAAGGGAGCAGTGTCGCCAAATTGGCCACATCAGGTTGTGCTGGAGTAACCCCCTCGGGGCCCGCCATATAGCTTGCGTCAATATCGGTATTCTTTTACACCGACAGAAGACGATGCGGACGCTATCCTTGATGCTACCTGTAAGTAACAGCTTGACTCCATTCATTTGTTGCATAAGTTTCATATTCATTTTCGGCCCTACGCCAGTACGGTACCATTATTAACTATGGCACAAAAGGTTGCCGACTTCCTTCATGTTTAGTCGGACTGATAAGAAACATATCTATTTCTATAGATCCTTCAAACATGACGTGTTCGTTATTTAATTTTTGCCATAAGTTTTCTCTAAGACTTCTATACACTTATACTATTATGGCATTACTCGCCTGTCTGTATTAGTATTGGAGTTTGATGTGTAGACACGCAGACATTATTTTAAATCGTTATGTCGCTCTATTTTTTCTAAACTAGAAAAACGTAACTAGTTAACGGTCTTCCTTCAACTAAGTATACCGTCAATTCGCTCCTGTGACAACTATCTCTTGCAACTGTATCGAGATCTACATCTATTTAAAGGTATTACCGCTCTTAGCTTTCTCAGTTTTAGTCCCGCACTGTTTATTCGATACTAAGGGTCATCACGGTGTTTTATAACCTCTCTTAGATACCCGTGAAATGAGCCTTCCTCCTGAAGTTCAGTTGGTAAGGTGACTTGGGCTCAAGTTTCACCACAGTACCTTTTTCCATCATTACGAGACTTCTTGCAACATCTTCAGGTGAATTATGGAACTACATAGTAGCTTTCAGTGCTTTTTTTCATACTACCCTCTGACCTTTTTATTACTGGCTTGTTTTCCTTAGATTGA
The DNA here is from genome assembly GCA_963921515.1 of Calotriton arnoldi. Classification (NCBI taxonomy): domain Eukaryota; kingdom Metazoa; phylum Chordata; class Amphibia; order Caudata; family Salamandridae; genus Calotriton; species Calotriton arnoldi. Next base: position 926,566 of record CAWUFW010007125.1, read on the forward strand.
TCCATCAGTTTTACTCTACCCATTGTCTACAAGTCGTCTACATATCACGTAGACCTAGCATCTTTTGCAGGTAATTATCCACATATACCTGTTTTGTATATTTTCTATTATTCTGATTTTTCTATGTTCATCATCCTTATGGGTCGGTCTTTATTGCAGAATTGTCCACTTGTGTTTATCCATATTCAGTGTTCAGTTTCGGCTCTTCTTTCAATTGGGTAAGTTAATTCTATCTTTTAAGGTTCTCAGATATAGATCTCACCTTACACTATTATTCTTGCTTATGCATGTCTTATCACTAGATTGGGTGTAAAAATGTGGGTATTTTATTCACTCTCATATTCTTTGCACGTTTAGTACTCCTCATTTCTACATCTTTTCTTCATTTTTTCATTGCTCAATTCTTTCTTTATATGGAGTTCACCTTTATGGGGCCGATTTCAATCTCGGCCGGTAGGGCACCGAATCGGATTCGGCTTAACCGGATCCAATTCGGAGCCCTGTTTCCCGACCGATTCGTACGTGCGTCTGGCCGAGCGAGTACGATGCGAGCGCACGCGAAATCGCCGACCGACTTGTTCGCGGGTCCGAAGCGCTCCGACCTACTCGCACGGACATGACTCGCACCGCGCGATGGAGACGTTCCCCGGCCGGGCAAGTACGATGCGCGCCGCGAGCAGTCCAACCGACTCGCGCCGTCCGGCTCGAAAGAGCAGTCGGAGCCGCACTTTGGGGGTCCGTGTCGGACCCCCCTGTACGCATAGCCACGCGAGTCGCACACAGGGGGGACCCATGGGTTCCCCCTACCTGTGCATGTACGCCGTGAGTCGCTTCGAGGCATACCCGCTGTAGGGGGCACCCTTGTTCGCCTCGCACCCATTGGGTCAATGGGAGCCCGCGTACACGTTGTACGTCTGGCTCCCATTGACTCAATGGGAGTCCGACCGACTCGAATCCGATTGCATGCGTGCACATCGTACTCGTTCGGTCGGACTGCCAGAGTCCGATTCGGTCGGAAATCTCTCCGGGTCCGGCTCAGTCATCGGAATTGGCCCCTATGTATACAATTGTACAGCTAATATCCCTACATAGCCTCAGTGTACTTCGTTGTCTTATATGTGATCTATGTTTTTTCATTGTACAGATATCTTTGTGGCTCTTCCTGAAGAAGGCGTCCTGTATGCCGAAACGCGCGTAGAGAAAATTACAAACATCTACTAAATCTCAGCCACACGTGGTTTATACCACTTGAATATATATCTTGTCTTTGATAATTTTTTGTTATCTGTTTTATGGTTGTGTCTAAACTGATTATTTTAGTGTATATATTGTTGTATTGTATGTCATGTTATTTATGTTCCATCATGGATGTCTATGCCAGATTTTTAAAATTTTATATGAATAAATGATATATTTTTAACTGATTTTTGTAGTACACTGAGCTTATGTAGATACTATATTCCCATGTATAGGACTTGATTTTCACATGGTCCCTAGTTGCCTAGGAATGTTACTTTAGTCAGAATTGTTTCCCTGTCCTAGGAACTTCTAGAATTTTCAGGGGGTCCTTTACTTTTGTATTCAAGTAACCCCCTCGGGGGCCACCCCCTGGGGAACAGGCGGTGCCTGGGGGGTCATAGGCGCCGGCACACGCGGTACAACAGGCTCAGGGTTCGTTGGCTGGGGGACAGGCGGTGCCTGGGGGGTTATAGGTGCCGGCAAACACGGCACCACAGGCTCGGGGCTCGTTGGCTGAGAGGGTGCCCCACCCGGGATAGGCCCCACCGGACCCTCCTCCCCTTGGTTCTCTGCTCCCCCCTTTCCCTTTTTAGATCTATTTCTTCTTGGCAGTGGCGGCGAGTAAGGGTTGGGAGGTATTATCAGCCGCCTAGGCCTGCTCCCTGCCGCCCCCTCCAGCCCTTCAGTCTTCTCCCTTAATTCAGCTAAGCCTTGCCTCATTTCTGCCATTTCCCACAACATTCTATCCATGAACACCTCCATGCGAGAGGGCTTCTCACCCCGCTTAGCCTTAGGGGCCATTGCTTCGTACCCACATACCGGGTCTCAAATAATCACACCGTGCCTGCCCCTTTAGCGTCGGTCCGGGCAATAACCCAAACCCTTACCTGGGGTTGTAGCAGCTACCAGCCAGCCAAGCACCCACGCAACCAGAGCCATGCCCACCAGCTACTCTAGTGGGTCAGGTGAATAAGTCCGAACCCGCGTGGCCCCCAGAAGCGATAGTAGTGCGGCTTGCCGGTGCTGCCCCCCACATGAGTACTGCCGACAAACGCTCTGCCGCGTCGCAGTCCACTGCTGTCCGCCTCTTCTGTGTATCTTCTCGTATGTCCTGCAGCACAATGAGGTTGGGGAAAAAAGGGGGGGAGAAAACAAGCGCTTCGCGTCCCCTTCTAGGCACCCTGGCCCCTCCCAAAAACCTTTTTATAGGCTCTCGCCAGACACTCCCCCCGAAACCCCCACAGGCAACCCAGCTGCAGCCGCAAATCGTGACGCCCAAATTAAACCCAGCACCACTGTTTTTGTGTCCAACCTTGGTCACCTGCGGGTATTCACCACTGCTTATAGTGGCCTGTTATTTTCCCATGCGCTTGTTGCCCAAATGCGGCACCTCCAACTGCGGCGCGCACTACTCACGGGAACAGCTGAAGGACCCGGTATACACCTGGGATGCCCCCACACCTTTAAGTGTGCTTTGTAGTACACGCGGCGCCCAAGACGGCTGACCGCTGCCCCGCTAAACTCAAACTGCAGAGTGCAACTTATATCACGACTCAGTCCAAACTGCGCGGCGCCCCCACCAGATGCACGCTCCCTGTTACCAGGGCGTCTCTCTCATGGATAAACCGCTGCTCCCCGATCCTGATCGACGCCGCACCGCCAGCGCTGACTGTGGCGCTCCTGCTGCTTCCTCCCGAAGAGACACGATCTGTATTGACGCCAAGCCTCTGCAAAACGCTGACTAAGCCGCTACCGTTTCCATAAACTCACTCTCCGCCGCTGAACCGATATCTGAAAAATAAAACAAATGAAGATTAACGGGCCTCCCCTCGGCCCGACCCGGACAGACTGTGATACTTCTGGGAGCAGCGGGACAAAGAGAAAGCCTCTTTGCCCGCTCCTCCCTTCTAAAGGGGGGTTGGTGGTTGCGGGGGCATAACCAGTTTGAGCTGGCTTGCCCCCCTGCGATATGGCAATGCCGCCGAGACCGGAAGCGCGAGGAAGCTCTTCCGGTTCAAGGGCGCCCGCTCCCTGATTGGCTAATGGTGGGGGGGGGCGCGTCACCCTTGCGTGCGGCCACCCCCCTTCCCTTTGCCCGGGGCCAGCGCGACCGCCATAATGGCGGCCGGCTCTATTCAGAGCCTGCCTAGTCAATAGTCTAAAGTCACTTACCGTCCCCTTAATGGTTCCAGACAGAAAGACTTGCATGGATCCTCAGTTCTAGGTTTGTTGGGACCGTCCTAAAAGAGTAAAGACAAGAGCAGAAAATTAATGCATGTGTCTGCTGGAGAGACTTTTAATTATGAACTTGAATTAAGAGACTATATTCTGGGATTTTGTGTTTTCTTTAATTTTGCGTTGGACTATTCAAAGACCTGTTTATGGTTTACATCAGGTTTTATCCTTGTTTCTTATGTCTAGGAATGACATCATTCCTGGTGCGACTGTGCAACAAGTTATGTTTAACAATATGGGTGATTTGCAGAAAGGTACATGGTACATGAATGCATAATCAGTTAGTACTCTATTTGTCCTTCTTGTATCATTATTATGCAGTGTGTTTTGGAATGGACCACTTTTTTATTTCTGGGTTACAGCGGGGGAAGAGGGAAATTTAGGTAAGAGCATTCCTGGTAGTATTTCAAGTCTATAGTAATTCTGCTAGAGAGAAAACTGGCAGAAGTAATAGTGTTGCTTGTGTGTTTTTAGACAACTGATGCTTGGGAGGCTGTGGAGGCATTCAGGCCTAAGCAAATGTCTGATGTGGACCCGATTCTTCTGTTGTTTTTAACTTCAATTCCATTGTCCCCGAGGGCTGTTTTGACCAGGGGAGTTATTCATACCTCCGGTGATAGCAGGGCTTGGGAGACATGGGAGCCGGGATTCTGGATACTCCTCTTGCTCCCACAAGATTATACGTTACCACTTGTTGTGGTGTCATAGGTGTGACAGGTCTGAAGGAGGTTCCAGAAATAAATAAAAAAAATTACACAGCACCAAAATGGATTTTGGCAAAAAAAAACTAAAGCAAAAGGTGTATATGGATATAAAGTTTGAGAAGTATATGAAATGCCCAAACCTTAACATAGAAACCATTCTGATGCAATGCAAGTGTAAGGGAAATGTCAGAAAACTTGTGAGTAAGTTTGCGATTAACGTGGTGGTCACTTACCTGAGGCACATATATATATATATTTATACTTATTATCTACTGGCGGTCGCCAGTAGATAGTTATAGTTACAACCTATTATCCATAGGAAATCCGCGACATTCTATTTGAAATAACGTTGGCGCCGGTTGACGAATCTTCGTGAAAGTTTCCAACTTGTTGAGGCGCTCCGCTCCGCTCCTACCCTGAAAGTCTCGGGGTGATACGTGAAGCGGGGGCCGAGAAAAAGGGGGGTCCCAAAACGCGTTTTCCCATTCATTTTTCCATAGGAACCTTTAGTCGCAGCTACAGCCCGAACTGCTGAACGGAATTACACCAAATTTGGCAAAGAGGTAGTCCTTGGTTCAGACTGGTGCCTTTTGCTTAAATGGTGTAAATCCGTTCAGTAGTTCCTGAGAAAATCAAAAGTAAAAGTACATATATATCTATGGGCGCGTCGGATACGCGTACCCTCAGCGCACCCTGCGCGCACCGTCCCGATCACGAGCTGCATGCTAATTGGCTGTCAGCTGGCTGTCAACATTCCGATTCAGGAAGTGTTGGCAGCCATTTTGTCCTCGGTAGAACCGAGGGACAGAAACAAGTGCGCAAGCGCAAAAGGGGCAGGGTAGAAACACCCTGACTCCTAGGTCTGCTCAGGGGTCCCACAAGGACCCCTGGGCAGAAAAGATTTTTTTTTTTTAAATCGGCGGGATGCGCTTAGGGTGCGCGTATCCCGCCGAGAAAAAAAAAGAAACAAGTGTGCAAAACGCACAAAGGGGGCAGGGTAGAAACACCCTAACCCCTAGGCCTGCTCAGGGGTCCCACAAGGACCCCTGGGCAAAAAAGCATTTTTAAAAAAAATCGGCAGGATGCGCTCAGGGTGCGCGAATCCTGCCGAAAAATCGAAGCGCGGTCTCCCGCGCTTCGATATGTTTGCCCCGGGTGGCCCAAGTCCCGGGGGCATGCTGAGGGGTTTATTTTATGTATGGGGGCCTCAAGGGCCCCTAAGCCCCGGGGACCGCCACCCCCGGGGCTTTCTTTAGACATGGTGCGGGAGGGCTCTGAGCCCTCCCGCAGCCCCGGGGACCACCACCTCCCGGGGCTTTTTTTTTAAAATTAAACAACCTGTGTGGGGGCTCCAGCCCCCACACGCCCCGGGACCGCCACCTCCCGGGGCACTAACAAATTAAAATGGGGGTCCGTTTTGGACCTCCGAAGCCCCGGGGACCACCACCTCCCCGGGGCTGTGCTGATGTAGGGAGAGGGGCCGCGCGGCCCCCTCCTGGAGCCCTTGATGGCCCTGGGGACCACCACCCCCATGGCCGGCTCCTGCAGTGTCCCGGGTGCCTACCCCGGGACACTGTAGTTTGCTATGGCAGGGACGGGAGCCTCGCGGCTCCCGTCCTGCCATAGCAAACTGCTTTGGATATTGGAAGAGAGAGCAGGAAACCTGCTCTCTCTTCCAATATCCAAAGCGATTGCTTTTCCACATGGGGAGCAGCATGTCAGCTGCTCCCCATGTGGAACTAGCAATGCCGGCTCCCAAGGGACGTGGGGAGCCGGCGGGACTGTGGGGGATTGGGGACCCCCACAGTCCCCAACGGAGAGGGCCAGCCCCGGGGGATGGGGTCCCCGGGGCAAGTAGTGGCTCGGGAGGGGGCCACGCGGCCCCCTCCCCAAAAAAGAGCAAAAAATTTTTTTAAAAAGGAAAGGCCGGCCCCGGGGATGGGGTCCCCGGGGCCTTAAAATGGCCAGAGAAGGGGGCCACGCTGCCCCCTCAAAAAAAAAAAATATAGAGGCCATGCCCCGGGGATGGGGTCCCCGGGGCCAATACAGGCCAAGGGAAGGGGGCCACGCGGCCCCCTTCCCGTTTTTTTTTTTAAAGGTAATTTTAAAAGGGGTAAGGCCCTGGGGGATGGGGTCCCCAGGGCCCAAAAAAGAAAAAGGAAGGGGGCCACACAGCCCCCCTTCAGGGGAGAATTTTTTTTTTTAAAACGATCGGGCCCGCAGGCCCCGCCCCTTCCTTCACCACTCTGCAAACGCGCCCCTGGCGCGTTTGCAGAGGGGGAACGAATTCCCCTTGAATACTGGGGGTCCCTGAGGCCAACTAGCCCACCAGGTACCTCCAGTATGCGCCAGGGGGCTGCCTTGCAGAGAGGTGTACAGAGGCCACGCCCCTTTTACACCTCTCTGCAACGCAGCTCTGTGGCGCTTTTGGAGGTATATGGTGGGCTAGTTGGACTCCGGGGACCCTCAGGATTCAAGGGGACTTAATCCCCCAACTTAAAACGCGCCACGGGGCGCGTTTGCACAGTGGTGAAGGGAGGGGCGGGGCTTCAGGTGACATGTGTGCAAACAGGCCCCGTGGCGCGTTTTAAGATGGGGAATTAAATCCCCTTCAATCCTGAGGGTCCCTGGGGGCCAACTAGCCCAACAGGTACATCCAGAAAGCGCCACAGAGCTGCATTGCAGAGAGGTGTAAAAGGGGTGTGGCCTCTCTACACGTCTCTGCAACGCAGCCCCTGGCGCATATTGGAGGTTCCTGGTGGGCTAGTTGGCCCCTAGGGACCCTCAGGATTCAAGGGTACTTAATCCCCCAACTTAAAACGCGCAACGGGGCGCGTTTGCACAGATGTCACCTGAGGCCCCGCCCCTCCCTTCACCATTGTGCAAATATTCCTCTAAAATCAGCCGAAATACGAATTCCGATTTACTCACCTGTTATCAGGAGATACCTCAGTGCTGCATCTTTCAGCCCAGTACTGGTCCTGAAAAGTAATTTTAACCGTACTTACCGGTAACTTGAATTTCCTTCATAGGCTAACATTGACTGGTTTCACTTGGAAATTCTTCTAAGTGTGGAGTTTTGGAACTTTAAAATATTCCTCTAAAATCAGCCGAAATACGAATTCCGATTTACTCACCTGTTATCAGGAGAGACCTCAGTGCTGCATCTTTCAGCCCAGTACTGGTCCTGAAAAGTAATTTTAACCGTACTTACCAGTAACTTGAATTTCCTTCCATAGGCTAACATTGACTGGTTTCACTTTGAAATTCTTCTAAGTGTGGAGTTTTGGAACTTTAAAATATTCCTCTAAAATCAGCCGAAATACGAATTCCGATTTACTCACCTGTTATCAGGAGAGACCTCAGTGCTGCATCTTTCAGCCCAGTACTGGTCCTGAAAAGTAATTTTAACCGTACTTACCGGTAACTTGAATTTCCTTCATAGGCTAACATTGACTGGTTTCACTTGGAAATTCTTCTAAGTGTGGAGTTTTGGAACTTTAAAATATTCCTCTAAAATCAGCCGAAATACGAATTCCGATTTACTCACCTGTTATCAGGAGAGACCTCAGTGCTGCATCTTTCAGCCCAGTACTAATCCTTAAAATTAATTTTAGCCGTACTTACCAGTAACTTGAATTTCCTTGCATAGGATATCATTGCCTGCTTTTTGCTGAAAAAGTTTCTAAGTGTTGATTTTTGGAACTTTAAAATATTCCTCTAAAATCAGCCGAAATCCGAATTCTGATTTACTCACCTGTTATCAGGAGAGACCTCAGTGCTGCATCTTTCAGCCAAGTACTGATCCTCAAAATTAATTTTAACCGTACTTACCGGTAACTTGAATTTCCTTCATAGGCTAACATTGACTGGTTTCACTTGGAAATTCTTCTAAGTGTGGAGTTTTGGAACTTTATAATATTCCTCTAAAATCAACCAAAGTACGAATTCCAATTTACTCACCTGTTATCAGGAGAGAACCCAGTGCTGCATCTTTTAGCCCAGCACTGACCCTGAAAAGTAATTTTAACCGTACTTACCAGTAACTTATATTTTCTAACATAGGAATCCATTGTCTGGTTTTCAGCAGAAAACTTTCAAAGTGTCGATTTTCACAAACTACAAATATTCCTTAAAAATCGCCTGTATGACTTAAACGCATTCATTCAACTGTTTACAGGAGATGCACCAGAGCTGGATCCAGGATCCAAAACTGAGTAAGAAAAAGTAACGATAACAGTTTTTACCTGCTAAGTGAATTTCCTTCCATAGGATAACATTGGTGATTCTATGAGAAAAAGTTTCTAAGTGTCAACTTTTAAAGTACAATAATATTCCTTAAAAATCACGACTGTAACCAAAACGCTTTTACTCAACTGTTTACAGGAGATGTGCCAGGACTGAATCTAGGATCCAGTCAGGTGGTTAGAAAAGTAATCCATAAAGTAACTAATTGCATTTAACTAGAAATTCACATTGAGCTGAATGTTGCATTGTGTTTGAAAATGTGTTGCACATTGCAACAACTGTAACTACTGTACTTAAAAGTCTATTGCCTATGTGCAAAGTATTGAAACTAAAGTAATTCATTCTGAGAAAGTATTTTTTGTAATGTAATGTATAATGTAATTACAATGTAATTTAAATAATAAAATATGTAAAAAAAATTGTTTCTAAAAATGTAGTAAATCAGTATTTTAAAAATTTATATAACAATTAATACATTTAAAAATTGTCATTTACAAAACCTTTGAAATTCACTGAAAAAACCGTAGGTTTCAGACATGTTATAGTTACAAATTAGCATTTAAAAAACCTTTGAAATTCACTGAAAAAACCATAGGTTTCAGGGACGTTATAGTTACAAATTAGCATTTAAAAAACCTTTGAAATTCACTGAAAAAACCATAGGTTTTAGGGACAGTTATAGTTAGTTGGACATTGCACTCGTACAAAACCCGTGAAATTCCCCCGTTATAGTTAGTCCAGCTAACTATAACTCACGCCCGCAATGCACTGCTGATGACGTCACATATTACATCACTCATGACATGGTCAGTGACATCACTGATGACATCACTGATGACATCTCAAATGACATCACTGATGACATCACTGATGACATCATCCATGTGATAATTTCATGCATCTTCTCACACCCTAATATAACCTTTGATACACCCACTCTAAAGTACAGACTGCCAGTCGCAAAACCATAGACACTCCAACACCAATAACTACATACCCACTCACTGATTCTTAGGTCTACACACACACATCCACTCACTCACCCGAACAGTCACTCATATTTACGGTCACTCAGTACAGGACTATCATATGCACTCATACTCCTATATAGACACTCAAACACCGCCACTCATCCATAGAGGTACTCACACACCTAGTCAGTCATGCAAATAATTAAACACACTACCATTTACTCACCTATACAGTTATACACACACCAGCTCACTTACTCATACAAATACTAGCACATTCTTACGCTCTTATACAATCACTGATACAAGCACACACTCATCCATACAGCCACTATCACAATCAGTCATTCTTGCTTATAGCTATTTATATACTCCAACACACATATATACTGCCTTTCACATATGTAGTTACTCACACATGTACCACTGGGACATACATTCACTCACTAACACACTCTTACACACACTTACCCACCCATACAGTCTATCACAGATGCACTCTTGAAACCATCCACCCAGTGAATCACCCACTCACACATCTATGCACAGAGTCGCACACACCCCTCCCACACAAACACTCAGGCACCCATACAGATACTCACACAAGCATTCAATAACTCATATAGACACTCATGTAGCTATTCTCAAACACATGCAGCCACTTACAAAGCAACAGACAGACGGATACAGACATTCACCCAGTTTAGTCACTAACCCATGCATTCAGTAAGATACGTTAAATCACTCACTTACACAGTCAGTCACGCACCTACTAAATCATCCATACAGACACTTACACACCCACTCATTCTTCAATACGTCTTTTCCTATATATATTAAAAATATTTAAACTTTACAGAAACACACAGTCACTGGATGATGTCATCAGTGATGTCATCAGTGATGTCATTTGAGATGTCATCAGTGATGTCATCAGTGATGTCACTGACCATGTCATGAGTGATGTAATATGTGACGTCATCAGCAGTGCATTGCGGGGCGTGAGTTATAGTTAGCTGGACTAACTATAACGGGGGAATTTCACGGGTTTTGTACGAGTGCAATGTCCAACTAACTATAACTGTCCCTAAAACCTATGGTTTTTTCAGTGAATATATATATATATATATATATATATATATATATATATATATATATTTTTTTTAAAGGTTTGCCATCTTGTGAGATGCACTCCCAGGAAGTAAGCAGACACAGGAGCTGGGATATTAAAACACACTGACCAGCAGTTAAATGCGACGCGTTTCAGGCTTACGCCCTTCTTCAAAGCCAACTGCTCTCCAGGACGGCCAAACATTTCTGCCAGCATTTTCCCTCCATTTATTCAAGACACGCCCCAAGTGGGCTTCAAGTCACGCCCCAAGTGGGCCGGCAAATCACATTGCCTGCAAAGCATGATGGGGCTGGTAGTTCCTTACCCATGTGGGTCTCTTTGTAGCCATCACTGGTTTTCAAAGTTCTTTAAATGGTGCTTTAAAACAAAGAAACACAGCTCTCTTTACAGGCCGCTCCTCCTGTTCCACCCGCAGTCAGTATAAAACAGCAGGCGGCCCTGCTTGGGATCTTGCGGTGGTGCTTCTCTCGACCTAGGCGGGCCGAATTATTTATTTGAAAAGGTTTGCCATCTTGTGAGATGCACTCCCAGGAAGTAAGCAGACACAGGAACTGGGATATTAAAACACACTGACCAGCAGTTAAATGTGACGCGTTTCAGGCTTACGCCCTTCTTCAAAGCCAACTGCTCTCCAGGACGGCCAAACATTTCTGCCAGCATTTTCCCTCCATTTATTCAAGACACGCCCCAAGTGGGCTTCAAGTCACGCCCCAAGTGGGCCGGCAAATCACATTGCCTGCAAAGCATGATGGGGCTGGTAGTTCCTTACCCATGTGGGTCTGTTTGTAGCCATCACTGGTTTTCAAAGTTCTTTAAATGGTGCTTTAAAACAAAGAAACACAGCTCTCTTTACAGGCCGCTCCTCCTGTTCCACCCGCAGTCAGTATAAAACAGCAGGCGGCCCCGCTTGGGATCTTGCGGTGGTGCTTCTCTCAACCTAGGCGGGCCGAATTATTTATTTGAAAAGGTTTGCCATCTTGTGAGATGCACTCCCAGGAAGTAAGCAGACACAGGAACTGGGATATTAAAACACACTGACCAGCAGTTACATGCGACGCGTTTCAGGCTTACGCCCTTCTTCAAAGCCAACTGCTCTCCAGGACGGCCAAACAATTCTGCCAGCATTTTCCCTCCATTTATTCAAGACACGCCCCAAGTGCGCTACAAGTCACGCCCCAAGTGGGCCGGCAAATCACATTGCCTGCAAAGCATGATGGGGCTGGTAGTTCCTTACCCATGTGGGTCTGTTTGTAGCCATCACTGGTTTTCAAAGTTCTTTAAATGGTGCTTTAAAACAAAGAAACACAGCTCTCTTTACAGGCCGCTCCTCCTGTTCCACCCGCAGTCAGTATAAAACAGCAGGCGGCCCCGCTTGGGATCTTGCGGTGGTGCTTCTCTCGACCTAGGCAGGCCGAATTATTTATTTGAAAAGGTTTGCCATCTTGTGAGATGCACTCCCAGGAAGTAAGCAGACACAGGAACTGGGATATTAAAACACACTGACCAGCAGTTAAATGCGACGCGTTTCAGGCTTACGCCCTTCTTCAAAGCCAACTGCTCTCCAGGACGGCCAAACATTTTTGCCAGCATTTTCCCTCCATTTATTCAAGACACGCCCCAAGTGGGCTTCAAGTCATGCCCCAAGTGGGCCGGCAAATCACATTGCCTGCAAAGCATGATGGGGCTGGTATTTCCTTACCCATGTGGGTCTGTTTGTAGCCATCACTGGTTTTCAAAGTTCTTTAAATGGTGCTTTAAAACAAAGAAACACAGCTCTCTTTAAAGGCCGCTTCTCCTGTTCCACCCGCAGTCAGTATAAAACAGCAGGCGGCCCCGCTTGGGATCTTGCGGTGGTGCTTCTCTCGACCTAGGCGGGCCGAATTATTTATTTGAAAAGGTTTGCCATCTTGTGAGATGCACTCCCAGGAAGTAAGCAGACACAGGAACTGGGATATTAAAACACACTGACCAGCAGTTAAATGCGACGCGTTTCAGGCTTACGCCCTTCTTCAAAGCCAACTGCTCTCCAGGACGGCCAAACATTTCTGCCAGCATTTTCCCTCCATTTATTCAAGACACGCCCCAAGTGGGCTTCAAGTCACGCCCCAAGTGGGCAGGCAAATCACATTGCCTGCAAAGCATGATGGGGCTGGTAGTTCCTTACCCATGTGGGTCTGTTTGTAGCCATCACTGGTTTTCAAAGTTCTTTAAATGGTGCTTTAAAACAAAGAAACACAGCTCTCTTTACAGGCCGCTCCTCCTGTTCCACCTGCAGTCAGTATAAAACAGCAGGCGGCCCTGCTTGGGATCTTGCGGTGGTGCTTCTCTCGACCTAGGCGGGCCGAATTATTTATTTGAAAAGGTTTGCCATCTTGTGAGATGCACTCCCAGGAAGTAAGCAGACACAGGAACTGGGATATTAAAACACACTGACCAGCAGTTAAATGTGACGCGTTTCAGGCTTACGCCCTTCTTCAAAGCCAACTGCTCTCCAGGACGGCCAAACATTTCTGCCAGCATTTTCCCTCCATTTATTCAAGACACGCCCCAAGTGGGCTTCAAGTCACGCCCCAAGTGGGCCGGCAAATCACATTGCCTGCAAAGCATGATGGGGCTGGTAGTTCCTTACCCATGTGGGTCTGTTTGTAGCCATCACTGGTTTTCAAAGTTCTTTAAATGGTGCTTTAAAACAAAGAAACACAGCTCTCTTTACAGGCCGCTCCTCCTGTTCCACCCGCAGTCAGTATAAAACAGCAGGCGGCCCCGCTTGGGATCTTGCGGTGGTGCTTCTCTCAACCTAGGCGGGCCGAATTATTTATTTGAAAAGGTTTGCCATCTTGTGAGATGCACTCCCAGGAAGTAAGCAGACACAGGAACTGGGATATTAAAACACACTGACCAGCAGTTACATGCGACGCGTTTCAGGCTTACGCCCTTCTTCAAAGCCAACTGCTCTCCAGGACGGCCAAACAATTCTGCCAGCATTTTCCCTCCATTTATTCAAGACACGCCCCAAGTGGGCTTCAAGTCATGCCCCAAGTGGGCCGGCAAATCACATTGCCTGCAAAGCATGATGGGGCTGGTAGTTCCTTACCCATGTGGGTCTGTTTGTTGCCATCACTGGTTTTCAAAGTTCTTTAAATGGTGCTTTAAAACAAAGAAACACAGCTCTCTTTACAGGCCGCTCCTCCTGTTCCACCCGCAGTCAGTATAAAACAGCAGGCGGCCCGCTTGGGATCTTGCGGTGGTGCTTCTCTCGACCTAGGCAGGCCGAATTATTTATTTGAAAAGGTTTGCCATCTTGTGAGATGCACTCCCAGGAAGTAAGCAGACACAGGAACTGGGATATTAAAACACACTGACCAGCAGTTAAATGCGACGCGTTTCAGGCTTACGCCCTTCTTCAAAGCCAACTGCTCTCCAGGACGGCCAAACATTTTTGCCAGCATTTTCCCTCCATTTATTCAAGACACGCCCCAAGTGGGCTTCAAGTCATGTCCCAAGTGGGCCGGCAAATCACATTGCCTGCAAAGCATGATGGGGCTGGTAGTTCCTTACCCATGTGGGTCTGTTTGTAGCCATCACTGGTTTTCAAAGTTCTTTAAATGGTGCTTTAAAACAAAGAAACACAGCTCTCTTTACAGGCCGCTTCTCCTGTTCCACCCGCAGTCAGTATAAAACAGCAGGCGGCCCCGCTTGGGATCTTGCGGTGGTGCTTCTCTCGACCTAGGCGGGCCGAATTATTTATTTGAAAAGGTTTGCCATCTTGTGAGATGCACTCCCAGGAAGTAAGCAGACACAGGAACTGGGATATTAAAACACACTGACCAGCAGTTAAATGCGACGCGTTTCAGGCTTACGCCCTTCTTCAAAGCCAACTGCTCTCCAGGACGGCCAAACATTTCTGCCAGCATTTTCCCTCCATTTATTCAAGACACGCCCCAAGTGGGCTTCAAGTCACGCCCCAAGTGGGCAGGCAAATCACATTGCCTGCAAAGCATGATGGGGCTGGTAGTTCCTTACCCATGTGGGTCTGTGTGTAGCCATCACTGGTTTTCAAAGTTCTTTAAATGGTGCTTTAAAACAAAGAAACACAGCTCTCTTTACAGGCCGCTCCTCCTGTTCCACCCGCAGTCAGTATAAAACAGCAGACTTTGTTCATGGCGTGTGCCCTTGCTTTGGCGTAATTTCCACCTGGGAGTGTATCCCACCTAGCGGCAACTCTTTTTGTATTTTATACAGCGGCCTGCTTGGTCGCGGGATTGCACCACCGCGAAACACTTGCGGGTCCGCGGCTGCGTTATTGGGGCAGCTAACTGTGGAACAGGAGGTGCCTGTTATATGCAGGGGTGCCGGCGTGAACATCGGCAAACCTTTAAAGACATTTTTGAATGTGAGTGCCGGCGGCGACCCACTTGGGTTTTACTGAACCACCAGTCCCAGGAAGCATTGCTTCAGGTGGTTCACCTGAGCGTTATTATTATGGGGATTTACTGGTGGTTGCCGCATGCCGGCACGTCACATGGTCTGCCACTGAAGAGGGCATTGGCCCGAAACGCGTCTGGCAGGTAAACCAGAAAAGGACTTTGTTCATGGCGTGTGCCCTTGCTTTGGCGTAATTTCCACCTGGGAGTGCATCCCACCTAGATGCAACTCTTTTTGTATTTTGTACAGCGGCCTGCCTGGTCGCGGGATTGCACCACCGTGAAACACTTGCGGGTCCGCGGCTGCTTTATTGGGGCAGCTAACTGTGGAACAGGAGGTGCCTGTTATATGCAGGGGTGCCGGCGCGAACATCGGCAATCCTTTAAAGACATTTTTGAATGTGAGTGCCGGCGGCGACCACTTGGGTTTTACTGAACCACCAGTCCCAGGAAGCATTGCTTCAGGTGGTCCACCTGAGCTTTATTATTATGGGGATTTACTGGTGGTTGCCGCATGCCGGCACGTCACATGGTCTGCCACTGAAGAGGGCATTGGCCCGAAACGCGTCTGGCAGGTAAACCAGAAAAGGACTTTGTTCATGGCGTGTGCCCTTGCTTTGGCGTAATTTCCACCTGGGAGTGCATCCCACCTAGAGGCAACTCTTTTTGTATAATATATATATATATATATATATATATATATATATATATATATATATATATATATATATATATATACATGGAACTTTTTCTGGGCGCCAGAGCTATAGAATTCTATCAGCATAACAAAATGCTTATTAGCCTGACAAAATTCTGCCTAGAGAATAATTTATTTTTGTTCCAACAGCAAGTCTATAAGCAAATAAGAGGGGTAGCAATGGGGGCAAGCTGTTCGCCAAGCTATGCCTGCCTCCACATGGGATGGTGGGAGAAAATGATTTTAAACACTATTGGGCCTATTAGGATGGCGAAAGGACCGCCACCGCAGGGCTGGCGGTGGCAACCGCCGGCCCTGTGGTGGCGGTCCTTCCGCCATCGAACGGATATTTCCCACCACCAGATTAGGATGGCGGTGGGAACACGAATGCGTCCGCCGCGGACGCAAAGACCGCCTGCCGCCAGGAATCGTCCCGATTGCCTGGCGGACAGTCCAGGGAGCCCAAAATGGTGGCGGTGCCTAGCAGGCACCGTCCACCAGATTAGGGTGCCAGCGTTAACCGGCCTTTCCATGGCGGCGATGCCACCATGGAAAGGCATGCAGTGTTTTGCCACGGGGCCCATTGCGAGCCCCCGGGGGGGTGGGTGGCTGCATTTGGGGGTACCTTTGTTACCACCCAACATTGCCATGCTCAAGGTGGCAGGCACCGCGCGGTGCCTGCCACGTTGTGCATCGCAATGCAAAACATGGTAATTTGCCATTGCGTAAGGTGCTGCTGCCAGCAGCACCGTTCGCAATGTTAACCTACCAGGATGCGCCCGCCAGTGTGGCGGGCACATCCTAATACGGAGGGCGGGACCGGCTCATCTATGGCGGACGGTCCTAGCTCCACAGGGATGGCGGGCGGAGTCCGCCCGCCATCCTAATAGGCCCCTATGTACGCAGACACCATGGTAAATCACGTGATTAAGTGGACAAGGTATATCGATGATCCTTTTGTGATTTGGCGGGAAGCAAACAGAGTGCAGTTGACTTTGTCACCAGTATCAACAGTAATGATATCAACTTGAAATTCACATACAATATCAGTGACAGCTCAGTTTGTTTTCTAGACGTAGAGGTCTTTGTTGCCAATGGGTATCTTCAAACCAAATTGCACCGCAAACCAACTGCAGGAAACACCATCCTTCATGCAACAAGCTTTCATCCTAGACATACTATATATAGTATCCCGTATGGGAAATGCTTAGGATATGTAGGATTTGCAGTAGTGACAGTGATTTAATGAAGGCCCAGGAGGAATGCAAACTCCGCTTCCTAGCCAGAGGCTATTCAGAACATAGTGTCAATATGGCAATAAAACAAACCAGGGATTTAGCTAGAGATGACCTGCTGTTTAGACCATCACACAGCAAAGTCAAGCATGTTAATAAAGCAATGCCAGAAGCCAACAATCCTCAGCTTATTATGACATACAATAAGCAGAGAGACAGCTAATGCAGGATAATAAAGAAAAACTGGTACTTAGTGCTGAGTGATCCCGTGGTAGGGGACAAACTTCCACAGAGACCGATTATAACATTTAGGAAGGCCCCATCTACGAGTGACTTCCTGGTAAATAGTAGCCCAGAAATAAGGTCAGGCTCCAGTTGACTGGCAGGTCAGAAAGGGTTTGTAAAATGTTCCTCCTGTAGGGCGTGTAAATTTGGCATTAGCAAAACATCTTACTGCCCGCCGTTCAATGCTAAACTCACTAAAATCCCTAAGCTCCTTACATGCAAAACTGAGTTTGCCGTTTATGTGCTGGAGTGCTCTTGTGGACTGCGGTACATGGGCAGCATGAAACTGCAGGTCCACAAGAGGATTCTCCAGCACTTGAGGGCCATAACAAATTTGGATGCAACCTATCCGGTGGCCCGCCACTTCAGAGAAGTCCACGGCAATGACTTGGTGCAATTAAAATTCTATGTTGTGGACTCGGTTCCACAATTAAGACGAGGTGGCAATAGGGAGGCAATCCTTAGGAAGCTGGAAACCAGGTATATTTTGGAGCTAGACAGCAAAAGCCCACAAGGCCTTAATACAACAGAGGACCTGCACACTTGGCTATAAACTTGACTAGTAATGAGATTAGATCCGCATTGTCAGTAACAAACTCAAAATGACATATATGCATTCATGCACACATTGTCAACAATATTGCACTGCCCAATCCCTGTATATAACCTTCCATTTTTCCCAAAAATATTTTTAGAAGAACAATATTTAAATAAATTGCACTTTTTGGCACTTAGACCCTTTATTTTGTGACGGTATGCTCTTATGAGTATTGCCGGATGCAAATTAGCACTTTATTACTTTGCACGTTTCATAAAGGTATGCACTTTACAGTTATGGCAGCGGAGCAACAGCCCACGTGGGCAGCATTGATCTTGCACATTACTTTGGGTCTGGCCTTTGTAATGGAACATTTTTATGACAGCAATAGAGCACACGAAACAGTATCCAAGGGGACAAATATCATGCATGTATTATACTGCAAGTGTGGAGTATTGGGCTATTTTAAAATGCTTTTAAAAATGTTCTTAACAATGTGTGGTATATTTATTGTATTTATACTGTTAGTTTGCATATTTATTAAGCACATGGTTAATGATTTTGTGTCCAGATTCAAAACTGTGCAATTTGGCTGCTATGTTGTATCGTGGGATCAGAACTCAGAACGATAGTCTGTCTTCCATATTGGTTATGCACTTAGCACTTCAAAATGTGGGAGGGCTCGGAGGCGCATCATGTGATCAAGGCCTGAAAAGGCCGAAACGCGTCATGGTGGCACAGCGCACTAACGAATAAAGAAAAATTGCAGAAAGAAAGTGGAGTCCGTTCCTGCGTCTGGTTCCAATGTTCAGGGAATCGTAAAGAACAAAGGATTTGGTGTTAATATATGCATATATATATATAAATATATATATATGTATATATATTTAAAAAAATATATATATATACATATATATATATGTGTGTACATATATATATATATATATATATATATATATATATATATATATATATATATATATATATATCATATATATATATTATCTACTGGCGGTCGCCAGTAGATAGTTATAGTTAGGACCTAGTTTCCATAGGAACAGCGTTTTTCTTTTCCCAATAACTTTGGCGCCGGTTGACGAATCGTCACGAAATTTTCACAACTTGTGGCCCGCTCCGGTCAGCTCCTATCCTGAAAGTGTCGGGGATTTGCCAAGCGGGGCCGAGAAAAGGGTGTCCCAAAACGTGTTTTCTCCATGTTATTTTCCATAGGAAACTTTAGACACGGCTACAGCTCGTACTGCTGAACGGAATTACACCAAATTTGGCAAAAGGTAGCCCTTGGTCCAGAAAGAGCCTTTTTTGTTAAATGGTGTAAATCCGTTCAGTAGTTCCTAGGAAATTAAAAAAAAGAGGTCGGAAAATACATTTCCCATAGGAAACTTTAGACACGGCTACAGCTCGAACTGCTGAACGGAATTACACCAGATTAGGCAAAAAGGTAGCCCTTGGTTCAGAAAGAGCCCTTTTTTCAAATGGTGTAAATTCGTTCAGTAGTTGCTGAGAAAACCAAAAATAAAAGTTTCGATATCTAGAGGCATGGAGGATCCGCGGACCATCCCGACCACGAGCTTTATTCTAATTGGCTGTCAACACTCCGAACCAGGAAGTGTTGGCAGCCATCTTGTGAACCGAGTCACAAGAAAACAGTAGAAAAACATTAAAAAACAAGAAAAGGGGGCAGGGTAGAAACATCCTGACCCCTAGGCCTGCTCAGGGGTCCCACAAGGACCACCAGGGCCAAAAATAAGCATTTTTTTTTTTAAATTGGCAAAATTCGCGTATGATCCGCGAATCCTGCCGTGAAAATAAAAAAAACAAAGCGCGGGCTTCCGTTAATATTTAGCCCCCGGGTGGGCCAAGTCCCGGGGGCATGCAAAATTGTAATTGCGGAAGCCCAGGGGGGGCCCCGCAGCCCCGGGCACTGCCACCCCCGGGGCTTTCTTTAAATATTTGTGGGGGCACACGGGCCCCCTGCAGCCCTGGGGACCGCCACCCCGAGGCTTGTTTTTATAATGTGTGGGGGGCCTCCAAGGCCCCAAGCCCGGGACCGCCAGCCCCGGGGCTTTTGTTGAATATTTGTGGGGCACATGGCCCCCCACAGCGCCGAGGACCGCCACCCCCTGGGCTTGTTGTTTTAAAAAAGAACCTCCCTGGGGCACTAACTATGTAAATTTGGGGGTCCGTTATGGAACCCCGAGCCCCGGGGACCACCACCTCCCTGGGGCTTTCAAACTGAAGGGAGGGGGGCCGCGTGGCCCCCCTCCTGGAGCCCGTGATGGCCCTGGGGACCGCCACCCCCCAGGGCCGGCTCCTGCAGTGTCCCGGGGTGCTGTTTGCTATGGCAGGGCGGGAGCCTCGCGGCTCCCGCCCTGTCATAGCAAACTGTGGTTTGGGTTTTGGAAGAGAGAGCAGGAAACCTGCTCTCTCTTCCAAAATCCAAACCACATTGCTTTTCCACACGTGGAGCTGCATGTCAGCAGCTCCCCATGTGGAAAAGCAATGCCGGCTCCTGCAGGACGCGGGGAGCCGGCGGGACCGTGGGGGCATTGGGGCTCCCCCCACGGTCCCCAACGAAGAGGCCAGGCCCCGGGGGATGGGGTCTCTGGGGCCAGGAGTGGCCTGGGAGGGGGCCACGTGGCCCCCCTCCCCATAATAATAACATTTAAAAAACACGCAAAGGCTGGCCCCGGGGATGGGGTCCCTGGGGCCATAAATAGCCTGAGGAGGGGGCCACGCAGCCCCCTCCAAATATATATATTTTTTAAATAAACACTGACCATGCCCGGGGGATGGGGTCCCCGGAGCCGAATATGGCCTCGGGAGGGGGCCACGCGGCCCCCTTCCATTTTTGAAAAAAATAGAAAAAATAGGGTCAGGCCCTGGGGGATGGGGTCCCCAGGGCCCATAAAATAGGAAAGGAAAGGGGGCCACACAGCCCACCCTTCTAAAAAAAAAAAAATTAAAAAAAAAGCCGGCATCGCACCGAGGCCCCACCCCCTCCCATCAACACTCTGCAAACGCGCCCTGTGGCGCGTTTTAAGTTGGGGAATGAATTCCTCTTTAATCCTGAGGGTCCCTGGGGGCCAACTAGCCCACCAGGTACCTCCAGTAAGCCCCACAGGGTTGCCTTGCAGAGAGGTGGTCCAGGCCATGCCCCTTTTTACACCTCTCTGCAAATCAGCTCTGTGGCGCTTACTGGAGGTAGCTGGTGGGCTAGTTGGGCCCCAGGGACCCTCAGGATTCAAGGGGACTTAATCCCCCAACTTTAAACGTGCCACAGGGCACGTTTGCACAGTGATGAAGGGAGGGGGCAGGGCCTGAGGTGACATGTGTGCAAACACTCCCTGTGGCATGTTTTAAGTTGGGGGATTAAGTCCCCTTGAATCCTGAGGGTCCCTGGGGTCCAAATAGCCAACCAGGTACCTCCAGTAAGCGCCACAGAGCTGCGTTGCAGAGAGGTGTAAAAAGGGGTGTGGCCTCAGACCACCTCTCTGCAACGCAGGCCTGTGGCGCTTACTGGAAGTACCTGGTGGGCTAGTTGGGCCCCTGGGACCCTCAGGATTCAAGGTGACCTAATCCCCCAACTTAAAACGTGCCACGGGGTGCATTTGCACAGTGGTGAAGGGAGGGGGCGGGGCCTCAGGTGACTTGTGTGCAAACACGCCCTGTGGCACGTTTTAAGTTGGGGAATTAATTCCCCTTGAATCCTGAGGGACCCTGGGGGCCAACTAGCCCACCAGGTACCTCCAGTAAGCGCCACAGGCCTGCCTTGCAGAGAGGTGGTCCGAGGCCACGCCCCTTTTTACACCTCTCTGCAACGCAGCTCTGTGGTGCTTACTGGAGGTACCTGGTGGGCTAGTTGGACTCCAGGGACCCTCAGGATTCAAGGGGACTTAATCTTCCAACTTAAAACACGCCATGGGGCGTGTTTGCACAGTGGTGAAGGAAGGGGGCGGGGCCTGATGTGACAAGTATGCAAACGCGCTCCGTGGTGCATTTTAAGTTGGGGGATTAAGTCCCCTTGTATCCTGAGGGTCCCTGGGGGCCAACTAGCCCACCAGGTACCTTCAGTAAGGGCAACAGAGTTGCGTTGCAGAGAGGTGAAAAAAGGGGCGTGGTCTCGGACCACCTCTCTGCAATGCAGCTCTGTGGTGCTTACTGGAGGTACCTGGTGGGCTAGTTGGGCCTTAGGGACTCTCAGGATTCAAGGTGACTTAATCTCCCAACTTAAAAAGCGCCACAGGGCGTGTTTGCACACATGTCACCTGAGGCCCCGCCCCCTCCCTTCACCACTGTGCAAATGCACCCCGTGGCACGTTTTAAGTTGGGGGATTAGGTCACCTTGAATCCTGAGGGTCCCTGGGGCCCAACTAGCCCACCAGGTATCTCAGGATTCAAGGGGACTTAATCTCCCAACTTAAAACGCACCACAGGGCGCGTTTGAACACTTGTCACATCAAGCCCCACCCCCTCCCTTCACCACTGTGCAAACGGGCCCTCTGGCGCGTTGTAAGTTGGGGGATTAAGTCCCCTTGAATACTGAGGGTCCCTTGGGTCCAACTAGCCCACCAGGTACCTCCAGTAAGCGCCACAGAGCTGCGTTGCAGAGAGGTGTAAAAAGGGGAGTGGCCTTGGACCACCTCTCTGCAACGCAGCTCTGTGGCGCTTACTGGAGGTACCTGGTGGGCTAGTTGGCCCCCAGGGACCCTCAGGATTCAAGGGGAATTAATCCCCCAACTTAAAACCCGCCAGGGTGCGCGTTTGCACAGTGGTGAAGGGAGGGGGCGGGCCTGATGTGACATGTGTGTACTTATCCAATCACTCCGCCAAAACCCAAGCACTTATTAATTCACCATGCACTCTCCTTGCAGTATTCTAATCATCCAGTCAGTACCCATGCACTCATGCAATGACCCACGCACTAACTCATGCACTGCTACAATACTCTGAGCACTACTGATGCAGTCCAGCCATCGCCCTGTCACTACCCATGCACTCCTCCTATCACCCAGCGAGCACCATGTACTTATCCAATCACTCCGCCAAAACCCAAGCACTTATAAAGTCACCATGCACTCTCCTTGCAGTACTCTAATCATCCAGTCACTACCCATGTACTCATGCAATGACCCAGGCACTAACACATGCACTGCTACAATCCCCTGAGCACTATTGATGCAGCCCAGCCATCTCTTTGTCACTACCCATGCACTCCTCCAATCACCCAGCCAGCACCATGTACTTATCCAATCACTCCGCCAAAACCCAAGCACTTATAGATTCACCATGCACTCTCCTTGCAGTACTCTAATCATCCAGTCACTACCCATGTACTTATGCAATGACGCAGGCACTAACACATGCACTGCTACAATCCCCTGAGGACTACTGATGCACTCCAGCCATCTCCTTGTCACTACCCATGCACTCCTCCAATCACCCAACCAGTTCCATGTCCTTATCCAATCACTCTGCCAAATCACAAGCGTTTATAAATTCACCATCCACTCTCCTGGCAGTACTCTAATCATCCAGTCAGTACCCATGTACTCATCCAATGACCCAGGCACTAACTCATGGCAAATACAGAGGAGGTAATGCTAATCACAGGGGTACCCCAACGCATAGTGTTCCCTAGTGTATGTAGGTGTTTTCACTGTATTCTAAGTGTCTTTTAGCATAGCACTGGCTCTAGGACTGGTTAGTCAGAGTCAGTTACCACCAGTACCCATTAGCAAAAGTTGGGGGCACAGGAGGACTTTCTGCTCCTCTGTTGGTTCTATTTGCACATCTCTTGCTTCTTCTTGCACTTTTCTTCATCTTTCTGGACTTCTGTTGCCTCTTTCTTCATTTGTCTTGCTTCTTTCTGCGCTTTTCTTCCTCTTTCTTCACATGTCCTACCTTTGTAGGCATAGTTAGAAATTAGCATTTAAAAACCTTTGAAATTCACTGAAAAAACCATAGGTTTCAGGGACGTTATAGTTAGAAATTAGAATTTAAAAAACCTTTGAAATTCACTGAAAAAACCATAGGTTTCAGGGACGTTATAGTTAAAAATTAGCATTTAAAAAACCTTAGAAATTCACTGAAAAAACCACAGGTTTCAGGGACGTTATAGTTAGTTGGACATTTCACTCGTACAAAACCAGAGAAATTCCCCCGTTATAGTTAGTTCAGCTAACTATAACTCGCGCCCAGCAATGCACTGCTGATGATGTTACATATTACATCATTCATGACATGGCCAGTGACATCACTGATGACATCACTGATGACATCTCAAATGACATCACGGATGACATAACTGATGACATCATCCACGTGAAAATCTGATGCACCTCCTCACACTATAATATAACCTTTGATACACCCACTGTAAAATACAGACTACCATTTTCGAAACCATCGACACACCAATACCAGTTACTACATGCACAATCACTGATTCCTAGGTCTACACACACACATCCACTCATTCACCCATGCAATCACTCATACATGCAGTCACTCATCAATACAACACTATCATATGCACTCATACACCTATACAGACACTCACACACCACCACTCATCCATGGAGTTACTCACACACCTAGTCAGTCATGCAAAGAATCAATCACACTCCCATTTACTCACCTATACAGATAGTAACGCATACTTACTCTCTTATATAATCACTAACCCTGGGCAAAGCACTACGCTACGCTCGCGTAGTTTGCAAGTTTGCGCTACTTACGACAACGCGAATTGCACGTAGCACAGTGCAAACACGCATAGCTTAGCGTAGCGTAGTGCAGCAGTCATTTTGCTTGCTCGCGGTCCTCAACGTCAAGTTGGCGACCGCGAGCAAGCAAATGACATCCCGGCGAGACTTTTTCCTCGTTCGCGATCAGCAACATCAAGTTGCCGATCGCGAGCGTGGAAAATAAACCTCCCGGCGAGATTCTCAACGCGGGAGGTCAGGTTTCTCATTGCGAGTGGTCGCGTATGCTCGCGACCGCTCGCGATGAGAAACTACCAGTCCGCGTTGAGAAAGCTGCCGCTCGAGTAAAAATCTACTCGAGCGGCAGTAAAGACTAGCTCGCACTGTGCAAGATGCCATTTTCAATGATTGCACAGTGCGGATAAGCATCCGGCACTGTGCAATCATTGCGAACAGTGCACTACGCAGTTCGCGTAGTGCTACGCGTAGCTCGCGTAGTGCGAACTGCACTTTGCGTAGCTCGCGAGCGCTACTCGCGAACTACGCCCAGGCTTAATAATCACTGATGCAAGTACACACTCATCCATACAGCCACTCTCACAATCACTGACTCTCACGTATAGTCAATTATACTCCAACTCTCACATACACTGCCTTTTCCCTATGTAGTTACTTGGACATGTACCACTGAGACATCCATTCACTCACCAACACACCCATACACACACTCACCCACCCATACAGCTGTTTCCACATGCACTCTGGAACCCATACACCCAGTGAATCAACCACTCACACATCTATGCACAGAGTCACACACCTCCCACCCACCCACACACACACTCAGTCTCCCAAACAAATTCTCAAGCAACCAATCAATAACCGATATAGACACTCATGTAGCTACTCACCAACCCATGCATTCAGTAAGACACATTTAATCACTCACTTATACAGTCAGTCACGTACCTACTAAATCATCCATCCAGACACTTAGACACCCACTCATTCTTCAATACACCTTGGCATTTATATAAAACATATTTAAACTTTACAGAAACACACAGTCACTGGATGATGTCATCAGTGATGTCATCAGTGATGTCATTTGAGATGTCATCAGTGATGTCATCAGTGATGTCACTGACCATGTCATGAATGATGTAATATGTGACGTCATCAGCAGTGCATTGCGGGGGCGCGAGTTATAGTTAGCTGAACTAACTATAATGGGAGAATTTCTCTGGTTTTGTACGAGTGAAATGTCCAACTAACTATAACGTCCCTGAAACCTGTGGTTTTTTCAGTGAATTTCTAAGGTTTTTAAATGCTAATTTCTAACTATAACGTCCCTGAAACCTATGGTTTTTTCAGTGAATATATATAT
The DNA here is from genome assembly GCA_963921515.1 of Calotriton arnoldi. NCBI lineage: Eukaryota > Metazoa > Chordata > Amphibia > Caudata > Salamandridae > Calotriton > Calotriton arnoldi. The sequence continues at coordinate 952,386 of CAWUFW010007125.1, forward strand.
ATATATATATATTCACTGAAAAAACCACAGGTTTCAGGGACGTTATAGTTAGTTGGACATTTCACTGCACAAAACCAGAGAAATTCTCCCATTATAGTTAGTTCGGCTAACTATAACTCGCGCCCCTGCAATGCACTGCTGATGACGTCACATATTACATCATTCATGACATGGTCAGTGACATCACTGATGACATCACTGATGACATCTCAAATGACATCACTGATGACATCACTGATGACATCATATAGTGACTGTGTGTTTCTGTAAAGTTTAAATATGTTTTATATAAATGCCAAGGTGTATTGAAGAATGAGTGGGTGTCTAAGTGTCTGGATGGATGATTTAGTAGGTACGTGACTGACTGTATAAGTGAGTGATTAAATGTGTCTTACTGAATGCATGGGTTGGTGAGTAGCTACATGAGTGTCTATATCGGTTATTGATTGGTTGCTTGAGAATTTGTTTGGGAGACTGAGTGTGTGTGTGGGTGGGTGGGAGGTGTGTGACTCTGTGCATAGATGTGTGAGTGGTTGATTCACTGGGTGTATGGGTTCCAGAGTGCATGTGGAAACAGCTGTATGGGTGGGTGAGTGTGTGTATGGGTGTGTTGGTGAGTGAATGGATGTCTCAGTGGTACATGTCCAAGTAACTACATAGGGAAAAGGCAGTGTATGTGAGAGTTGGAGTATAATTGACTATACGTGAGAGTCAGTGATTGTGAGAGTGGCTGTATGGATGAGTGTGTACTTGCATCAGTGATTATTAAGCCTGGGCGTAGTTCGCGAAGTAGCGCTTCGCGAAGCTACGCAAAGTGCAGTTCGCACTACGCGAGCTACGCGTAGCACTACGCGAACTGCGTAGTGCACTGTTCGCAATGATTGCACAGTGCCGGATGCTTATCCGCACTGTGCAATCATTGAAAATGGCATCTTGCACAGTGCGAGCTGTCTTTTACTGCCGCTCGAGTAGATTTTTACTCGAGCGGCAGCTTTCTCAACGCGGACTGGTAGTTTCTCATCGCGAGCGGTCGCGAGCATACGCGACCACTCGCAATGAGAAACCTGACCTCCCCGCGTTGAGAATCTCGCCGGGAGGTTTATTTTCCACGCTCGCGATCGGCAACTTGATGTTGCTGATCGCGAACGAGGAAAAAGTCTCGCCGGGATGTCATTTTGCTTGCTCGCGGTCGCCAACTTGACGTTGAGGACCGCGAGCAAGCAAAAAATGACTGCTGCACTACGCTACGCTAAGCTATGCGTGTTTGCACTGTGCTACGTGCAATTCGCGTTGTACGAAGTAGCGCAAACTTCGCAAACTACGCGAGCGTAGCGTAGTGCTTTGCCCAGGGTTAGTGATTATATAAGAGAGTAAGTATGCGTTACTATCTGTATAGGTGAGTAAATGGGAGTGTGATTGATTCTTTGCATGACTGACTAGGTGTGTGAGTAACTCCATGGATGAGTGGTGGTGTGTGAGTGTCTGTATAGGTGTATGAGTGCATATGATAGTGTTGTATTGATGAGTGACTGCATGTATGAGTGATTGCATGGGTGAATGAGTGGATGTGTGTGTGTAGACCTAGGAATCAGTGATTGTGCATGTAGTAACTGGTATTGGTGTGTCGATGGTTTCGAAAATGGTAGTCTGTATTTTACAGTGGGTGTATCAAAGGTTATATTATAGTGTGAGGAGGTGCATCAGATTTTCACGTGGATGATGTCATCAGTTATGTCATCCGTGATGTCATTTGAGATGTCATCAGTGATGTCATCAGTGATGTCACTGGCCATGTCATGAATGATGTAATATGTAACATCATCAGCAGTGCATTGCGGGGGCGCGAGTTATAGTTAGCTGAACTAACTATAACGGGGGAATTTCTCTGGTTTTGTACGAGTGAAATGTCCAACTAACTATAACGTCCCTGAAACCTGTGGTTTTTTCAGTGAATTTCTAAGGTTTTTTAAATGCTAATTTCTAACTATAACGTCCCTGAAACCTATGGTTTTTTCAGTGAATTTCAAAGGTTTTTAAATTCTAATTTCTAACTATAACGTCCCTGAAACCTATGGTTTTTTCAGTGAATTTCAAAGGTTTTTTAAATGCTAATTTCTAACTATGCCTACAAAGGTAGGACATGTGAAGAAAGAGGAAGAAAAGCGCAGAAAGAAGCAAGACAAATGAAGAAAGAGGCAACAGAAGTCCAGAAAGATGAAGAAAAGTGCAAGAAGAAGCAAGAGATGTGCAAATAGAACCAACAGAGGAGCAGAAAGTCCTCCTGTGCCCCCAACTTTTTGCTAATGGGTACTGGTGGTAACTGACTCTGACTAACCAGTCCTAGAGCCAGTGCTATGCTAAAAGACACTTAGAATACAGTGAAAACACCTACATACACTAGGGAACACTATGCGTTGGGGTACCCCTGTGATTAGCATTACCTCCTCTGTATTTGCCATGAGTTAGTGCCTGGGTCATTGGATGAGTACATGGGTACTGACTGGATGATTAGAGTACTGCCAGGAGAGTGGATGGTGAATTTATAAACGCTTGTGTTTTGGCAGAGTGATTGGATAAGGACATAGAACTGGTTGGGTGATTGGAGGAGTGCATGGGTAGTGACAAGGAGATGGCTGGAGTGCATCAGTAGTCCTCAGGGGATTGTAGCAGTGCATGTGTTAGTGCCTGCGTCATTGCATAAGTACATGGGTAGTGACTGGATGATTAGAGTACTGCAAGGAGAGTGCATGGTGAATCTATAAGTGCTTGGGTTTTGGCGGAGTGATTGGATAAGTACATGGTGCTGGCTGGGTGATTGGAGGAGTGCATGGGTAGTGACAAAGAGATGGCTGGGCTGCATCAGTAGTGCTCAGGGGATTGTAGCAGTGCATGTGTTAGTGCCTGGGTCATTGCATGAGTACATGGGTAGTGACTGGATGATTAGAGTACTGCAAGGAGAGTGCATGGTGACTTTATAAGTGCTTGGGTTTTGGCGGAGTGATTGGATAAGTACATGGTGCTCGCTGGGTGATAGGAGGAGTGCATGGGTAGTGACAGGGCGATGGCTGGACTGCATCAGTAGTGCTCAGAGTATTGTAGCAGTGCATGAGTTAGTGCGTGGGTCATTGCATGAGTGCATGGGTACTGACTGGATGATTAGAATACTGCAAGGAGAGTGCATGGTGAATTAATAAGTGCTTGGGTTTTGGCGGAGTGATTGGATAAGTACACACATGTCACATCAGGCCCGCCCCCTCCCTTCACCACTGTGCAAACGCGCACCCTGGCGGGTTTTAAGTTGGGGGATTAATTCCCCTTGAATCCTGAGGGTCCCTGGGGGCCAACTAGCCCACCAGGTACCTCCAGTACCAACGCAGCTCTGTGGCGCTTACTGGAGGTACCTGGTTGGCTATTTGGACCCCAGGGACCCTCAGGATTCAAGGGGACTTAATCCCCCAACTTAAAACATGCCACAGGGAGTGTTTGCACACATGTCACCTCAGGCCCTGCCCCCTCCCTTCATCACTGTGCAAACGTGCCCTGTGGCACGTTTAAAGTTGGGGGATTAAGTCCCTTGAATCCTGAGGGTCCCTGGGGCCCAACTAGCCCACCAGCTACCTCCAGTAAGCGCCACAGAGCTGATTTGCAGAGAGGTGTAAAAGGGGCATGGCCTGGACCACCTCTCTGCAAGGCAACCCTGTGGGGCTTACTGGAGGTACCTGGTGGGCTAGTTGGCCCCCAGGGACCCTCAGGATTAAAGAGGAATTCATTCCCCAACTTAAAACGCGCCACAGGGCGCGTTTGCAGAGTGTTGATGGGAGGGGGTGGGGCCTCGGTGCGATGCCGGCTTTTTTTTTTTAAATTTTTTTTTTTAGAAGGGTGGGCTGTGTGGCCCCCTTTCCTTTCCTATTTTATGGGCCCTGGGGACCCCATCCCCCAGGGCCTGACCCCTATTTTTTCTATTTTTTTCAAAAATGGAAGGGGGCCGCGTGGCCCCCCTCCCGAGGCCATATTCGGCTCCGGGGACCCCATCCCCCGGGGCATGGTCAGTGTTTATTTAAAAAATATATATATTTGGAGGGGGGCTGCGTGGCCCCCCTCCTCAGGCTATTTATGGCCCCAGGGACCCCATCCCCCGGGGCCAGCCTTTGCGTGTTTTTTAAATGTTATTATTATGGGGGAGGGGGGCCACGTGGCCCCCCTCCCAGGCCACTCCTGGCCCCAGAGACCCCATCCCCCGGGGCCTGGCCTCTTCGTTGGGGACCGTGGGGGGAGCCCCAATGCCCCCACGGTCCCGCCGGCTCCCCGCGTCCTGCAGGAGCCGGCATTGCTTTTCCACATGGGGAGCTGCTGACATGCAGCTCCACGTGTGGAAAAGCAATGTGGTTTGGATTTTGGAAGAGAGAGCAGGTTTCCTGCTCTCTCTTCCAAAACCCAAACCACAGTTTGCATGATGACAGGGCGGGAGCCGCGAGGCTCCCGCCCTGCCATAGCAAACAGCACCCCGGGACACTGCAGGAGCCGGCCCTGGGGGTGGCGGTCCCCAGGGCCATCACGGGCTCCAGGAGGGGGCCACGCGGCCCCCTCCCTTCAGTTTGAAAGCCCCAGGGAGGTGGTGGTCCCCGGGGCTCGGGGTTCCATAACGGACCCCCAAATTTACATAGTTAGTGCCCCAGGGAGGTTCTTTTTTTAAAACAACAAGCCCAGGGGGGTGGCGGTCCCCGGCGCTGTGGGGGGCCATGTGCCCCCCACAAATATTCAACAAAAGCCCCGGGGCTGGCGGTCCCCGGGGCTTGGGGGGGCCTTGGAGGCCCCCCCACACATTATAAAAAACAAGCCTCGGGGGTGGCGGTCCCCAGGGCTGCAGGGGGCCCGTGTGCCCCCCACAAATATTTAAAGAAAGCCCCCGGGGGTGGCAGTGCCCGGGGCTGCGGGGCCCCCCCTGGGCTTCCGCAATTACAATTTTGCATGCCCCCGGGACTTGGCCCACCCGGGGGCTAAATATTAACGGAAGCCCGCGCTTTGTTTTTTTTATTTTCACGGCAGGATTCGCGGATCATACGCGAATTTTGCCAATTTAAAAAAAAAAATGCTTATTTTTGGCCCTGGTGGTCCTTGTGGGACCCCCTGAGCAGGCCTAGGGGGTCAGGATGTTTCTACCCTGCCCCCTTTTCTTGTTTTTTAATGTTTTTTCTACTGTTTTCTTGTGACTCGGTTCACAAGATGGCTGCCAACACTTCCTGGTTCGGAGTGTTGACAGCCAATTAGAATAAAGCTCGTGGTCGGGATGGTCCGCGGATCCTCCATGCCTCTAGATATCGACACTTTTATTTTTTGGTTTTCTCAGCAACTACTGAACGAATTTACACCATTTGAAAAAAAGGGCTCTTTCTGAACCAAGGGCTACCTTTTTGCCAAATCTGGTGTAATTCCGTTCAGCAGTTCGAGCTGTAGCCGTGTCTAAAGTTTCCTATGGGAAATGTATTTTCCGACCTCTTTTTTTTAATTTCCTAGGAACTACTGAACGGATTTACACCATTTAACAAAAAAGGCTCTTTCTGGACCAAGGGCTACCTTTTGCCAAATTTGGTGTAATTCCGTTCAGCAGTACGAGCTGTAGCCGTGTCTAAAGTTTCCTATGGAAAATAACATGGAGAAAACACGTTTTGGGACACCCCTTTTTTCTCGGCCCCCGCTTGGCAAATCCCCCCGACACTTTCAGGATAGGAGCTGACCGGAGCGGGCCACAAGTTGTGAAAATTTCGTGACGATTCGTCAACCGGCGCCAAAGTTATTGGGAAAAGAAAAAACGGTGTTCCTATGGAAACTAGGTCCTAACTATAACTATCTACTGGCGACCGCCAGTACATAATATATATATATGTATATATATATATATATATATATATATATATATATATATATATATATATATAGTACACACATATATATATATGTATATATATATATTTTTTTAAATATATATACATATATATATATTTATATATATATGCATATATTAATACCAAATCCTTTGTTCTTTACGATTCCCTGAACATTGGAACCAGACGCAGGAACGGACTCCACTTTCTTTCTGCAATTTTTTCTTTATTCGTTAGTGCGCTGTGCCACCATGACGCGTTTCGGCCTTTTCAGGCCTTGATCACATGATGCGCCTCCGAGCCCTCCCCACATTTTGAAGTGCTAAGTGCATAACCAATATGGAAGACAGACTATCGTTCTGAGTTCTGATCCCACGATACAACATAGCAGCCAAATTGCACAGTTTTGAATCTGGACACAAAATCATTAACCATGTGCTTAATAAATATGCAAACTAACAGTATAAATACAATAAATATACCACACATTGTTAAGAACATTTTTAAAAGCATTTTAAAATAGCCCAATACTCCACACTTGCAGTATAATACATGCATGATATTTGTCCCCTTGGATACTGTTTCGTGTGCTCTATTGCTGTCATAAAAATGTTCCATTACAAAGGCCAGACCCAAAGTAATGTGCAAGATCAATGCTGCCCACGTGGGCTGTTGCTCCGCTGCCATAACTGTAAAGTGCATACCTTTATGAAACGTGCAAAGTAATAAAGTGCTAATTTGCATCCGGCAATACTCATAAGAGCATACCGTCACAAAATAAAGGGTCTAAGTGCCAAAAAGTGCAATTTATTTAAATATTGTTCTTCTAAAAATATTTTTGGGAAAAATGGAAGGTTATATACAGGGATTGGGCAGTGCAATATTGTTGACAATGTGTGCATGAATGCATATATGTCATTTTGAGTTTGTTACTGACAATGCGGATCTAATCTCATTACTAGTCAAGTTTATAGCCAAGTGTGCAGGTCCTCTGTTGTATTAAGGCCTTGTGGGCTTTTGCTGTCTAGCTCCAAAATATACCTGGTTTCCAGCTTCCTAAGGATTGCCTCCTATTGCCACCTCGTCTTAATTGTGGAACCGAGTCCACAACATAGAATTTTAATTGCACCAAGTCATTGCCGTGGACTTCTCTGAAGTGGCGGGCCACCGGATAGGTTGCATCCAAATTTGTTATGGCCCTCAAGTGCTGGAGAATCCTCTTGTGGACCTGCAGTTTCATGCTGCCCATGTACCGCAGTCCACAAGAGCACTCCAGCACATAAACGGCAAACTCAGTTTTGCATGTAAGGAGCTTAGGGATTTTAGTGAGTTTAGCATTGAACGGCGGGCAGTAAGATGTTTTGCTAATGCCAAATTTACACGCCCTACAGGAGGAACATTTTACAAACCCTTTCTGACCTGCCAGTCAACTGGAGCCTGACCTTATTTCTGGGCTACTATTTACCAGGAAGTCACTCGTAGATGGGGCCTTCCTAAATGTTATAATCGGTCTCTGTGGAAGTTTGTCCCCTACCACGGGATCACTCAGCACTAAGTACCAGTTTTTCTTTATTATCCTGCATTAGCTGTCTCTCTGCTTATTGTATGTCATAATAAGCTGAGGATTGTTGGCTTCTGGCATTGCTTTATTAACATGCTTGACTTTGCTGTGTGATGGTCTAAACAGCAGGTCATCTCTAGCTAAATCCCTGGTTTGTTTTATTGCCATATTGACACTATGTTCTGAATAGCCTCTGGCTAGGAAGCGGAGTTTGCATTCCTCCTGGGCCTTCATTAAATCACTGTCACTACTGCAAATCCTACATATCCTAAGCATTTCCCCATACGGGATACTATATATAGTATGTCTAGGATGAAAGCTTGTTGCATGAAGGATGGTGTTTCCTGCAGTTGGTTTGCGGTGCAATTTGGTTTGAAGATACCCATTGGCAACAAAGACCTCTACGTCTAGAAAACAAACTGAGCTGTCACTGATATTGTATGTGAATTTCAAGTTGATATCATTACTGTTGATACTGGTGACAAAGTCAACTGCACTCTGTTTGCTTCCCGCCAAATCACAAAAGGATCATCGATATACCTTGTCCACTTAATCACGTGATTTACCATGGTGTCTGCGTACATAGGGGCCTATTAGGATGGCGGGCGGACTCCGCCCGCCATCCCTGTGGAGCTAGGACCGTCCGCCATAGATGAGCCGGTCCCGCCCTCCGTATTAGGATGTGCCCGCCACACTGGCGGGCGCATCCTGGTAGGTTAACATTGCGAACGGTGCTGCTGGCAGCAGCACCTTACGCAATGGCAAATTACCATGTTTTGCATTGCGATGCACAACGTGGCAGGCACCGCGCGGTGCCTGCCACCTTGAGCATGGCAATGTTGGGTGGTAACAAAGGTACCCCCAAATGCAGCCACCCACCCCCGGGGCTCGCAATGGGCCCCGTGGCAAAACACTGCATGCCTTTCCATGGTGGCATCGCCGCCATGGAAAGGCCGGTGCACGCTGGCACCTAATCTGGTGGACGGTGCCTGCTAGGCACCGCCACCATTTTGGGCTCCCTGGACTGTCCGCCAGGCAATCGGGACGATTCCTGGCGGCAGGCGGTCTTTGCGTCCGCGGCGGACGCATTCGTGTTCCCACCGCCATCCTAATCTGGTGGTGGGAAATATCCGTTCGATGGCGGAAGGACCGCCACCACAGGGCCGGGCGGTTGCCACCGCCAGCCCTGCGGTGGCGGTCCTTTCGCCATCCTAATAGGCCCAATAGTGTTTAAAATCATTTTCTCCCACCATCCCATGTGGAGGCAGGCATAGCTTGGCGAACAGCTTGCCCCCATTGCTACCCCTCTTATTTGCTTATAGACTTGCTGTTGGAACAAAAGAAATTATTCTCTAGGCAGAATTTTGTCAGGCTAATAAGCATTTTGTTATGCTGATAGAATTCTATAGCTCTGGCGCCCAGAAAAAGTTCCATGTATATATTTATATATATATATATATATATATATATATATATATATATATATATATATATATATATATATATATATATATATATATATATATATATATATATATATATATATTCTACAAAAAGAGTTGCCTCTAGGTGGGATGCACTCCCAGGTGGAAATTACGCCAAAGCAAGGGCACACGCCATGAACAAAGTCCTTTTCTGGTTTACCTGCCAGACGCGTTTCGGGCCAACGCCCTCTTCAGCGGCAGACCATGTGACGTACCGGCATGCGGCAACCACCAGTAAATCCCCATAATAATAACGCTCAGGTGGACCACCTGAAGCAATGCTTCCTGGGACTGGTGGTTCAGTAAAACCCAAGTGGGTCGCCGCCGGCACTCACATTCAAAAATGTCTTTAAAGGATTGCCGATGTTCGCGCCGGCACCCCTGCATATAACAGGCACCTCCTGTTCCACAGTTAGCTGCCCCAATAAAGCAGCCGCGGACCCGCAAGTGTTTCACGGTGGTGCAATCCCGCAACCAGACAGGCCGCTGTACAAAATACAAAAAGAGTTGCCTCTAGGTGGGATGCACTCCCAGGTGGAAATTACGCCAAAGCAAGGGCACACGCCATGAACAAAGCCCTTTTCTGGTTTACCTGCCAGACGCGTTTCGGGCCAACGCCCTCTTCAGTGGCAGACCATGTGACGTGCCGGCATGCGGCAACCACCAGTAAATCCCCATAATAATAACGCTCAGGTGAACCACCTGAAGCAATGCTTCCTGGGACTGGTGGTTCAGTAAAACCCAAGTGGGTCGCCGCCGGCACTCACATTCAAAAATGTCTTTAAAGGATTGCCGATGTTCGCGCCGGCACCCCTGCATATAACAGGCACCTCCTGTTCCACAGTTAGCTGCCCCAATAAAGCAGCCGCGGACCCGCAAGTGTTTCAGGGTGGTGCAATCCCGCGACCAGGCAGGCCGCTGTACAAAATACAAAAAGAGTTGCCTCTAGGTGGGATGCACTCCCAGGTGGAAATTACGCCAAAGCAAGGGCACACGCCATGAACAAAGTCCTTTTCTGGTTTACCTGCCAGACGCGTTTCGGGCCAATGCCCTCTTCAGTGGCAGACCATGTGACGTGCCGGCATGCGGCAACCACCAGTAAATCCCCATAATAATAAAGCTCAGGTGAACCACCTGAAGCAATGCTTCCTGGGACTGGTGGTTCAGTAAAACCCAAGTGGGTCGCCGCCGGCACTCACATTCAAAAATGTCTTTAAAGGTTTGCCGATGTTCACGCCGGCACCCCTGTATATAACAGGCACCTCCTGTTCCACAGTTAGCTGCCCCAATAACGCAGCCGCGGACCCGCAAGTGTTTCGCGGTGGTGCAATCCCGCGACCAAGCAGGCCGCTGTACAAAATACAAAAAGAGTTGCCTCTAGGTGGGATACACTCCCAGGTGGAAATTACGCCAAAGCAAGGGCACACGCCATGAACAAAGTCTGCTGTTTTATACTGACTGCGGGTGGAACAGGAGGAGCGGCCTGTAAAGAGAGCTGTGTTTCTTTGTTTTAAAGCACCATTTAAAGAACTTTGAAAACCAGTGATGGCTACACACAGACCCACATGGGTAAGGAACTACCAGCCCCATCATGCTTTGCAGGCAATGTGATTTGCCTGCCCACTTGGGGCGTGACTTGAAGCCCACTTGGGGCGTGTCTTGAATAAATGGAGGGAAAATGCTGGCAGAAATGTTTGGCCGTCCTGGAGAGCAGTTGGCTTTGAAGAAGGGCGTAAGCCTGAAACGCGTCGCATTTAACTGCTGGTCAGTGTGTTTTAATATCCCAGTTCCTGTGTCTGCTTACTTCCTGGGAGTGCATCTCACAAGATGGCAAACCTTTTCAAATAAATAATTCGGCCCGCCTAGGTCGAGAGAAGCACCACCGCAAGATCCCAAGCGGGGCCGCCTGCTGTTTTATACTGACTGCGGGTGGAACAGGAGAAGCGGCCTGTAAAGAGAGCTGTGTTTCTTTGTTTTAAAGCACCATTTAAAGAACTTTGAAAACCAGTGATGGCTACAAACAGACCCACATGGGTAAGGAACTACCAGCCCCATCATGCTTTGCAGGCAATGTGATTTGCCGGCCCACTTGGGACATGACTTGAAGCCCACTTGGGGCGTGTCTTGAATAAATGGAGGGAAAATGCTGGCAAAAATGTTTGGCCGTCCTGGAGAGCAGTTGGCTTTGAAGAAGGGCGTAAGCCTGAAACGCGTCGCATTTAACTGCTGGTCAGTGTGTTTTAATATCCCAGTTCCTGTGTCTGCTTACTTCCTGGGAGTGCATCTCACAAGATGGCAAACCTTTTCAAATAAATAATTCGGCCTGCCTAGGTCGAGAGAAGCACCACCGCAAGATCCCAAGCGGGCCGCCTGCTGTTTTATACTGACTGCGGGTGGAACAGGAGGAGCGGCCTGTAAAGAGAGCTGTGTTTCTTTGTTTTAAAGCACCATTTAAAGAACTTTGAAAACCAGTGATGGCTACAAACAGACCCACATGGGTAAGGAACTACCAGCCCCATCATGCTTTGCAGGCAATGTGATTTGCCGGCCCACTTGGGGCATGACTTGAAGCCCACTTGGGGCGTGTCTTGAATAAATGGAGGGAAAATGCTGGCAGAATTGTTTGGCCGTCCTGGAGAGCAGTTGGCTTTGAAGAAGGGCGTAAGCCTGAAACGCGTCGCATGTAACTGCTGGTCAGTGTGTTTTAATATCCCAGTTCCTGTGTCTGCTTACTTCCTGGGAGTGCATCTCACAAGATGGCAAACCTTTTCAAATAAATAATTCGGCCCGCCTAGGTTGAGAGAAGCACCACCGCAAGATCCCAAGCGGGGCCGCCTGCTGTTTTATACTGACTGCGGGTGGAACAGGAGGAGCGGCCTGTAAAGAGAGCTGTGTTTCTTTGTTTTAAAGCACCATTTAAAGAACTTTGAAAACCAGTGATGGCTACAAACAGACCCACATGGGTAAGGAACTACCAGCCCCATCATGCTTTGCAGGCAATGTGATTTGCCGGCCCACTTGGGGCGTGACTTGAAGCCCACTTGGGGCGTGTCTTGAATAAATGGAGGGAAAATGCTGGCAGAAATGTTTGGCCGTCCTGGAGAGCAGTTGGCTTTGAAGAAGGGCGTAAGCCTGAAACGCGTCACATTTAACTGCTGGTCAGTGTGTTTTAATATCCCAGTTCCTGTGTCTGCTTACTTCCTGGGAGTGCATCTCACAAGATGGCAAACCTTTTCAAATAAATAATTCGGCCCGCCTAGGTCGAGAGAAGCACCACCGCAAGATCCCAAGCAGGGCCGCCTGCTGTTTTATACTGACTGCAGGTGGAACAGGAGGAGCGGCCTGTAAAGAGAGCTGTGTTTCTTTGTTTTAAAGCACCATTTAAAGAACTTTGAAAACCAGTGATGGCTACAAACAGACCCACATGGGTAAGGAACTACCAGCCCCATCATGCTTTGCAGGCAATGTGATTTGCCTGCCCACTTGGGGCGTGACTTGAAGCCCACTTGGGGCGTGTCTTGAATAAATGGAGGGAAAATGCTGGCAGAAATGTTTGGCCGTCCTGGAGAGCAGTTGGCTTTGAAGAAGGGCGTAAGCCTGAAACGCGTCGCATTTAACTGCTGGTCAGTGTGTTTTAATATCCCAGTTCCTGTGTCTGCTTACTTCCTGGGAGTGCATCTCACAAGATGGCAAACCTTTTCAAATAAATAATTCGGCCCGCCTAGGTCGAGAGAAGCACCACCGCAAGATCCCAAGCGGGGCCGCCTGCTGTTTTATACTGACTGCGGGTGGAACAGGAGAAGCGGCCTTTAAAGAGAGCTGTGTTTCTTTGTTTTAAAGCACCATTTAAAGAACTTTGAAAACCAGTGATGGCTACAAACAGACCCACATGGGTAAGGAACTACCAGCCCCATCATGCTTTGCAGGCAATGTGATTTGCCGGCCCACTTGGGGCATGACTTGAAGCCCACTTGGGGCGTGTCTTGAATAAATGGAGGGAAAATGCTGGCAAAAATGTTTGGCCGTCCTGGAGAGCAGTTGGCTTTGAAGAAGGGCGTAAGCCTGAAACGCGTCGCATTTAACTGCTGGTCAGTGTGTTTTAATATCCCAGTTCCTGTGTCTGCTTACTTCCTGGGAGTGCATCTCACAAGATGGCAAACCTTTTCAAATAAATAATTCGGCCTGCCTAGGTCGAGAGAAGCACCACCGCAAGATCCCAAGCGGGGCCGCCTGCTGTTTTATACTGACTGCGGGTGGAACAGGAGGAGCGGTCTGTAAAGAGAGCTGTGTTTCTTTGTTTTAAAGCACCATTTAAAGAACTTTGAAAACCAGTGATGGCTACAAACAGACCCACATGGGTAAGGAACTACCAGCCCCATCATGCTTTGCAGGCAATGTGATTTGCCGGCCCACTTGGGGCATGACTTGTAGCGCACTTGGGGCGTGTCTTGAATAAATGGAGGGAAAATGCTGGCAGAATTGTTTGGCCGTCCTGGAGAGCAGTTGGCTTTGAAGAAGGGCGTAAGCCTGAAACGCGTCGCATGTAACTGCTGGTCAGTGTGTTTTAATATCCCAGTTCCTGTGTCTGCTTACTTCCTGGGAGTGCATCTCACAAGATGGCAAACCTTTTCAAATAAATAATTCGGCCCGCCTAGGTTGAGAGAAGCACCACCGCAAGATCCCAAGCGGGGCCGCCTGCTGTTTTATACTGACTGCGGGTGGAACAGGAGGAGCGGCCTGTAAAGTGAGCTGTGTTTCTTTGTTTTAAAGCACCATTTAAAGAACTTTGAAAACCAGTGATGGCTACAAACAGACCCACATGGGTAAGGAACTACCAGCCCCATCATGCTTTGCAGGCAATGTGATTTGCCGGCCCACTTGGGGCGTGACTTGAAGCCCACTTGGGGCGTGTCTTGAATAAATGGAGGGAAAATGCTGGCAGAAATGTTTGGCCGTCCTGGAGAGCAGTTGGCTTTGAAGAAGGGCGTAAGCCTGAAACGCGTCACATTTAACTGCTGGTCAGTGTGTTTTAATATCCCAGTTCCTGTGTCTGCTTACTTCCTGGGAGTGCATCTCACAAGATGGCAAACCTTTTCAAATAAATAATTCGGCCCGCCTAGGTCGAGAGAAGCACCACCGCAAGATCCCAAGCAGGGCCGCCTGCTGTTTTATACTGACTGCGGGTGGAACAGGAGGAGCGGCCTGTAAAGAGAGCTGTGTTTCTTTGTTTTAAAGCACCATTTAAAGAACTTTGAAAACCAGTGATGGCTACAAAGAGACCCACATGGGTAAGGAACTACCAGCCCCATCATGCTTTGCAGGCAATGTGATTTGCCGGCCCACTTGGGGCGTGACTTGAAGCCCACTTGGGGCGTGTCTTGAATAAATGGAGGGAAAATGCTGGCAGAAATGTTTGGCCGTCCTGGAGAGCAGTTGGCTTTGAAGAAGGGCGTAAGCCTGAAACGCGTCGCATTTAACTGCTGGTCAGTGTGTTTTAATATCCCAGCTCCTGTGTCTGCTTACTTCCTGGGAGTGCATCTCACAAGATGGCAAACCTTTAAAAAAAATATATATATATATATATATATATATATATATATTCACTGAAAAAACCATAGGTTTTAGGGACAGTTATAGTTAGTTGGACATTGCACTCGTACAAAACCCGTGAAATTCCCCCGTTATAGTTAGTCCAGCTAACTATAACTCACGCCCGCAATGCACTGCTGATGACGTCACATATTACATCACTCATGACATGGTCAGTGACATCACTGATGACATCACTGATGACATCTCAAATGACATCACTGATGACATCACTGATGACATCATCCAGTGACTGTGTGTTTCTGTAAAGTTTAAATATTTTTAATATATATAGGAAAAGACGTATTGAAGAATGAGTGGGTGTGTAAGTGTCTGTATGGATGATTTAGTAGGTGCGTGACTGACTGTATAAGTGAGTGATTTAACGTATCTTACTGAATGCATGGGTTAGTGACTAAACTGGGTGAATGTCTGTATCCGTCTGTCTGTTGCTTTGTAAGTGGCTGCATGTGTTTGAGAATAGCTACATGAGTGTCTATATGAGTTATTGAATGCTTGTGTGAGTATCTGTATGGGTGCCTGAGTGTTTGTGTGGGAGGGGTGTGTGCGACTCTGTGCATAGATGTGTGAGTGGGTGATTCACTGGGTGGATGGTTTCAAGAGTGCATCTGTGATAGACTGTATGGGTGGGTAAGTGTGTGTAAGAGTGTGTTAGTGAGTGAATGTATGTCCCAGTGGTACATGTGTGAGTAACTACATATGTGAAAGGCAGTATATATGTGTGTTGGAGTATATAAATAGCTATAAGCAAGAATGACTGATTGTGATAGTGGCTGTATGGATGAGTGTGTGCTTGTATCAGTGATTGTATAAGAGCGTAAGAATGTGCTAGTATTTGTATGAGTAAGTGAGCTGGTGTGTGTATAACTGTATAGGTGAGTAAATGGTAGTGTGTTTAATTATTTGCATGACTGACTAGGTGTGTGAGTACCTCTATGGATGAGTGGCGGTGTTTGAGTGTCTATATAGGAGTATGAGTGCATATGATAGTCCTGTACTGAGTGACCGTAAATATGAGTGACTGTTCGGGTGAGTGAGTGGATGTGTGTGTGTAGACCTAAGAATCAGTGAGTGGGTATGTAGTTATTGGTGTTGGAGTGTCTATGGTTTTGCGACTGGCAGTCTGTACTTTAGAGTGGGTGTATCAAAGGTTATATTAGGGTGTGAGAAGATGCATGAAATTATCACATGGATGATGTCATCAGTGATGTCATCAGTGATGTCATTTGAGATGTCATCAGTGATGTCATCAGTGATGTCACTGACCATGTCATGAGTGATGTAATATGTGACGTCATCAGCAGTGCATTGCGGGGCGTGAGTTATAGTTAGCTGGACTAACTATAACGGGGAATTTCACGGGTTTTGTACGAGTGCAATGTCCAACTAACTATAACTGTCCCTAAAACCTATGGTTTTTTCAGTGAATTTCAAAGGTTTTTTAAATGCTAATTTGTAACTATAACGTCCCTGAAACCTATGGTTTTTTCAGTGAATATATATATATATACATCCAAACAAAAGCTTGCCCAATGAGGAGATGCCACACAACGGAAATCTACACACCTTTAATCGAGGAACAACAGGTCAGCAATGAGGCATAGTCCCCCTCGTGTAAGTAAAAGCCCAACGCGTTTCGAGCACTCCTGTGCTCTTGTTCACGGGCTGAGAATGAAATGAACAAAGCGGCAATTTCAAAGGCACCTTTCAATGATAAAAAGTCCCGCCCTTGTGGGCGTATGCCCACTGGCATGCTGGTCCTTGTGGTTCCTTTGCCTGTGAAATCCCAAGTGGGTGCCGTTTTGCATTCAAGTAACCTCTAAAAATGTTCCCCCAGTGGGTCAAGTAGGAGCAATGTATCACGCCGAACTGATCAATAAACATCCCTCGACACGGCCATTCCGTTCCACTGTGCTTGAAATTTCAAACACTGGTTCCGCTCAAATCGCGGCAGGGCAACTCCGCGACCTGGGCCAGGCCGCCTTACATCCAAACAAAAGCTTGCCCAATGAGGAGATGCCACACAACGGAAATCTACACACCTTTAATCGAGAAACAACAGGTCAGCAATGAGGCATAGTCCCCCTTGTGTAAGTAAAAGCCCAACGCGTTTCGAGCACTCCTGTGCTCTTGTTCACGGGCTGAGAATGAAATGAACAAAGCGGCAATTTCAAAGGCACCTTTCAATGATAAAAAGTCCCGCCCTTGTGGTCGTATCCCACTGGCATGCTGGTCCTTGTGGTTCCTTTGCCTGTGAAATCCCAAGTGGGTGCCGTTTTGCATTCAAGTAACCTCTAAAAATGTTCCCCAAGTGGGTCAAGTAGCGGCAATGTATCACGCCGAACTGATCAATAAACATCCCTCGATACGGCCATTCCGTTCCACTGTGCTTGAAATTTCAAACACTGGTTCAGCTCAAATCGCGGCAGGGCATCTCCGCGACCTGGGCCAGGCCGCCTTACATCCAAACAAAATCTTGCCCAATGAGGAGATACCACACAACGGAAATCTACACACCTTTAATCGAGGAACAACAGGTCATTAATGAGGCATAGTCCCCCTCGTGTAAGTAAAAGCCCAACATGTTTCGAGCACTCCTGTGCTCTTGTTCACGGGCTGAGAATGAAATGAACAAAGCGGCAATTTCAAAGGCACCTTTCAATGATAAAAAGTCTCGCCCTTGTGAGCGTATGCCCACTGGCATGCTGGTCCTTGTGGTTCCTTTGCCTGTGAAATCCCAAGTGGGTGCCGTTTTGCATTCAAGTAACCTCTAAAAATGTTCCCCCAGTGGGTCAAGTAGGAGCAATGTATCACGCCGAAATGATCAATAAACATCCCTCGACACAGCCATTCCGGTCCACTGTGCTTGAAATTTCAAACACTGGTTCCGCTCAAATCGATGCAGGGCATCTCCGCGACCTGGGCCAGGCTGCCTTACATCCAAACAAAAGCTTGCCCAATGAGGAGATGCCACACAACGGAAATCTACACACCTTTAATCGAGGAACAACAGGTCAGCAATGAGGCATAGTCCCCCTCGTGTAAGTAAAAGCCCAACGCGTTTCGAGCACTCCTGTGCTCTTGTTCACGGGCTGAGAATGAAATGAGCAAAGCGGCAATTTCAAAGGCACCTTTCAATGATAAAAAGTCCCGCCCTTGTGGGCGAATGCCCACTGGCATGCTGGTCCTTGTGGTTCCTTTGCCTGTGAAATCCCAAGTGGGTGCCGTTTTGCATTCAAGTAACCTCTAAAAATGTTCCTCGATTAAAGGTGTGTAGATTTCCGTTGTGTGGCATCTCCTCATTGGGCAAGCTTTTGTTTGGATGTAAGGCAGCCTGGCCCAGGTCGCGGAGATGCCCTGCCGCGATTTGAGCGGAACCAGTGTTTGAAACTTCAAGCACAGTGGAACGGAATGGCTGTGTCGAGGGATGTTTATTGATCAGTTCGGCGTGATACATTGCTCCTACTTGACCCACTGGGGGAACATTTTTAGAGGTTACTTGAATGCAAAACGGCACCCACTTGGGATTTCACAGGCAAAGGAACCACAAGGACCAGCATGCCAGTGGGCATACACCCACAAGGGCGGGACTTTTTATCATTGAAAGGTGCCTTTGAAATTGACGCTTTGTTCATTTCATTCTCAGCCCGTGAACAAGAGCACAGCAGTGCTCGAAACGCGTTGGGCTTTTACTTACACGAGGGGGACTATGCCTCATTGCTGACCTGTTGTTCCTCGATTAAAGGTGTGTAGATTTCCGTTGTGTGAAATCTCCTCATTGGACAAGCTTTTGTTTGGACGTAAGGCGGCCTGGCCCAGGTCGCGGAGATGCCCTGCCGCGATTTGAGCGGAACCAGTGTTTGAAATTTCAAGCACAGTGGAACGGAATGGCCGTGTCGAGGGATGTTTATTGATCAGTTCGGCGTGATACATTGCTCCTACTTGACCCACTGGGGAACATTTTAGAGGTTACTTGAATGCAAATCGGCACCCACTTGGGATTTCACAGGCAAAGGAACCACAAGGACCAGCATGCCAGTGGGCATACGCCCACAAGGGCGGGACTGTTTATCATTGAAAGGTGCCTTTGAAATTGCCGCTTTGTTCATTTCATTATCAGCCCGTGAACAAGAGCACAGGAGTGCTCGAAACGCGTTGGGCTTTTACTTACACGAGGGGGACTATGCCTCATTGCTGACCTGTTGTTCCTCGATTAAAGGTGTGTAGATTTCCGTTGTGTGGCATCTCCTCATTGGGCAAGCTTTGTTTGGATGTAAGGCGGCCTGGCCCAGGTCGCGGAGATGCCCTGCCGCGATTTGAGCGGAACCAGTGTTTGAAATTTCAAGCACAGTGGAACGGAATGGCCGTGTCGAGGGTTGTTTATTGATCAGTTCGGCATGATACATTGCTCCTACTTGACCCACTGGGGGAACATTTTTAGAGGTTACTTGAATGCAAAACGGCACCCACTTGGGATTTCACAGGCAAAGGAACCACAAGGACCAGCATGCCAGTGGGCATATACCCACAAGGGCGGGACTTTTTATCATTGAAAGGTGCCTTTGAAATTGCTGCTTTCTTCATTTCATTCTCAGCCCGTGAACAAGAGCACAGGAGTGCTCGAAACGCGTTGGGCTTTTACTTACACGAGGGGGACTATGCCTCATTGCTGACCTGTTGTTCCTCGATTAAAGGTGTGTAGATTTCCGTTGTGTGGCATCTCCTCATTGGGCAAGCTTTTGTTTGGATGTAAGGCGGCCTGGCCCAGGTCGCAGAGATGCCCTGCCGCGATTTGAGCGGAACCAGTGTTTGAAATTTCAAGCACAGTGGAACAGAATGGCCGTGTCGAGGGATGTTTATTGATCAGTTCGGCGTGATACATTGCTCCTACTTGACCCACTGGGGGAACATTTTTAGAGGTTACTTGAATGCAAAACGGCACCCACTTGGGATTTCACAGGCAAAGGAACCACAAGGACCAGCATGCCAGTGGGCATACGCCCACAAGGGCGGGACTTTTTATCATTGAAAGGTGCCTTTGAAATTGCCGCTTTGTTCATTTCATTCTCAGCCCGTGAACACGAGTACAGGAGTGCTCGAAACGTGTTGGGCTTTTACTTACACGAGGGGGACTATGCCTCATTGCTGACCTGTTGTTCCTCGATTAAAGGTGTGTAGATTTCCGTTGTGTGGCATCTCCTCATTGGGCAAGCTTTTGTTTGGATGTAAGGCGGCCTGGCCCAGGTCGCGGAGATGCCCTGCCGTGATTTGAGCGGAACCAGTGTTTGAAATTTCAATCACAGTGGACCGGAATGGCTGTGTCGAGGGATGTTTATTGATCAGTTCGGCGTGATACATTGCTCCTACTTGACCCACTGGGGAAACATTTTTAGAGGTTACTTGAATGCAAAACGGCACCCACTTGGGATTTCACAGGCAAAGGAACCACAAGGACAAGCATGCCAGTGGGCATTCGCCCACAAGGGTGGGACTTTTTATCATTGAAAGGTGCCTTTGAAATTGCCGCTTTGTTTATTTCATTCTCAGCCCGTGAACAAGAGCACAGGAGTGCTCGAAACGCGTTGGGCTTTTACTTACACGAGGGGGACTATGCCTCATTGCTGACCTGTTGTTCCTCGATTAAAGGTGTGTAGATTTCCGTTGTGTGGCATCTCCTCATTGGGCAAGCTTTTGTTTGGATGTAAGGCTGCCTGCCCCAGGTCGCGGAGATGCCCTGCCGCGATTTGAGCAGAACCAGTGTTTGAAATTTCAAGCACAGTGGAACGGAATGGCCGTGTCGAGGGATGTTTATTGATCAGTTCGACGTGATACATTGCTCCTACTTGACCCACTGGGGGAACATTTTTAGAGGTTACTTGAATGCAAAACGGCACCCACTTGGGATTTCACAGGCAAAGGAACCACAAGGACCAGCATGCCAGTGGGCATACACCCACAAGGGCGGGACTTTTTATCATTGAAAGGTGCCTTTGAAATTGCCGCTTTGTTCATTTCATTCTCAGCCCGTGAACAAGAGCACAGGAGTGCTCGAAACGCGTTGGGCTTTTACTTACACGAGGGGGACTATGCCTCATTGCTGCCCTGTTGTTCCTCGATTAAAGGTGTGTAGATTTCCGTTGTGTGGCATCTCCTCATTGGGCAAGCTTTTGTTTGGATGTAAGGCAGCCTGGCCCAGGTCGCGGAGATGCCCTGCCGCGATTTGAGCGGAACCAGTGTTTGAAATTTCAAGCACAGTGGAACGGAATGGCCGTGTTGAGGGATGTTTAATGATCAGTTCGGCGTGATACATTGCTCCTACTTGACCCACTGGGGGAACATTTTTAGAGGTTACTTGAATGCAAAACGGCACCCACTTGGGATTTCACAGGCAAAGGAACCACAAGGACCAGCATGCCAGTGGGCATACGCCCACAAGGGCGGGACTTTTTATCATTGAAAGGTGCCTTTGAAATTGCCGCTTTGTTCATTTCATTCTCAGCCCGTGAACAAGAGCACAGGAGTGCTCGAAACGCGTTGGGCTTTTACTTACACGAGGGGAACTATGCCTCATTGCTGACCTGTTGTTCCTCGATTAAAGGTGTGTAGATTTCCGTTGTGTGGCATCTCCTCATTGGGCAAGCTTTTGTTTGGATGTAAGGCGGCCTGGCCCAGGTCGCGGAGATGCCCTGCCGCGATTTGAGCAGAACCAGTGTTTGAAATTTCAAGCACAGTGGAACGGAATGGCCGTGTCGAGGGATGTTTATTGATCAGTTCGGCGTGATACATTGCTCCTACTTGACCCACTTGGGGAACATTTTTAGAGGTTACTTGAATGCAAAACGGCACCCACTTGGGATTTCACAGGCAAAGGAACCACAAGGACCAGCATGCCAGTGGGCAGAAGCCCACAAGGGCGGGACTTTTTATCATTGAAGGGTGCCTTTGAAATTGCCGCTTTCTTCATTTCATTCTCAGCCTGTGAACAAGAGCACAGGAGTGCTCGAAACGCGTTGGGCTTTTACTTACACGAGGGGGACTATGCCTCATTGCTGACCTGTTGTTCCTCGATTAAAGGTGTGTAGATTTCCGTTGTGTGGCATCTCCTCATTGGGCAAGCTTTTGTTTGGATGTAAGGCGGCCTGGCCCAGGTCGCGGAGATGCCCTGCCGCGATTTGAGCGGAACCAGTGTTTGAAATTTCAAGCACAGTGGAACGGAATGGACGTGTCGAGGGATGTTTATTGATCAGTTCGGCGTGATACATTGCTCCTACTTGACCCACTGGGGGAACATTTTTAGAGGTTACTTGAATGCAAAACGGCACCCACTTGGGATTTCACAGGCAAAGGAACCACAAGGACCAGCATGCCAGTGGGCATACGCCCACAAGGGCGGGACTTTTATCATTGAAAGGTGCCTTTGAAATTGCCGCTTTCTTCATTTCATTCTCAGCCCGTGAACAAGAGCACAGGAGTGCTCGAAACGCGTTGGGCTTTTACTTACACGAGGGGGACTATGCCTCATTGCTGACCTGTTGTTCCTCGATTAAAGGTGTGTAGATTTCCGTTGTGTGGCATCTCCTCATTGGGCAAGCTTTTGTTTGGATGTAAGGCTGCCTGCCCCAGGTCGCGGAGATGCCCTGCCGCGATTTGAGCGGAACCAGTGTTTGAAATTTCAAGCACAGTGGAACGGAATGGTGGTGTCGAGGGATGTTTATTGATCAGTTCGGCGTGATACATTGCTCCTACTTGACCCACTGGGGGAACATTTTTAGAGGTTACTTGAATGCAAAACGGCACCCACTTGGGATTTCACAGGCAAAGGAACCACAAGGACCAGCATGCCAGTGGGCATACGCCCACAAGGGCGGGACTTTTTATCATTGAAAGGTGCCTTTGAAATTGCCGCTTTGTTCATTTCATTCTCAGCCCGTGAACAAGAGCACAGGAGTGCTCGAAACGTGTTGGGCTTTTACTTACACGAGGGGGACTATGCCTCATTGCTGATCTGTTGTTCCTCGATTAAAGGTGTGTAGATTTCCGTTGTGTGGCATCTCCTCATTGGACAAGCTTTTGGTTGGACGTAAGGCGGCCTGGCCCAGGTGGCGGAGATGCCCTGCCGCGATTTGAGCGGAACCAGTGTTTGAAATTTCAAGCACAGTGGAACGGAATGGCCGTGTCGAGGGATGTTTATTGATCAGTTCGGCGTGATACATTGCTCCTACTTGACCCACTGGGGGAACATTTTTAGAGGTTACTTGAATGCAAAACGGCACCCACTTGGGATTTCACAGGCAAAGGAACCACAAGGACCAGCATGCCAGTGGGCATACGCCCACAAGGGCGGGACTTTTTATCATTGAAAGGTGCCTTTGAAATTGCCGCTTTGTTCATTTCATTCTCAGCCCGTGAACAAGAGCACAGGAGTGCTCGAAACGCGTTGGGCTTTTACTTACACGAGGGGGACTATGCCTCATTGCTGACCTGTTGTTCCTCTATTAAAGGTGTGTAGATTTCCGTTGTGTGACATCTCCGCATTGGGCAAGCTTTTGGTTGGATGTAAGGCGGCCTGGCCCAGGTCGCAGAGATGCCCTGCCGCGATTTGAGCGGAACCAGTGTTTGAAATTTCAAGCACAGTGGAACGGAATGGCCTTGTCGAGGGATGTTTAATGATCAGTTCGGCGTGATACATTGCTCCTACTTGACCCACTGGGGGAACATTTTTAGAGGTTACTTGAATGCAAAACGGCACCCACTTGGGATTTCACAGGCAAAGGAACCACAAGGACCGGCATGCCAGTGGGCATACGCCCACAAGGGTGGGACTTTTTATCATTGAAAGGTGCCTTTGAAATTGCCGCTTTGTTCATTTCATTCTCAGCCCGTGAACACGAGCACAGGAGTGCTCGAAACGCAATGGCCTTTAACTTACACGAGGGTGACTATGCCTCATTGCTGACCTGTTGTTCCTTGATTAAAGGTGTGTAGATTTCCGTTGTGTGGCATCTCCTCATTGGGCAAGCTTTTGTTTGGATGTAAGGCGGCCTGGCCCAGGTCACGGAGATGCCCTGCCGCGATTTGAGCGGAACCAGTGTTTGAAATTTCAATCACAGTGGACCGGAATGGCCGTGTCGAGGGATGTTTATTGATCAGTTCGGCGTGATACATTGCTCCTACTTGACCCACTGGGGGAACATTTTTAGAGGTTACTTGAATGCAAAACGGCACCCACTTGGGATTTCACAGGCAAAGGAACCACAAGGACCAGCATGCCAGTGGGCATACGCCCACAAGGGCGGGACTTTTTATCATTGAAAGGTGCCTTTGAAATTGCTGCTTTGTTCATTTCATTCTCAGCCCGTGAACAAGAGCACAGGAGTGCTCGAAACGCATTGGGCTTTTACTTACACGAGGGGGACTATGCCTCATTGCTGCCCTGTTGTTCCTCGATTAAAGGTGTGTAGATTTCCGTTGTGTGGCATCTCCTCATTGGGCAAGCTTTTGTTTGGATGTAAGGCAGCCTGGCCCAGGTCGCGGAGATGCCCTGCCGCGATTTGAGCGGAACCAGTGTTTGAAATTTCAAGCACAGTGGAACGGAATGGCCGTGTCGAGGGATGTTTAATGATCAGTTCGGCGTGATACATTGCTCCTACTTGACCCACTGGGGGAACATTTTTAGAGGTTACTTGAATGCAAAACGGCACCCACTTGGGATTTCACAGGCAAAGGAACCACAAGGACCAGCATGCCAGTGGGCATACGCCCACAAGGGCGGGACTTTTATCATTGAAAGGTGCCTTTGAAAATGCCGCTTTGTTCATTTCATTCTCAGCCCGTGAACAAGAGCACAGGAGTGCTCGAAACGCGTTGGGCTTTTACTTACACGAGGGGGACTATGCCTCATTGCTGACCTGTTGTTCCTCGATTAAAGGTGTGTAGATTTCCGTTGTGTGGCATCTCCTCATTGGGCAAGCTTTTGTTTGGATGTAAGGCGGCCTGGCCCAGGTCGCGGAGATGCCCTGCCGCGATTTGAGCGGAACCAGTGTTTGAAATTTCAAGCACAGTGGAACGGAATGGCCGTGTCGAGGGATGTTTATTGATCAGTTCGGCGTGATACATTGCTCCTACTTGACCCACTGGGGGAACATTTTTAGAGGTTACTTGAATGCAAAACGGCACCCACTTGGGATTTCACAGGCAAAGGAACCACAAGGACCAGCATGCCAGTGGGCATACGCCCACAAGGGCGGGACTTATTATCATTGAAAGGTGCCTTTGAAATTGCCGCTTTGTTCATTTCATTCTCAGCCCGTGAACAAGAGCACAGGAGTGCTCGAAACGCGTTGGCGCTTTTACTTACACGAGGGGACTATGCCTCATTGCTGACCTGTTGTTCCTCGATTAAAGGTGTGTAGATTTCCGTTGTGTGGCATCTCCTCATTGGGCAAGCTTTTGTTTGGATGTAAGGCGGCCTGGCCCAGGTCGCGGAGATGCCCTGCCGCGATTTGAGCGGAACCAGTGTTTGAAATTTCAAGCACAGTGGAACGGAATGGCCGTGTCGAGGGATGTTTAATGATCAGTTCGGCGTGATACATTGCTCCTACTTGACCCACTGGGGGAACATTTTTAGAGGTTACTTGAATGCAAAACGGCACCCACTTGGGATTTCACAGGCAAAGGAACCACAAGGACCAGCATGCCAGTGGGCATACGCCCACAAGAGCGGGACTTTTTATCATTGAAAGGTGCCTTTGAAATTGCCGCTTTGTTCATTTCATTCTCAGCCCGTGAACAAGAGCACAGGAGTGCTCAAAACGCATTGGGCTTTTACTTACATGAGGGGACTATGCCTCATTGCTGACCTGTTGTTCCTCGATTAAAGGTGTGTAGATTTCCGTTGTGTGGCATCTCCTCATTGGGCAAGCTTTTGTTTGGATGTAAGGCGGCCTGGCCCAGGTCGCGGAGATGCCCTGCCGCGATTTGAGCGGAACCAGTGTTTGAAATTTCAAGCACAGTGGAACGGAATGGCCGTGTCGAGGGATGTTTATTGATCAGTTCGGCGTGATACATTGCTCCTACTTGACCCACTGGGGGAACATTTTTAGAGGTTACTTGAATGCAAAACGGCACCCACTTGGGATTTCACAGGCAAAGGAACCACAAGGACCAGCATGCCAGTGGGCATACGCCCACAAGGGCGGGACTTTTTATCATTGAAATGTGCCTTTGAAAATGCCGCTTTGTTCATTTCATTCTCAGCCCGTGAACAAGAGCACAGGAGTGCTCGAAACGCGTTGGGCTTTTACTTACACGAGGGGGACTATGCCTCATTGCTGACCTGTTGTTCCTCGATTAAAGGTGTGTAGATTTCCGTTGTGTGGCATCTCCTCATTGGGCAAGCTTTTGTTTGGATGTAAGGCGGCCTGGCCCAGGTCGCGGAGATGCCCTGCCGCGATTTGAGCGGAACCAGTGTTTGAAATTTCAATCACAGTGGACCGGAATGGCCGTGTCGAGGGATGTTTATTGATCAGTTCGGCGTGATACATTGCTCCGACTTGACCCACTGGGGGAACATTTTTAGAGGTTACTTGAATGCAAAACGGCACCCACTTGGGATTTCACAGGCAAAGGAACCACAAGGACCAGCATGCCAGTGGGCATACGCCCACAAGGGCGGGACTTTTTATCATTGAAAGGTGCCTTTGAAATTGCCGCTTTGTTCATTTCATTCTCAGCCCGTGAACAAGAGCACAGGAGTGCTCGAAACGCGTTGGGCTTTTACTTACACGAGGGGGACTATGCCTCATTGCTGACCTGTTGTTCCTCGATTAAAGGTGTGTAGATTTCCGTTGTGTGGCATCTCCTCATTGGGCAAGCTTTTGTTTGGATGTAAGGCGGCCTGGCCCAGGTCGCGGAGATGCCCTGCCACGATTTGAGCGGAACCAGTGTTTGAAATTTCAACCACAGTGGAACGGAATGGCCGTGTCGAGGGATGTTTAATGATCAGTTCGGCGTGATACATTGCTCCTACTTGACCCACTGGGGAAACATTTTTAGAGGTTACTTGAATGCAAAACGGCACCCACTTGGGATTTCACAGGCAAAGGAACCACAAGGACCAGCATGCCAGTGGGCATACGCCCACAAGGGCGGGACTTTTTATCATTGAAAGGTGCCTTTGAAATTGCCGCTTTGTTCATTTCATTCTCAGCCCGTGAACAAGAGCACAGGAGTGCTCGAAACGCGTTGGGCTTTTACTTACACGAGGGGACTATGCCTCATTGCTGACCTGTTGTTCCTCGATTAAAGGTGTGTAGATTTCCGTTGTGTGGCATCTCCTCATTGGGCAAGCTTTTGTTTGGATGTAAGGCGGCCTGGCCCAGGTCGCGGAGATGCCCTGCCGCGATTTGAGCGGAACCAGTGTTTGAAATTTCAAGCACAGTGGAACGGAATGGCCGTGTCGAGGGATGTTTATTGATCAGTTCGGCGTGATACATTGCTCCTACTTGACCCACTGGGGGAACATTTTTAGAGGTTACTTGAATGCAAAACGGCACCCACTTGGGATTTCACAGGCAAAGGAACCACAAGGACCAGCATGCCAGTGGGCATACGCCCACAAGGGCGGGACTTTTTATCATTGAAATGTGCCTTTGAAATTGCCGCTTTGTTCATTTCATTCTCAGCCCGTGAACAAGAGCACAGGAGTGCTCGAAACGCGTTGGGCTTTTACTTACACGAGGGGACTATGCCTCATTGCTGACCTGTTGTTCCTCGATTAAAGGTGTGTAGATTTCCGTTGTGTGGCATCTCCTCATTGGGCAAGCTTTTGTTTGGATGTAAGGCGGCCTGGCCCAGGTCGCGGAGATGCCCTGCCGCGATTTGAGCGGAACCAGTGTTTGAAATTTCAAGCACAGTGGAACGGAATGGCCGTGTCGAGGGATGTTTATTGATCAGTTCGGCGTGATACATTGCTCCTACTTGACCCACTGGGGGAACATTTTTAGAGGTTACTTGAATGCAAAACGGCACCCACTTGGGATTTCACAGGCAAAGGAACCACAAGGACCAGCATGCCAGTGGGCATACGCCCACAAGGGCGGGACTTTTATCATTGAAAGGTGCCTTTGAAATTGCCGCTTTGTTCATTTCATTCTCAGCCCGTGAACAAGAGCACAGGAGTGCTCGAAACGCGTTGGGCTTTTACTTACACGAGGGGACTATGCCTCATTGCTGACCTGTTGTTCCTCGATTAAAGGTGTGTAGATTTCCGTTGTGTGGCATCTCCTCATTGGGCAAGCTTTTGTTTGGATGTAAGGCGGCCTGGCCCAGGTCGCGGAGATGCCCTGCCGCGATTTGAGCGGAACCAGTGTTTGAAATTTCAAGCACAGTGGAACGGAATGGCCGTGTCGAGGGATGTTTATTGATCAGTTCGGCGTGATACATTGCTCCTACTTGACCCACTGGGGGAACATTTTTAGAGGTTACTTGAATGCAAAACGGCACCCACTTGGGATTTCACAGGCAAAGGAACCACAAGGACCAGCATGCCAGTGGGCATACGCCCACAAGGGCGGGACTTTTTATCATTGAAAGGTGCCTTTGAAATTGCCGCTTTGTTCATTTCATTCTCAGCCCGTGAACAAGAGCACAGGAGTGCTCGAAACGCGTTGGGCTTTTACTTACACGAGGGGGACTATGCCTCATTGCTGACCTGTTGTTCCTCGATTAAAGGTGTGTAGATTTCCGTTGTGTGGCATCTCCTCATTGGGCAAGCTTTTGTTTGGATGTAAGGCGGCCTGGCCCAGGTCGCGGAGATGCCCTGCCACGATTTGAGCGGAACCAGTGTTTGAAATTTCAACCACAGTGGAACGGAATGGCCGTGTCGAGGGATGTTTAATGATCAGTTCGGCGTGATACATTTCTCCTACTTGACCCACTGGGGGAACATTTTTAGAGGTTACTTGAATGCAAAACGGCACCCACTTGGGATTTCACAGGCAAAGGAACCACAAGGACCAGCATGCCAGTGGGCATACGCCCACAAGGGCGGGACTTTTTATCATTGAAATGTGCCTTTGAAAATGCCGCTTTGTTCATTTCATTCTCAGCCCATGAACAAGAGCACAGGAGTGCTCGAAACGCGTTGGGCTTTTACTTACACGAGGGGGACTATGCCTCATTGCTGACCTGTTGTTCCTCGATTAAAGGTGTGTAGATTTCCGTTGTGTGGCATCTCCTCATTGGGCAAGCTTTTGTTTGGATGTAAGGCGGCCTGGCCCAGGTCGCGGAGATGCCCTGCCGCGATTTGAGCGGAACCAGTGTTTGAAATTTCAAGCACAGTGGAACGGAATGGCCGTGTCGAGGGATGTTTATTGATCAGTTCGGCGTGATACATTGCTCCTACTTGACCCACTGGGGGAACATTTTTAGAGGTTACTTGAATGCAAAACGGCACCCACTTGGGATTTCACAGGCAAAGGAACCACAAGGACCAGCATGCCAGTGGGCATACGCCCACAAGGGCGGGACTTTTATCATTGAAAGGTGCCTTTGAAATTGCCGCTTTGTTCATTTCATTCTCAGCCCGTGAACAAGAGCACAGGAGTGCTCGAAACGCGTTGGGCTTTTACTTACACGAGGGGGACTATGCCTCATTGCTGACCTGTTGTTCCTCGAGTAAAGGTGTGTAGATTTCCGTTGTGTGGCATCTCCTCATTGGGCAAGCTTTTGTTTGGATGTAAGGCTGCCTGCCCCAGGTCGCGGAGATGCCCTGCCGCGATTTGAGCGGAACCAGTGTTTGAAATTTCAAGCACAGTGGAACGGAATGGCCGTGTCGAGGGATGTTTATTGATCAGTTCGGCGTGATACATTGCTCCTACTTGACCCACTGGGGGGACATTTTTAGAGGTTACTTGAATGCAAAACGGCACCCACTTGGGATTTCACAGGCAAAGGAACCACAAGGACCAGCATGCCAGTGGGCATACGCTCACAAGAGCGGGACTTTTTATCATTGAAAGGTGCCTTTGAAATTGCCGCTTTGTTCATTTCATTCTCAGCCCGTGAACAAGAGCACAGGAGTGCTCGAAACGCGTTGGGCTTTTACTTACACGAGGGGGACTATGCCTCATTGCTGACCTGTTGTTCCTCGATTAAAGGTGTGTAGATTTCCGTTGTGTGGCATCTCCTCATTGGGCAAGCTTTTGTTTGGATGTAAGGCGGCCTGGCCCAGGTCGCGGAGATGCCCTGCCGCGATTTGAGCGGAACCAGTGTTTGAAATTTCAAGCACAGTGGAACGGAATGGCCGTGTCGAGGGATGTTTATTGATCAGTTCGGCGTGATACATTGCTCCTACTTGACCCACTGGGGGAACATTTTTAGAGGTTACTTGAATGCAAAACGGCACCCACTTGGGATTTCACAGGCAAAGGAACCACAAGGACCAGCATGCCAGTGGGCATACGCCCACAAGGGCGGGACTTTTTATCATTGAAAGGTGCCTTTGAAATTGCCGCTTTGTTCATTTCATTCTCAGCCCGTGAACAAGAGCACAGGAGTGCTCGAAACGCGTTGGGCTTTTACTTACACGAGGGGGACTATGCCTCATTGCTGACCTGTTGTTCCTCGATTAAAGGTGTGTAGATTTCCGTTGTGTGGCATCTCCTCATTGGGCAAGCTTTTGTTTGGATGTAAGGCGGCCTGGCCCAGGTCGCGGAGATGCCCTGCCGCGATTTGAGCGGAACCAGTGTTTGAAATTTCAAGCACAGTGGAACGGAATGGACGTGTCGAGGGATGTTTATTGATCAGTTCGGCGTGATACATTGCTCCTACTTGACCCACTGGGGGAACATTTTTAGAGGTTACTTGAATGCAAAACGGCACCCACTTGGGATTTCACAGGCAAAGGAACCACAAGGACCAGCATGCCAGTGGGCATACGCCCACAAGGGCGGGACTTTTTATCATTGAAAGGTGCCTTTGAAATTGCCGCTTTGTTCATTTCATTCTCAGCCCGTGAACAAGAGCACAGGAGTGCTCGAAACGCGTTGGGCTTTTACTTACACGAGGGGGACTATGCCTCATTGCTGACCTGTTGTTCCTCGATTAAAGGTGTGTAGATTTCCGTTGTGTGGCATCTCCTCATTGGGCAAGCTTTTGTTTGGATGTAAGGCGGCCTGGCCCAGGTCGCGGAGATGCCCTGCCGCGATTTGAGCGGAACCAGTGTTTGAAATTTCAATCACAGTGGACCGGAATGGCCGTGTCGAGGGATGTTTATTGATCAGTTCGGCGTGATACATTGCTCCGACTTGACCCACTGGGGGAACATTTTTAGAGGTTACTTGAATGCAAAACGGCACCCACTTGGGATTTCACAGGCAAAGGAACCACAAGGACCAGCATGCCAGTGGGCATACGCCCACAAGGGCGGGACTTTTTATCATTGAAAGGTGCCTTTGAAATTGCCGCTTTGTTCATTTCATTCTCAGCCCGTGAACAAGAGCACAGGAGTGCTCGAAACGCGTTGGGCTTTTACTTACACGAGGGGGACTATGCCTCATTGCTGACCTGTTGTTCCTCGATTAAAGGTGTGTAGATTTCCGTTGTGTGGCATCTCCTCATTGGGCAAGCTTTTTTTTGGATGTAAGGCGGCTAGGCCCAGGTCGCGGAGATGCCCTGCCGCGATTTGAGCGGAACCAGTGTTTGAAATTTCAAGCACAGTGGAACGGAATGGCCGTGTCGAGGGATGTTTATTGATCAGTTCGGCGTGATACATTGCTCCTACTTGACCCACTGGGGGAACATTTTTAGAGGTTACTTGAATACAAAACGGCACCCACTTGGGATTTCACAGGCAAAGGAACCACAAGGACCAGCATGCCCTTGGGCATAAGCCCACAAGGGCGGGACTTTTTATCATTGAAAGGTGCCTTTGAAATTGCCGCTTTCTTCATTTCATTCTCAGCCCGTGAACAAGAGCACAGGAGTGCTCGAAACGCGTTGGGCTTTTACTTACACGAGGGGGACTATGCCTCATTGCTGACCTGTTGTTCCTCGATTAAAGGTGTGTAGATTTCCGTTGTCTGGCATCTCCTCATTGGGCAAGCTTTTGTTTGGATGTAAGGCGGCCTGGCCCAGGTCGCGGAGATGCCCTGCCGCGATTTGAGCGGAACCAGTGTTTGAAATTTCAAGCACAGTGGAACGGAATGGACGTGTCGAGGGATGTTTATTGATCAGTTCGGCGTGATACATTGCTCCTACTTGACCCACTGGGGGAACATTTTTAGAGGTTACTTGAATGCAAAACGGCACCCACTTGGGATTTCACAGGCAAAGGAACCACAAGGACCAGCATACCAGTGGGCATACGCCCACAAGGGCGGGACATTTTATCATTGAAAGGTGCCTTTGAAATTGCCGCTTTGTTCATTTCATTCTCAGCCCGTGAACAAGAGCACAGGAGTGCTCGAAACGCGTTGGGCTTTTACTTACACGAGGGGGACTATGCCTCATTGCTGACCTGTTGTTCCTCGATTAAAGGTGTGTAGATTTCCGTTGTGTGGCATCTCCTCATTGGGCAAGCTTTTGTTTGGATGTAAGGCGGCCTGGCCCAGGTCGCGGAGATGCCCTGCCGCGATTTGAGCGGAACCAGTGTTTGAAATTTCAATCACAGTGGACCGGAATGGCCGTGTCGAGGGATGTTTATTGATCAGTTCGGCGTGATACATTGCTCCTACTTGACCCACTGGGGGAACATTTTTAGAGGTTACTTGAATGCAAAACGGCACCCACTTGGGATTTCACAGGCAAAGGAACCACAAGGACCAGCATGCCAGTGGGCATACGCCCACAAGGGCGGGACTTTTATCATTGAAAGGTGCCTTTGAAATTGCCGCTTTGTTCATTTCATTCTCAGCCCGTGAACAAGAGCACAGGAGTGCTCGAAACGCGTTGGGCTTTTACTTACACGAGGGGGACTATGCCTCATTGCTGACCTGTTGTTCCTCGATTAAAGGTGTGTAGATTTCCGTTGTGTGGCATCTCCTCATTGGGCAAGCTTTTGTTTGGATGTAAGGCGGCCTGGCCCAGGTCGCGGAGATGCCCTGCCACGATTTGAGCGGAACCAGTGTTTGAAATTTCAAACACAGTGGAACGGAATGGCCGTGTCGAGGGATGTTTAATGATCAGTTCGGCGTGATACATTGCTCCGACTTGACCCACTGGGGGAACATTTTTAGAGGTTACTTGAATGCAAAACAGCACCCACTTGGGATTTCACAGGCAAAGGAACCACAAGGACCAGCATGCCAGTGGGCATACGCCCACAAGGGCGGGACTTTTTATCATTGAAAGGTGCCTTTGAAATTGCCGCTTTGTTCATTTCATTCTCAGCCCGTGAACAAGAGCACAGGAGTGCTCGAAACGCGTTGCGCTTTTACTTACACGAGGGGGACTATGCCTCATTGCTGCCCTGTTGTTCCTCGATTAAAGGTGTGTAGATTTCCGTTGTGTGGCATCTCCTCATTGGGCAAGCTTTTGTTTGGATGTAAGGCAGCCTGGCCCAGGTCGCGGAGATGCCCTGCCGCGATTTGAGCGGAACCAGTGTTTGAAATTTCAAGCACAGTGGAACGGAATGGCCGTGTCGAGGGATGTTTAATGATCAGTTCGGCGTGATACATTGCTCCTACTTGACCCACTGGGGGAACATTTTTAGAGGTTACTTGAATGCAAAACGGCACCCACTTGGGATTTCACAGGCAAAGGAACCACAAGGACCAGCATGCCAGTGGGCATACGCCCACAAGGGCGGGGCTTTTTATCATTGAAAGGTGCCTTTGAAATTGCCGCTTTGTTCATTTCATTCTCAGCCCGTGAACAAGAGCACAGGAGTGCTCGAAACGCGTTGGGCTTTTACTTACACGAGGGGACTATGCCTCATTGCTGACCTGTTGTTCCTCGATTAAAGGTGTGTAGATTTCCGTTGTGTGGCATCTCCTCATTGGGCAAGCTTTTGTTTGGATGTAAGGCGGCCTGGCCCAGGTCGCGGAGATGCCCTGCCGCGATTTGAGCGGAACCAGTGTTTGAAATTTCAAGCACAGTGGAACGGAATGGCCGTGTCGAGGGATGTTTATTGATCAGTTCGGCGTGATACATTGCTCCTACTTGACCCACTGGGGGAACATTTTTAGAGGTTACTTGAATGCAAAACGGCACCCACTTGGGATTTCACAGGCAAAGGAACCACAAGGACCAGCATGCCAGTGGGCATACGCCCACAAGGGCGGGACTTTTTATCATTGAAAGGTGCCTTTGAAATTGCCGCTTTGTTCATTTCATTCTCAGCCCGTGAACAAGAGCACAGGAGTGCTCGAAACGCGTTGGGCTTTTACTTACACGAGGGGGACTATGCCTCATTGCTGACCTGTTGTTCCTCGAGTAAAGGTGTGTAGATTTCCGTTGTGTGGCATCTCCTCTTTGGGCAAGCTTTTGTTTGGATGTAAGGCGGCCTGGCCCAGGTCGCGGAGATGCCCTGCCGCGATTTGAGCGGAACCAGTGTTTGAAATTTCAAGCACAGTGGAACGGAATGGACATGTCGAGGGATGTTTATTGATCAGTTCGGCGTGATACATTGCTCCTACTTGACCCACTGGGGGAACATTTTTAGAGGTTACTTGAATGCAAAACGGCACCCACTTGGGATTTCACAGGCAAAGGAACCACAAGGACCAGCATGCCAGTGGGCATACGCCCACAAGGGCGGGACTTTTTATCATTGAAAGGTGCCTTTGAAATTGCCGCTTTGTTCATTTCATTCTCAGCCCGTGAACAAGAGCACAGGAGTGCTCGAAACGCGTTGGGCTTTTACTTACACGAGGGGGACTATGCCTCATTGCTGACCTGTTGTTCCTCGATTAAAGGTGTGTAGATTTCCGTTGTGTGGCATCTCCTCATTGGGCAAGCTTTTGTTTGGATGTAAGGCGGCCTGGCCCAGGTCGCGGAGATGCCCTGCCGCGATTTGAGCGGAACCAGTGTTTGAAATTTCAAGCACAGTGGAACGGAATGGCCGTGTCGAGGGATGTTTATTGATCAGTTCGGCGTGATACATTGCTCCTACTTGACCCACTGGGGGAACATTTTTAGAGGTTACTTGAATGCAAAACGGCACCCACTTGGGATTTCACAGGCAAAGGAACCACAAGGACCAGCATGCCAGTGGGCATACGCCCACAAGGGCGGGACTTTTTATCATTGAAAGGTGCCTTTGAAATTGCCGCTTTGTTCATTTCATTCTCAGCCCGTGAACAAGAGCACAGGAGTGCTCGAAACGCGTTGGGCTTTTACTTACACGAGGGGGACTATGCCTCATTGCTGACCTGTTGTTCCTCGATTAAAGGTGTGTAGATTTCCGTTGTGTGGCATCTCCTCATTGGGCAAGCTTTTGTTTGGATGTAAGGCGGCCTGGCCCAGGTCGCGGAGATGCCCTGCCGCGATTTGAGCGGAACCAGTGTTTGAAATTTCAAGCACAGTGGACCGGAATGGCTGTGTCGAGGGATGTTTATTGATCATTTCGGCGTGATACATTGCTCCTACTTGACCCACTGGGGGAACATTTTTAGAGGTTACTTGAATGCAAAACGGCACCCACTTGGGATTTCACAGGCAAAGGAACCACAAGGACCAGCATGCCAGTGGGCATACGCTCACAAGGGCGAGACTTTTTATCATTGAAAGGTGCCTTTGAAATTGCCGCTTTGTTCATTTCATTCTCAGCCCGTGAACAAGAGCACAGGAGTGCTCGAAACGCGTTGGGCTTTTACTTACACGAGGGGGACTATGCCTCATTGCTGACCTGTTGTTCCTCGATTAAAGGTGTGTAGATTTCCGTTGTGTGGCATCTCCTCATTGGGCAAGCTTTTGTTTGGATGTAAGGCGGCCTAGGCCCAGGTCGCGGAGATGCCCTGCCGCGATTTGAGCGGAACCAGTGTTTGAAATTTCAAGCACAGTGGAACGGAATGGCCGTGTCGAGGGATGTTTATTGATCAGTTCGGCGTGATACATTGCTCCTACTTGACCCACTGGGGGAACATTTTTAGAGGTTACTTGAATGCAAAACGGCACCCACTTGGGATTTCACAGGCAAAGGAACCACAAGGACCAGCATGCCAGTGGGCATACGCCCACAAGGGCGGGACTTTTTATCATTGAAAGGTGCCTTTGAAATTGCCGCTTTGTTCATTTCATTCTCAGCCCGTGAACAAGAGCACAGGAGTGCTCGAAACGCGTTGGGCTTTTACTTACACGAGGGGGACTATGCCTCATTGCTGACCTGTTGTTCCTCGATTAAAGGTGTGTAGATTTCCGTTGTGTGGCATCTCCTCATTGGGCAAGCTTTTGTTTGGATGTAAGGCGGCCTGGCCCAGGTCGCGGAGATGCCCTGCCGCGATTTGAGCGGAACCAGTGTTTGAAATTTCAAGCACAGTGGAACGGAATGGACGTGTCGAGGGATGTTTATTGATCAGTTCGGCGTGATACATTGCTCCTACTTGACCCACTGGGGGAACATTTTTAGAGGTTACTTGAATGCAAAACGGCACCCACTTGGGATTTCACAGGCAAAGGAACCACAAGGACCAGCATGCCAGTGGGCATACGCCCACAAGGGCGGGACTTTTTATCATTGAAAGGTGCCTTTGAAATTGCCGCTTTGTTCATTTCATTCTCAGCCCGTGAACAAGAGCACAGGAGTGCTCGAAACGCGTTGGGCTTTTACTTACACGAGGGGGACTATGCCTCATTGCTGACCTGTTGTTCCTCGATTAAAGGTGTGTAGATTTCCGTTGTGTGGCATCTCCTCATTGGGCAAGCTTTTGTTTGGATGTAAGGCGGCCTGGCCCAGGTCGCGGAGATGCCCTGCCGCGATTTGAGCGGAACCAGTGTTTGAAATTTCAATCACAGTGGAACGGAATGGCCGTGTCGAGGGATGTTTATTGATCAGTTCGGCGTGATACATTGCTCCTACTTGACCCACTGGGGGAACATTTTTAGAGGTTACTTGAATGCAAAACGGCACCCACTTGGGATTTCACAGGCAAAGGAACCACAAGGACCAGCATGCCAGTGGGCATACGCCCACAAGGGCGGGACTTTTTATCATTGAAAGGTGCCTTTGAAATTGCCGCTTTGTTCATTTCATTCTCAGCCCGTGAACAAGAGCACAGGAGTGCTCGAAACGCGTTGGGCTTTTACTTACACGAGGGGGACTATGCCTCATTGCTGACCTGTTGTTCCTCGATTAAAGGTGTGTAGATTTCCGTTGTGTGGCATCTCCTCATTGGGCAAGCTTTTGTTTGGATGTAAGGCGGCCTGGCCCAGGTCGCGGAGATGCCCTGCCGCGATTTGAGCGGAACCAGTGTTTGAAATTTCAAGCACAGTGGAACGGAATGGCCGTGTCGAGGGATGTTTATTGATCAGTTCGGCGTGATACATTGCTCCTACTTGACCCACTGGGGGAACATTTTTAGAGGTTACTTGAATGCAAAACGGCACCCACTTGGGATTTCACAGGCAAAGGAACCACAAGGACCAGCATGCCAGTGGGCATACGCCCACAAGGGCGGGACTTTTTATCATTGAAAGGTGCCTTTGAAATTGCCGCTTTGTTCATTTCATTCTCAGCCCGTGAACAAGAGCACAGGAGTGCTCGAAACGCGTTGGGCTTTTACTTACACGAGGGGGACTATGCCTCATTGCTGACCTGTTGTTCCTCGATTAAAGGTGTGTAGATTTCCGTTGTGTGGCATCTCCTCATTGGGCAAGCTTTTGTTTGGATGTAAGGCGGCCTGGCCCAGGTCGCGGAGATGCCCTGCCGCGATTTGAGCGGAACCAGTGTTTGAAATTTCAAGCACAGTGGAACGGAATGGCCGTGTCGAGGGATGTTTATTGATCAGTTCGGCGTGATACATTGCTCCTACTTGACCCACTGGGGGAACATTTTTAGAGGTTACTTGAATGCAAAACGGCACCCACTTGGGATTTCACAGGCAAAGGAACCACAAGGACCAGCATGCCAGTGGGCATACGCTCACAAGAGCGGGACTTTTTATCATTGAAAGGTGCCTTTGAAATTGCCGCTTTGTTCATTTCATTCTCAGCCCGTGAACAAGAGCACAGGAGTGCTCGAAACGCGTTGGGCTTTTACTTACACGAGGGGGACTATGCCTCATTGCTGACCTGTTGTTCCTCGATTAAAGGTGTGTAGATTTCCGTTGTGTGGCATCTCCTCATTGGGCAAGCTTTTTTTGGGATGTAAGGCGGCTAGGCCCAGGTCGCGGAGATGCCCTGCCGCGATTTGAGCGGAACCAGTGTTTGAAATTTCAAGCACAGTGGAACGGAATGGCCGTGTCGAGGGATGTTTATTGATCAGTTCGGCGTGATACATTGCTCCTACTTGACCCACTGGGGGAACATTTTTAGAGGTTACTTGAATACAAAACGGCACCCACTTGGGATTTCACAGGCAAAGGAACCACAAGGACCAGCATGCCCGTGGGCATAAGCCCACAAGGGCGGGACTTTTATCATTGAAAGGTGCCTTTGAAATTGCCGCTTTCTTCATTTCATTCTCAGCCCGTGAACAAGAGCACAGGAGTGCTCGAAACGCGTTGGGCTTTTACTTACACGAGGGGGACTATGCCTCATTGCTGACCTGTTGTTCCTCGATTAAAGGTGTGTAGATTTCCGTTGTCTGGCATCTCCTCATTGGGCAAGCTTTTGTTTGGATGTAAGGCGGCCTGGCCCAGGTCGCGGAGATGCCCTGCCGCGATTTGAGCGGAACCAGTGTTTGAAATTTCAAGCACAGTGGAACGGAATGGACGTGTCGAGGGATGTTTATTGATCAGTTCGGCGTGATACATTGCTCCTACTTGACCCACTGGGGGAACATTTTTAGAGGTTACTTGAATGCAAAACGGCACCCACTTGGGATTTCACAGGCAAAGGAACCACAAGGACCAGCATACCAGTGGGCATACGCCCACAAGGGCGGGACATTTTATCATTGAAAGGTGCCTTTGAAATTGCCGCTTTGTTCATTTCATTCTCAGCCCGTGAACAAGAGCACAGGAGTGCTCGAAACGCGTTGGGCTTTTACTTACACGAGGGGGACTATGCCTCATTGCTGACCTGTTGTTCCTCGATTAAAGGTGTGTAGATTTCCGTTGTGTGGCATCTCCTCATTGGGCAAGCTTTTGTTTGGATGTAAGGCGGCCTGGCCCAGGTCGCGGAGATGCCCTGCCGCGATTTGAGCGGAACCAGTGTTTGAAATTTCAATCACAGTGGACCGGAATGGCCGTGTCGAGGGATGTTTATTGATCAGTTCGGCGTGATACATTGCTCCTACTTGACCCACTGGGGGAACATTTTTAGAGGTTACTTGAATGCAAAACGGCACCCACTTGGGATTTCACAGGCAAAGGAACCACAAGGACCAGCATGCCAGTGGGCATACGCCCACAAGGGCGGGACTTTTATCATTGAAAGGTGCCTTTGAAATTGCCGCTTTGTTCATTTCATTCTCAGCCCGTGAACAAGAGCACAGGAGTGCTCGAAACGCGTTGGGCTTTTACTTACACGAGGGGGACTATGCCTCATTGCTGACCTGTTGTTCCTCGATTAAAGGTGTGTAGATTTCCGTTGTGTGGCATCTCCTCATTGGGCAAGCTTTTGTTTGGATGTAAGGCGGCCTGGCCCAGGTCGCGGAGATGCCCTGCCACGATTTGAGCGGAACCAGTGTTTGAAATTTCAAGCACAGTGGAACGGAATGGCCGTGTCGAGGGATGTTTAATGATCAGTTCGGCGTGATACATTGCTCCGACTTGACCCACTGGGGGAAAATTTTTAGAGGTTACTTGAATGCAAAACAGCACCCACTTGGGATTTCACAGGCAAAGGAACCACAAGGACCAGCATGCCAGTGGGCATACGCCCACAAGGGCGGGACTTTTTATCATTGAAAGGTGCCTTTGAAATTGCCGCTTTGTTCATTTCATTCTCAGCCCGTGAACAAGAGCACAGGAGTGCTCGAAACGCGTTGGGCTTTTACTTACACGAGGGGGACTATGCCTCATTGCTGCCCTGTTGTTCCTCGATTAAAGGTGTGTAGATTTCCGTTGTGTGGCATCTCCTCATTGGGCAAGCTTTTGTTTGGATGTAAGGCGGCCTGGCCCAGGTCGCGGAGATGCCCTGCCGCGATTTGAGCGGAACCAGTGTTTGAAATTTCAAGCACAGTGGAACGGAATGGCCGTGTCGAGGGATGTTTATTGATCAGTTCGGCGTGATACATTGCTCCTACTTGACCCACTGGGGGAACATTTTTAGAGGTTACTTGAATGCAAAACGGCACCCACTTGGGATTTCACAGGCAAAGGAACCACAAGGACCAGCATGCCAGTGGGCATACGCTCACAAGAGCGGGACTTTTTATCATTGAAAGGTGCCTTTGAAATTGCCGCTTTGTTCATTTCATTCTCAGCCCGTGAACAAGAGCACAGGAGTGCTCGAAACGCGTTGGGCTTTTACTTACACGAGGGGGACTATGCCTCATTGCTGACCTGTTGTTCCTCGATTAAAGGTGTGTAGATTTCCGTTGTGTGGCATCTCCTCATTGGGCAAGCTTTTGTTTGGATGTAAGGCGGCCTGGCCCAGGTCGCGGAGATGCCCTGCCGCGATTTGAGCGGAACCAGTGTTTGAAATTTCAAGCACAGTGGAACGGAATGGCCGTGTCGAGGGATGTTTATTGATCAGTTCGGCGTGATACATTGCTCCTACTTGACCCACTGGGGGAACATTTTTAGAGGTTACTTGAATGCAAAACGGCACCCACTTGGGATTTCACAGGCAAAGGAACCACAAGGACCAGCATGCCAGTGGGCATAAGCCCACAAGGGCGGGACTTTTTATCATTGAAAGGTGCCTTTGAAATTGCCGCTTTCTTCATTTCATTCTCAGCCCGTGAACAAGAGCACAGGAGTGCTCGAAACGCGTTGGGCTTTTACTTACACGAGGGGGACTATGCCTCATTGCTGACCTGTTGTTCCTCGATTAAAGGTGTGTAGATTTCCGTTGTGTGGCATCTCCTCATTGGGCAAGCTTTTGTTTGGATGTAAGGCGGCCTGGCCCAGGTCGCGGAGATGCCCTGCCGCGATTTGAGCGGAACCAGTGTTTGAAATTTCAAGCACAGTGGAACGGAATGGACGTGTCGAGGGATGTTTATTGATCAGTTCGGCGTGATACATTGCTCCTACTTGACCCACTGGGGGAACATTTTTAGAGGTTACTTGAATGCAAAACGGCACCCACTTGGGATTTCACAGGCAAAGGAACCACAAGGACCAGCATGCCAGTGGGCATACGCCCACAAGGGCGGGACTTTTTATCATTGAAAGGTGCCTTTGAAATTGCCGCTTTGTTCATTTCATTCTCAGCCCGTGAACAAGAGCACAGGAGTGCTCGAAACGCGTTGGGCTTTTACTTACACGAGGGGGACTATGCCTCATTGCTGACCTGTTGTTCCTCGATTAAAGGTGTGTAGATTTCCGTTGTGTGGCATCTCCTCATTGGGCAAGCTTTTGTTTGGATGTAAGGCGGCCTGGCCCAGGTCGCGGAGATGCCCTGCCGCGATTTGAGCGGAACCAGTGTTTGAAATTTCAAGCACAGTGGAACGGAATGGCCGTGTCGAGGGATGTTTAATGATCAGTTCGGCGTGATACATTGCTCCGACTTGACCCACTGGGGGAACATTTTTAGAGGTTACTTGAATGCAAAACGGCACCCACTTGGGATTTCACAGGCAAAGGAACCACAAGGACCAGCATGCCAGTGGGCATACGCCCACAAGGGCGGGACTTTTTATCATTGAAAGGTGCCTTTGAAATTGCCGCTTTGTTCATTTCATTCTCAGCCCGTGAACAAGAGCACAGGAGTGCTCGAAACGCGTTGGGCTTTTACTTACACGAGGGGGACTATGCCTCATTGCTGACCTGTTGTTCCTCGATTAAAGGTGTGTAGATTTCCGTTGTGTGGCATCTCCTCATTGGGCAAGCTTTTGTTTGGATGTAAGGCGGCCTGGCCCAGGTCGCGGAGATGCCCTGCCGCGATTTGAGCGGAACCAGTGTTTGAAATTTCAAGCACAGTGGAACGGAATGGCCGTGTCGAGGGATGTTTAATGATCAGTTCGGCGTGATACATTGCTCCTACTTGACCCACTGGGGGAACATTTTTAGAGGTTACTTGAATGCAAAACGGCACCCACTTGGGATTTCACAGGCAAAGGAACCACAAGGACCAGCATGCCAGTGGGCATACGCTCACAAGAGCGGGACTTTTTATCATTGAAAGGTGCCTTTGAAATTGCCGCTTTGTTCATTTCATTCTCAGCCCGTGAACAAGAGCACAGGAGTGCTCGAAATGCGTTGGGCTTTTACTTACACGAGGGGGACTATGCCTCATTGCTGACCTGTTGTTCCTCGATTAAAGGTGTGTAGATTTCCGTTGTGTGGCATCTCCTCATTGGGCAAGCTTTTGTTTGGATGTAAGGCGGCCTGGCCCAGGTCGCGGAGATGCCCTGCCGCGATTTGAGCGGAACCAGTGTTTGAAATTTCAAGCACAGTGGAACGGAATGGCCGTGTCGAGGGATGTTTATTGATCAGTTCGGCGTGATACATTGCTCCTACTTGACCCACTGGGGGAACATTTTTAGAGGTTACTTGAATGCAAAACGGCACCCACTTGGGATTTCACAGGCAAAGGAACCACAAGGACCAGCATGCCAGTGGGCATAAGCCCACAAGGGCGGGACTTTTTATCATTGAAAGGTGCCTTTGAAATTGCCGCTTTCTTCATTTCATTCTCAGCCCGTGAACAAGAGCACAGGAGTGCTCGAAACGCGTTGGGCTTTTACTTACACGAGGGGGACTATGCCTCATTGCTGACCTGTTGTTCCTCGATTAAAGGTGTGTAGATTTCCGTTGTGTGGCATCTCCTCATTGGGCAAGCTTTTGTTTGGATGTAAGGCGGCCTGGCCCAGGTCGCGGAGATGCCCTGCCGCGATTTGAGCGGAACCAGTGTTTGAAATTTCAAGCACAGTGGAAAGGAATGGACGTGTCGAGGGATGTTTATTGATCAGTTCGGCGTGATACATTGCTCCTACTTGACCCACTGGGGGAACATTTTTAGAGGTTACTTGAATGCAAAACGGCACCCACTTGGGATTTCACAGGCAAAGGAACCACAAGGACCAGCATACCAGTGGGCATACGCCCACAAGGGCGGGACTTTTTATCATTGAAAGGTGCCTTTGAAATTGCCGCTTTGTTCATTTCATTCTCAGCCCGTGAACAAGAGCACAGGAGTGCTCGAAACGCGTTGGGCTTTTACTTACACGAGGGGGACTATGCCTCATTGCTGACCTGTTGTTCCTCGATTAAAGGTGTGTAGATTTCCGTTGTGTGGCATCTCCTCATTGGGCAAGCTTTTGTTTGGATGTAAGGCGGCCTGGCCCAGGTCGCGGAGATGCCCTGC
This sequence comes from Calotriton arnoldi, assembly GCA_963921515.1. Classification (NCBI taxonomy): domain Eukaryota; kingdom Metazoa; phylum Chordata; class Amphibia; order Caudata; family Salamandridae; genus Calotriton; species Calotriton arnoldi. The sequence goes on from CAWUFW010007125.1 coordinate 995,498, forward strand.
CGCGATTTGAGCGGAACCAGTGTTTGAAATTTCAAGCACAGTGGAACGGAATGGCCGTGTCGAGGGATGTTTATTGATCAGTTCGGCGTGATACATTGCTCCGACTTGACCCACTGGGGGAACATTTTTAGAGGTTACTTGAATGCAAAACGGCACCCACTTGGGATTTCACAGGCAAAGGAACCACAAGGACCAGCATGCCAGTGGGCATACGCCCACAAGGGCGGGACTTTTTATCATTGAAAGGTGCCTTTGAAATTGCCGCTTTGTTCATTTCATTCTCAGCCCGTGAACAAGAGCACAGGAGTGCTCGAAACGCGTTGGGCTTTTACTTACACGAGGGGGACTATGCCTCATTGCTGACCTGTTGTTCCTCGATTAAAGGTGTGTAGATTTCCGTTGTGTGGCATCTCCTCATTGGGCAAGCTTTTGTTTGGATGTAAGGCGGCCTGGCCCAGGTCGCGGAGATGCCCTGCCGCGATTTGAGCGGAACCAGTGTTTGAAATTTCAAGCACAGTGGAACGGAATGGCCGTGTCGAGGGATGTTTATTGATCAGTTCGGCGTGATACATTGCTCCTACTTGACCCACTGGGGGAACATTTTTAGAGGTTACTTGAATGCAAAACGGCACCCACTTGGGATTTCACAGGCAAAGGAACCACAAGGACCAGCATGCCAGTGGGCATACGCCCACAAGGGCGGGACTTTTTATCATTGAAAGGTGCCTTTGAAATTGCCGCTTTGTTCATTTCATTCTCAGCCCGTGAACAAGAGCACAGGAGTGCTCGAAACGCGTTGGGCTTTTACTTACACGAGGGGGACTATGCCTCATTGCTGACCTGTTGTTCCTCGATTAAAGGTGTGTAGATTTCCGTTGTGTGGCATCTCCTCATTGGGCAAGCTTTTGTTTGGATGTAAGGCGGCCTGGCCCAGGTCGCGGAGATGCCCTGCCGCGATTTGAGCGGAACCAGTGTTTGAAATTTCAAGCACAGTGGAACGGAATGGACGTGTCGAGGGATGTTTATTGATCAGTTCGGCGTGATACATTGCTCCTACTTGACCCACTGGGGGAACATTTTTAGAGGTTACTTGAATGCAAAACGGCACCCACTTGGGATTTCACAGGCAAAGGAACCACAAGGACCAGCATACCAGTGGGCATACGCCCACAAGGGCGGGACTTTTATCATTGAAAGGTGCCTTTGAAATTGCCGCTTTGTTCATTTCATTCTCAGCCCGTGAACAAGAGCACAGGAGTGCTCGAAACGCGTTGGGCTTTTACTTACACGAGGGGGACTATGCCTCATTGCTGACCTGTTGTTCCTCGATTAAAGGTGTGTAGATTTCCGTTGTGTGGCATCTCCTCATTGGGCAAGCTTTTGTTTGGATGTAAGGCGGCCTGGCCCAGGTCGCGGAGATGCCCTGCCGCGATTTGAGCGGAACCAGTGTTTGAAATTTCAAGCACAGTGGACCGGAATGGCCGTGTCGAGGGATGTTTATTGATCAGTTCGGCGTGATACATTGCTCCTACTTGACCCACTGGGGGAACATTTTTAGAGGTTACTTGAATGCAAAACGGCACCCACTTGGGATTTCACAGGCAAAGGAACCACAAGGACCAGCATGCCAGTGGGCATACGCCCACAAGGGCGGGACTTTTATCATTGAAAGGTGCCTTTGAAATTGCCGCTTTGTTCATTTCATTCTCAGCCCGTGAACAAGAGCACAGGAGTGCTCGAAACGCGTTGGGCTTTTACTTACACGAGGGGGACTATGCCTCATTGCTGACCTGTTGTTCCTCGATTAAAGGTGTGTAGATTTCCGTTGTGTGGCATCTCCTCATTGGGCAAGCTTTTGTTTGGATGTAAGGCGGCCTGGCCCAGGTCGCGGAGATGCCCTGCCGCGATTTGAGCGGAACCAGTGTTTGAAATTTCAAGCACAGTGGAACGGAATGGCCGTGTCGAGGGATGTTTATTGATCAGTTCGGCGTGATACATTGCTCCGACTTGACCCACTGGGGGAACATTTTTAGAGGTTACTTGAATGCAAAACGGCACCCACTTGGGATTTCACAGGCAAAGGAACCACAAGGACCAGCATGCCAGTGGGCATACGCCCACAAGGGCGGGACTTTTTATCATTGAAAGGTGCCTTTGAAATTGCCGCTTTGTTCATTTCATTCTCAGCCCGTGAACAAGAGCACAGGAGTGCTCGAAACGCGTTGGGCTTTTACTTACACGAGGGGGACTATGCCTCATTGCTGACCTGTTGTTCCTCGATTAAAGGTGTGTAGATTTCCGTTGTGTGGCATCTCCTCATTGGGCAAGCTTTTGTTTGGATGTAAGGCGGCCTGGCCCAGGTCGCGGAGATGCCCTGCCGCGATTTGAGCGGAACCAGTGTTTGAAATTTCAAGCACAGTGGAACGGAATGGCCGTGTCGAGGGATGTTTATTGATCAGTTCGGCGTGATACATTGCTCCTACTTGACCCACTGGGGGAACATTTTTAGAGGTTACTTGAATGCAAAACGGCACCCACTTGGGATTTCACAGGCAAAGGAACCACAAGGACCAGCATGCCAGTGGGCATACGCCCACAAGGGCGGGACTTTTTATCATTGAAAGGTGCCTTTGAAATTGCCGCTTTGTTCATTTCATTCTCAGCCCGTGAACAAGAGCACAGGAGTGCTCGAAACGCGTTGGGCTTTTACTTACACGAGGGGGACTATGCCTCATTGCTGACCTGTTGTTCCTCGATTAAAGGTGTGTAGATTTCCGTTGTGTGGCATCTCCTCATTGGGCAAGCTTTTGTTTGGATGTAAGGCGGCCTGGCCCAGGTCGCGGAGATGCCCTGCCGCGATTTGAGCGGAACCAGTGTTTGAAATTTCAAGCACAGTGGAACGGAATGGCCGTGTCGAGGGATGTTTATTGATCAGTTCGGCGTGATACATTGCTCCTACTTGACCCACTGGGGGAACATTTTTAGAGGTTACTTGAATGCAAAACGGCACCCACTTGGGATTTCACAGGCAAAGGAACCACAAGGACCAGCATGCCAGTGGGCATACGCCCACAAGGGCGGGACTTTTTATCATTGAAAGGTGCCTTTGAAATTGCCGCTTTGTTCATTTCATTCTCAGCCCGTGAACAAGAGCACAGGAGTGCTCGAAACGCGTTGGGCTTTTACTTACACGAGGGGGACTATGCCTCATTGCTGACCTGTTGTTCCTCGATTAAAGGTGTGTAGATTTCCGTTGTGTGGCATCTCCTCATTGGGCAAGCTTTTGTTTGGATGTAAGGCGGCCTGGCCCAGGTCGCGGAGATGCCCTGCCGCGATTTGAGCGGAACCAGTGTTTGAAATTTCAAGCACAGTGGAACGGAATGGCCGTGTCGAGGGATGTTTATTGATCAGTTCGGCGTGATACATTGCTCCTACTTGACCCACTGGGGGAACATTTTTAGAGGTTACTTGAATGCAAAACGGCACCCACTTGGGATTTCACAGGCAAAGGAACCACAAGGACCAGCATGCCAGTGGGCATACGCCCACAAGGGCGGGACTTTTTATCATTGAAAGGTGCCTTTGAAATTGCCGCTTTGTTCATTTCATTCTCAGCCCGTGAACAAGAGCACAGGAGTGCTCGAAACGCGTTGGGCTTTTACTTACACGAGGGGGACTATGCCTCATTGCTGACCTGTTGTTCCTCGATTAAAGGTGTGTAGATTTCCGTTGTGTGGCATCTCCTCATTGGGCAAGCTTTTGTTTGGATGTAAGGCGGCCTGGCCCAGGTCGCGGAGATGCCCTGCCGCGATTTGAGCGGAACCAGTGTTTGAAATTTCAAGCACAGTGGAACGGAATGGCCGTGTCGAGGGATGTTTATTGATCAGTTCGGCGTGATACATTGCTCCTACTTGACCCACTGGGGGAACATTTTTAGAGGTTACTTGAATGCAAAACGGCACCCACTTGGGATTTCACAGGCAAAGGAACCACAAGGACCAGCATGCCAGTGGGCATACGCCCACAAGGGCGGGACTTTTATCATTGAAAGGTGCCTTTGAAATTGCCGCTTTGTTCATTTCATTCTCAGCCCGTGAACAAGAGCACAGGAGTGCTCGAAACGCGTTGGGCTTTTACTTACACGAGGGGGACTATGCCTCATTGCTGACCTGTTGTTCCTCGATTAAAGGTGTGTAGATTTCCGTTGTGTGGCATCTCCTCATTGGGCAAGCTTTTGTTTGGATGTAAGGCGGCCTGGCCCAGGTCGCGGAGATGCCCTGCCGCGATTTGAGCGGAACCAGTGTTTGAAATTTCAATCACAGTGGACCGGAATGGCCGTGTCGAGGGATGTTTATTGATCAGTTCGGCGTGATACATTGCTCCGACTTGACCCACTGGGGGAACATTTTTAGAGGTTACTTGAATGCAAAACGGCACCCACTTGGGATTTCACAGGCAAAGGAACCACAAGGACCAGCATGCCAGTGGGCATACGCCCACAAGGGCGGGACTTTTATCATTGAAAGGTGCCTTTGAAATTGCCGCTTTGTTCATTTCATTCTCAGCCCGTGAACAAGAGCACAGGAGTGCTCGAAACGCGTTGGGCTTTTACTTACACGAGGGGGACTATGCCTCATTGCTGACCTGTTGTTCCTCGATTAAAGGTGTGTAGATTTCCGTTGTGTGGCATCTCCTCATTGGGCAAGCTTTTGTTTGGATGTAAGGCGGCCTGGCCCAGGTCGCGGAGATGCCCTGCCACGATTTGAGCGGAACCAGTGTTTGAAATTTCAAGCACAGTGGAACGGAATGGCCGTGTCGAGGGATGTTTATTGATCAGTTCGGCGTGATACATTGCTCCTACTTGACCCACTGGGGGAACATTTTTAGAGGTTACTTGAATGCAAAACAGCACCCACTTGGGATTTCACAGGCAAAGGAACCACAAGGACCAGCATGCCAGTGGGCATACGCCCACAAGGGCGGGACTTTTTATCATTGAAAGGTGCCTTTGAAATTGCCGCTTTGTTCATTTCATTCTCAGCCCGTGAACAAGAGCACAGGAGTGCTCGAAACGCGTTGGGCTTTTACTTACACGAGGGGGACTATGCCTCATTGCTGACCTGTTGTTCCTCGATTAAAGGTGTGTAGATTTCCGTTGTGTGGCATCTCCTCATTGGGCAAGCTTTTGTTTGGATGTAAGGCGGCCTGGCCCAGGTCGCGGAGATGCCCTGCCGCGATTTGAGCGGAACCAGTGTTTGAAATTTCAAGCACAGTGGAACGGAATGGCCGTGTCGAGGGATGTTTATTGATCAGTTCGGCGTGATACATTGCTCCTACTTGACCCACTTGGGGAACATTTTTAGAGGTTACTTGAATGCAAAACGGCACCCACTTGGGATTTCACAGGCAAAGGAACCACAAGGACCAGCATGCCAGTGGGCATACGCCCACAAGGGCGGGACTTTTATCATTGAAAGGTGCCTTTGAAATTGCCGCTTTGTTCATTTCATTCTCAGCCTTTGAACAAGAGCACAGGAGTGCTCGAAACGCGTTGGGCTTTTACTTACATGAGGGGGACTATGCCTCATTGCTGACCTGTTGTTCCTCGATTAAAGGTGTGTAGATTTCCGTTGTGTGGCATCTCCTCATTGGGCAAGCTTTTGTTTGGTTGTAAGGCGGCCTGGCCCAGGTCGCGGAGATGCCCTGCCGCGATTTGAGCGGAACCAATGTTTGAAATTTCAATCACAGTGGACCGGAATGGCCGTGTCGAGGGATATTTATTGATCAGTTCGGCGTGATACATTGCTCCGACTTGACCCACTGGGGGAACATTTTTAGAGGTTACTTGAATGCAAAACGGCACCCACTTGGGATTTCACAGGCAAAGGAACCACAAGGACCAGCATGCCAGTGGGCATACGCCCACAAGGGCGGGACTTTTTATCATTGAAAGGTGCCTTTGAAATTGCCGCTTTGTTCATTTCATTCTCAGCCCGTGAACAAGAGCACAGGAGTGCTCGAAACGCGTTGGGCTTTTACTTACACGAGGGGGACTATGCCTCATTGCTGACCTGTTGTTCCTCGATTAAAGGTGTGTAGATTTCCGTTGTGTGGCATCTCCTCATTGGACAATCTTTTGGTTGGACGTAAGGCGGCGTGGCCCAGGTCGCGGAGATGCCCTGCCACGATTTGAGCGGAACCAGTGTTTGAAATTTCAAGCACAGTGGAACGGAATGGCCGTGTCGAGGGATGTTTATTGATCAGTTCGGCGTGATACATTGCTCCTACTTGACCCACTGGGGGAACATTTTTAGAGGTTACTTGAATGCAAAACAGCACCCACTTGGGATTTCACAGGCAAAGGAACCACAAGGACCAGCATGCCAGTGGGCATACGCCCACAAGGGCGGGACTTTTATCATTGAAAGGTGCCTTTGAAATTGCCGCTTTGTTCATTTCATTATCAGCCCGTGAACAAGAGCACAGGAGTGCTCGAAACGTGTTGGGCTTTTACTTACACGAGGGGGACTATGCCTCATTGCTGACCTGTTGTTCCTCGATTAAAGGTGTGTAGATTTCCGTTGTGTGGCATCTCCTCATTGGGCAAGCTTTTGTTTGGATGTAAGGCGGCCTGGCCCAGGTCGCAGAGATGCCCTGCCGCGATTTGAGCGGAACCAGTGTTTGAAATTTCAATCACAGTGGACCGGAATGGCCGTGTCGAGGGATGTTTATTGATCAGTTCGGCGTGATACATTGCTCCTACTTGACCCACTGGGGGAACATTTTTAGAGGTTACTTGAATGCAAAACGGCACCCACTTGGGATTTCACAGGCAAAGGAACCACAAGGACCAGCATGCCAGTGGGCATTCGCCCACAAGGGTGGGACTTTTTATCATTGAAAGGTGCCTTTGAAATTGCCGCTTTGTTTATTTCATTCTCAGCCCGTGAACAAGAGCACAGGAGTGCTCGAAACGCGTTGGGCTTTTACTTACACGAGGGGGACTATGCCTCATTGCTGACCTGTTGTTCCTCGATTAAAGGTGTGTAGATTTCCGTTGTCTGGCATCTCCTCATTGGGCAAGCTTTTGTTTGGATGTAAGGCTGCCTGCCCCAGGTCGCGGAGATGCCCTGCCGCGATTTGAGCGGAACCAGTGTTTGAAATTTCAAGCACAGTGGAACGGAATGGCTGTGTCGAGGGATGTTTATTGATCAGTTCGGCGTGATACATTGCTCCTACTTGACCCACTGGGGGAACATTTTTAGAGGTTATTTGAATGCAAAACGGCACCCACTTGGGATTTGACAGGCAAAGGAACCACAAGGACCAGCATGCCAGTGGGCATACGCCCACAAGGGCGGGACTTTTTATCATTGAAAGGTGCCTTTGAAATTGCCACTTTGTTCATTTCATTCTCAGCCCGTGAACAAGAGCACAGGAGTGCTTGAAACGCGTTGGGCTTTTACTTACACAAGGGGGACTATGCCTCATTGCTGCCCTGTTGTTCCTCGATTAAAGGTGTGTAGATTTCCGTTGTGTGGCATCTCCTCATTGGGCAAGCTTTTGTTTGGATGTAAGGCAGCCTGGCCCAGGTCGTGGAGATGCCCTGCCGCGATTTGAGCGGAACCAGTGTTTGAAATTTCAAGCACAGTGGAACGGAATGGCCGTGTCGAGGGATGTTTATTGATCAGTTCGGCGTGATACATTGCTCATACTTGACCCACTTGGGGAACATTTTTAGAGGTTACTTGAATGCAAAACGGCACCCACTTGGGATTTCACAGGCAAAGGAACCACAAGGACCAGCATGCCAATGGGCATACGCCCACAAGGGCGGGACTTTTATGATTGAAAGGTGCCTTTGAAATTGCCGCTTTGTTCATTTCATTCTCAGCCCGTGAACAAGAGCACAGGAGTGCTCGAAACGCGTTGGGCTTTTACTTACACGAGGGGGACTATGCCTCATTGCTGACCTGTTGTTCCTCGATTAAAGGTGTGTAGATTTCCGTTGTGTGGCATCTCCTCATTGGGCAAGCTTTTGTTTGGATGTAAGGCGGCCTGGCCCAGGTCGTAGAGATGCCCTGCCGCGATTTGAGCGGAACCAGTGTTTGAAATTTCAATCACAGTGGACCGGAATGGCCGTGTCGAGGGATGTTTATTGATCAGTTCGGCGTGATACATTGCTCCTACTTGACCCACTGGGGGAACATTTTTAGAGGTTACTTGAATGCAAAACGGCACCCACTTGGGATTTCACAGGCAAAGGAACCACAAGGACCAGCATGCCAGTGGGCATTCGCCCACAAGGGTGGGACTTTTTATCATTGAAAGGTGCCTTTGAAATTGCCGCTTTGTTTATTTCATTCTCAGCCCGTGAACAAGAGCACAGGAGTGCTCGAAAGAAATTTCAAGCACAGTGGAACGGAATGGCCGTGTCGAGGGATGTTTATTGATCAGTTTGGCGTGATACATTGCTCCTACTTGACCCACTGGGGGAACATTTTTAGAGGTTATTTGAATGCAAAACGGCACCCACTTGGGATTTGACAGGCAAAGGAACCACAAGGACCAGCATGCCAGTGGGCATACGCCCACAAGGGCGGGACTTTTATGATTGAAAGGTGCCTTTGAAATTGCCGCTTTGTTCATTTCATTCTCAGCCCGTGAACAAGAGCACAGGAGTGCTTGAAACGCGTTGGGCTTTTACTTACACGAGGGGGACTATGCCTCATTGCTGCCCTGTTGTTCCTCGATTAAAGGTGTGTAGATTTCCGTTGTGTGGCATCTCCTCATTGGGCAAGCTTTTGTTTGGATGTAAGGCAGCCTGGCCCAGGTCGTGGAGATGCCCTGCCGCGATTTGAGCGGAACCAGTGTTTGAAATTTCAAGCACAGTGGAACGGAATGGCCGTGTCGAGGGATGTTTAATGATCAGTTCGGCGTGATACATTGCTCCTACTTGACCCACTGGGGAACATTTTTAGAGGTTACTTGAATGCAAAACGGCACCCACTTGGGATTTCACAGGCAAAGGAACCACAAGGACCAGCATGCCAGTGGGCATACGCCCACAAGGGCGGGACTTTTTATCATTGAAAGGTGCCTTTGAAATTGCCGCTTTGTTCATTTCATTCTCAGCCCGTGAACAAGAGCACAGGAGTGCTCGAAACGCGTAGGGCTTTTACTTACACGAGGGGGACTATGCCTCATTGCTGACCTGTTGTTCCTCGAGTAAAGGTGTGTAGATTTCCGTTATGTGGCATCTCCTCATTGGGCAAGCTTTTGTTTGGATGTAAGGCTGCCTGCCCCAGGTCGCGGAGATGCCCTGCCGCGATTTGAGCGGAACCAGTGTTAGAAATTTCAAGCACAGTGGAACGGAATGGCCGTGTCGAGGGATGTTTATTGATCAGTTCGGCGTGATACATTGCTCCTACTTGACCCACTGGGGGAACATTTTTAGAGGTTACTTGAATGCAAAACGGCACCCACTTAGGATTTCACAGGCAAAGGAACCACAAGGACCAGCATGCCAGTGGGCATACGCCCACAAGGGCGGGACTTTTTATCATTGAAAGGTGCCTTTGAAATTGCTGCTTTGTTCATTTCATTCTCAGCCCGTGAACAAGAGCACAGGAGTGCTCGAAACGCGTTGCGCTTTTACTTACACGAGGCGGACTATGCCTCATTGCTGCCCTGTTGTTCCTCGATTAAAGGTGTGTAGATTTCCGTTGTGTGGCATCTCCTCATTGGGCAAGTTTTTGTTTGGATGTAAGGCAGCCTGGCCCAGGTCGCGGATATGCCCTGCCGCGATTTGAGCGGAACCAGTGTTTGAAATTTCAAGCACAGTGGAACGGAATGGCCGTGTCGAGGGATGTTTAATGATCAGTTCGGCGTGATACATTGCTCCTACTTGACCCACTGGGGGAAAATTTTTAGAGGTTACTTGAATGCAAAACGGCACCCACTTGGGATTTCACAGGCAAAGGAACCACAAGGACCAGCATGCCAGTGGGCATACGCCCACAAGGGCGGGACTTTTTATCATTGAAAGGTGCCTTTGAAATTGCCGCTTTGTTCATTTCATTCTCAGCCCGTGAACAAGAGCACAGGAGTGCTCGAAACGCGTTGGGCTTTTACTTACACGAGGGGGACTATGCCTCATTGCTGACCTGTTGTTCCTCGATTAAAGGTGTGTAGATTTCCGTTGTGTGGCATCTCCTCATTGGGCAAGCTTTTTTTTTGGATGGAAGGCGGCCTGGCCCAGGTCGCGGAGATGCCCTGCCGCGATTTGAGCGGAACCAGTGTTTGAAATTTCAAGCACAGTGGAAGGGAATGGCCGTGTCGAGGGATGTTTATTGATCAGTTCGGCGTGATACATTGCTCCTACTTGACCCACTGGGGGAACATTTTTAGAGGTTACTTGAATGCAAAACGGCACCCACTTGGGATTTCACAGGCAAAGGAACCACAAGGACCAGCATACCAGTGGGCATACGCCCACAAGGGCGGGACTTTTTATCATTGAAAGGTGCCTTTGAAATTGCCGCTTTCTTCATTTCATTCTCAGCCCGTGAACAAGAGCACAGGAGTGCTCGAAACGCGTTGGGATTTTACTTACACGAGGGGGACTATGCCTCATTGCTGACCTGTTGTTCCTCGATTAAAGGTGTGTAGATTTCCGTTGTGTGGCATCTCCTCATTGGGCAAGCTTTTGTTTGGATGTAAGGCGGCCTGGCCCAGGTCGCGGAGATGCCCTGCCGCGATTTGAGCGGAACTAGTGTTTGAAATTTCAATCACAGTGGACCGGAATGGCCGTGTCGAGGGATGTTTATTGATCAGTTCGTCGTGATACATTGCTCCGACTTGACCCACTGGGGGAACATTTTTAGAGGTTACTTGAATGCAAAACGGCACCCACTTGGGATTTCACAGGCAAAGGAACCACAAGGACCAGCATGCCAGTGGGCATACGCCCACAAGGGCGGGACTTTTTATCATTGAAAGGTGCCTTTGAAATTGCCGCTTTGTTCATTTCATTCTCAGCCCGTGAACAAGAGAACAGGAGTGCTCGAAACGCGTTGGGCTTTTACTTACACGAGGGGGACTATGCCTCATTGCTGACCTGTTGTTCCTCGATTAAAGGTGTGTAGATTTCCGTTGTGTGGCATCTCCTCATTGGGCAAGCTTTTGTTTGGATGTAAGGCGGCCTGGCCCAGGTCACGGAGATGCCCTGCCACGATTTGAGCGGAACCAGTGTTTGAAATTTCAAGCACAGTGGAACGGAATGGCCGTGTCGAGGGATGTTTATTGATCAGTTCGGCGTGATACATTGCTCCTACTTGACCCACTGGGGGAACATTTTTAGAGGTTACTTTAATGCAAAACGGCACCCACTTGGGATTTCATAGGCAAAGGAACCACAAGGACCAGCATGCCAGTGGGCATACGCCCACAAGGGCGGGACATTTTATCATTGAAAGGTGCCTTTGAAATTGCCGCTTTGTTCATTTCATTCTCAGCCCGTGAACAAGAACACAGGAGTGCTCGAAACGCGTTGGGCTTTTACTTACACGAGGGGGACTATGCCTCATTGCTGACCTGTTGTTCCTCTATTAAAGGTGTGTAGATTTCCGTTGTGTGGCATCTCCTCATTGGGCAAGCTTTTGTTTGGATGTAAGGCGGCCTGGCCCAGGTCGCGGAGATGCCCTGCCGCGATATGAGCGGAACCAGTGTTTGAAATTTCAAGCACAGTGGAACGGAATGGCCGTGTCGAGGGATGTTTATTGATCAGTTCGGCGTGATACATTGCTCCTACTTGACCCACTGGGGGAACATTTTTAGAGGTTACTTGAATGCAAAATGGCACCCACTTGCAATTTCACAGGCAAAGGAACCACAAGGACCAGCATGCCAGTGGGCATAAGCCCACAAGGGCGGGACTTTTTATCATTGAAAGGTGCCTTTGAAATTGCCGCTTTGTTCATTTCATTCTCAGCCCGTGAACAAGAGCACAGGAGTGCTCGAAACGCGTTGGGCTTTTACTTACACGAGGGGGACTATGCCTCATTGCTGACCTGTTGTTCCTCGATTAAAGGTGTGTAGATTTCCGTTGTGTGGCATCTCCTCATTGGGCAAGCTTTTGTTTGGATGTAAGGCGGCCTGGCCCAGGTCGCGGAGATGCCCTGCCGCGATTTGAGCGGAACCAGTGTTTGAAATTTCAAGCACAGTGGAACGGAATGGCCGTGTCGAGGGATGTTTATTGATCAGTTCGGCGTGATACATTGCTCCGACTTGACCCACTGGGGGAACATTTTTAGAGGTTACTTGAATGCAAAACGGCACCCACTTGGGATTTCACAGGCAAAGGAACCACAAGGACCAGCATGCCAGTGGGCATACGCCCACAAGGGCGGGACTTTTTATCATTGAAAGGTGCCTTTGAAATTGCCGCTTTGTTCATTTCATTATCAGCCCGTGAACAAGAGCACAGGAGTGCTCGAAACGTGTTGGGCTTTTACTTACACGAGGGGGACTATGCCTCATTGCTGACCTGTTGTTCCTCGATTAAAGGTGTGTAGATTTCCGTTGTGTGGCATCTCCTCATTGGGCAAGCTTTTGTTTGGATGTAAGGCTGCCTGCCCCAGGTCGCGGAGATGCCCTGCCGCGATTTGAGCGGAACCAGTGTTTGAAATTTCAAGCACAGTGGAACGGAATGGCCGTGTCGAGGCATGTTTATTGATCAGTTCGGCGTGATACATTGCTCCTACTTGACCCACTGGGGGAACATTTTTAGAGGTTACTTGAATGCAAAACGGCACCCACTTGGGATTTCACAGGCAAAGGAACCACAAGGACCAGCATGCCAGTGGGCATACGCCCACAAGGGCGGGACTTTTTATCATTGAAAGGTGCCTTTGAAATTGCCGCTTTGTTCATTTCATTCTCAGCCCGTGAACAAGAGCACAGGAGTGCTCGAAACGCGTTGGGCTTTTACTTACACAAGGGGGACTATGCCTCATTGCTGACCTGTTGTTCCTCGATTAAAGGTGTGTAGATTTCCGTTGTGTGGCATCTCCTCAATGGGCAAGCTTTTGTTTGGATGTAAGGCGGCCTGGCCCAGGTCGCGGAGATGCCCTGCCGCGATTTGAGCGGAACCAGTGTTTGAAATTTCAAGCACAGTGGAACGGAATGGCCGTGTCGAGGGATGTTTATTGATCAGTTCGGCGTGATACATTGCTCCTACTTGACCCACTGGGGGAACATTTTTAGAGGTTACTTGAATGCAAAACGGCACCCACTTGGGATTTCAGAGGCAAAGGAACCACAAGGACCAGCATGCCTGTGGGCATAAGCTCACAAGGGCGGGACTTTTTATCATTGAAAGGTGCCTTTGAAATTGCCGCTTTCTTCATTTCATTCTCAGCCCGTGAACAAGAGCACAGGAGTGCTCGATACGCGTTGGGCTTTTACTTACACGAGGGGGACTATGCCTCATTGCTGACCTGTTGTTCCTCGATTAAAGGTGTGTAGATTTCCGTTGTGTGGCATCTCCTCATTGGGCAAGCTTTTGTTTGGATGTAAGGCGGCCTGGCCCAGGTCGTGGAGATGCCCGGCCGCGATTTGAGCGGAACCAGTGTTTGAAATTTCAACCACAGTGGAACGGAATGGACGTGTCGAGGGATGTTTATTGATCAGTTCGGCGTGATACATTGCTCCTACTTGACCCACTGGGGGAACATTTTTAGAGGTTACTTGAATGCAAAACGGCACCCACTTGGGATTTCACAGGCAAAGGAACCACAAGGACCAGCATACCAGTGGGCATACGCCCACAAGGGCGGGATTTTTATAATTGAAAGGTGCCTTTGAAATTGCCGCTTTGTTCATTTCATTCTCAGCCCGTGAACAAGAGCACAGGAGTGCTCGAAACGCGTTGGGATTTTACTTACACGAGGGGGACTATGCCTCATTGCTGACCTGTTGTTCCTCGATTAAAGGTGTGTAGATTTCCGTTGTGTGGCATCTCCTCATTGGGCAAGCTTTTGTTTGGATGTAAGGCGGCCTGGCCCAGGTCGCGGAGATGCCCTGCCGCGATTTGAGCGGAACCAGTGTTTGAAATTTCAATCACAGTGGACCGGAATGGCCGTGTCGAGGGATGTTTATTGATCAGTTCGGCGTGATACATTGCTCCGACTTGACCCACTGGGGGAACATTTTTAGAGGTTACTTGAATGCAAAACGGCACCCACTTGGGATTTCACAGGCAAAGGAACCACAAGGACCAGCATGCCAGTGGGCATACGCCCACAAGGGCGGGACTTTTTATCATTGAAAGGTGCCTTTGAAATTGCCGCTTTGTTCATTTCATTCTCAGCCCGTGAACAAGAGAACAGGAGTGCTCGAAACGCGTTGGGATTTTACTTACACAAGGGGAACTATGCCTCATTGCTGACCTGTTGTTACTCGATTAAAGGTGTGTAGATTTCCGTTGTGTGGCATCTCCTCATTGGGCAAGCTTTTGTTTGGATGTAAGGCGGCCTGGCCCAGGTCGCGGAGATGCCCTGCCACGATTTGAGCGGAACCAGTGTTTGAAATTTCAAGCACAGTGGAACGGAATGGCCGTGTCGAGGGATGTTTATTGATCAGTTCGGCGTGATACATTGCTCCTACTTGACCCACTGGGGGAACATTTTTAGAGGTTACTTTAATGCAAAACGGCACCCACTTGGGATTTCATAGGCAAAGGAACCACAAGGACCAGCATGCCAGTGGGCATACGCCCACAAGGGCGGGACTTTTTATCATTGAAAGGTGCCTTTGAAATTGCCGCTTTGTTCATTTCATTCTCAGCCCGTGAACAAGAGCACAGGAGTGCTCGAAACACGTTGGGCTTTTACTTACACGAGGGGGACTATGCCTCATTGCTGACCTGTTGTTCCTCTATTAAAGGTGTGTAGATTTCCATTGTGTGGCATCTCCTCATTGGGCAAGCTTTTGTTTGGATGTAAGGCGGCCTGGCCCAGGTCGCGGAGATGCCCTGCCGCGATTTGAGCGGAACCAGTGTTTGAAATTTCAAGCACAGTGGAACGGAATGGCCGTGTCGAGGGATGTTTATTGATCAGTTCGGCGTGATACATTGCTCCTACTTGACCCACTGGGGGAAAATTTTTAGAGGTTACTTGAATGCAAAACGGCACCCACTTGGGATTTCACAGGCAAAGGAACCACAAGGACCAGCATGCCAATGGGCATACGCCCACAAGGGCGGGACTTTTTATCATTGAAAGGTGCCTTTTAAATTGCTGCTTTGTTCATTTCATTCTCAGCCCGTGAACACGAGCACAGGAGTGCTCGAAACGCGTTGGGCTTTTACTTACACGAGGGGGACTATGCCTCATTGCTGACCTGTTGTTCCTCGATTAAAGGTGTGTAGATTTCCGTTGTCTGGCATCTCCTCATTGGGCAAGCTTTTGTTTGGATGTAAGGCTGCCTGCCCCAGGTCGCGGAGATGCCCTGCCGCGATTTGAGCGGAACCAGTGTTTGAAATTTCAAGCACAGTGGAACGGAATGGCCGTGTCAAGGGATGTTTATTGATCAGTTCGGCGTGATACATTGCTCCTACTTGACCCACTTGGGGAACATTTTTAGAGGTTATTTGAATGCAAAACGGCACCCACTTGGGATTTGACAGGCAAAGGAACCACAAGGACCAGCATGCCAGTGGGCATACGCCCACAAGGGCGGGACTTTTTATCATTGAAAGGTGCCTTTGAAATTGCCGCTTTGTTCATTTCATTCTCAGCCCGTGAACAAGAGCACAGGAGTGCTTGAAACGCGTTGGGCTTTTACTTACACGAGGGGGACTATGCCTCATTGCTGCCCTGTTGTTCCTCGATTAAAGGTGTGTAGATTTCCGTTGTGTGGCATCTCCTCATTGGGCAAGCTTTTGTTTGGATGTAAGGCAGCCTGGCCCAGGTCGCGGAGATGCCCTGCCGCGATTTGAGCGGAACCAGTGTTTGAAATTTCAGGCACAGTGGAACGGAATGGCCGTGTCGAGGGATGTTTAATGATCAGTTCGGCGTGATACATTGCTCCTACTTGACCCACTGGGGGAACATTTTTAGAGTTTACTTGAATGCAAAACGGCACCCACTTGGGATTTCACAGGCAAAGGAACCACAAGGACCAGCATGCCAGTGGGCATACGCCCACAAGGGCGGGACTTTTTATCATTGAAAGGTGCCTTTGAAATTGCCGCTTTGTTCATTTCATTCTCAGCCCATGAACAAGAGCACAGGAGTGCTCGAAACGCGTTGGGCTTTTACTTACACGAGGGGGACTATGCCTCATTGCTGACCTGTTGTTCCTCGATTAAAGGTGTGTAGATTTCCGTTGTGTGGCATCTCCTCATTGGGCAAGCTTTTGTTTGGATGTAAGGCGGCCTGGCCCAGGTCGCGGAGATGCCCTGCCGCGATTTGAGCGGAACCAGTGTTTGAAATTTCAAGCACAGTGGAACGGAATGGCCGTGTCGAGGGATGTTTATTGATCAGTTCGGCGTGATACCTTGCTCCTACTTGACCCACTGGGGGAAAATTTTTAGAGGTTACTTGAATGCAAAACGGCACCCACTTGGGATTTCACAGGCAAAGGAACCACAAGGACCAGCATGCCAGTGGGCATAAGCCCACAAGGGCGGGACTTTTTATCATTAAAAGGTGCCTTTGAAATTGCCGCTTTGTTCATTTCATTCTCAGCCCGTGAACAAGAGCACAGGAGTGCTCGAAACGCGTTGGGCTTTTACTTACACGAGGGGGACTATGCCTCATTGCTGACCTGTTGTTCCTCGATTAAAGGTGTGTAGATTTCCGTTGTGTGGCATCTCCTCATTGGGCAAGCTTTTGTTTGGATATATATATACATATATATACGTATATATATATATATATATATATATATATATATATATATATATATATAATTTTCATACAATCATTATATCATTATGAGGTGTTTTGATGTGAATGTCTTCTGTCACTGGGCCTGGTAAAAGTGTCACACACATGCACAGGGTTAGTCTCTGAATGGATAGTGGAGCGTAACCCTCCACTAACAAAAAACTCAGGTACTAGGGGTTGCCTTTTGAAATGTATATACTCTGTGTGACAAGTATCAAGGGCTGTGCTGTTAGCATGGATTTTTGAGTGGAAGGTGCCCTTGATATAGAATACCACGTCAGCTCCTTTTGTTTTGGCAAACGCAAACTACTACCTAGTGTGTCCATTGCCGTCAGCCTCAAACTTTGACTTTGTCCTGGTCAAGTGCGACCATATGTCCCAAAGTGGCGCTATATGTTTTTAAGCACTAAAAAGTGTTTATTCTTTAAAAATTCATATCTCCAGTTCCCTACATTGAATCTTTGTCATTTTGGTGTCTATGAGTCCATAGAAATATAATCCATTTTTATGAAGTAGAGTTGGATTTTTATTGTGTGTTGTTTCTTACTTATTTAATGTATTGGTGTTTTTAAATGCTTTACACACCTGTCTCCTGAGTTATGGCTGCCTGCTCGTTGCCAGCTACCAAGGGTTGAGCAAGGGAATAATTTATTGAGACCGTGTTTGTGGCCTAAATACTAATGGTAAGTCACTACTTATCACTTCTAATAATTGACTTTCCAAGACTTATATAAAATGGTCAATACCATTTTTTTGTAAAGTGCCGAAGGCGCCGGGCCAGCCTGAGCGTGACGGCAGGTGCAGTGCCATACCTGCTGATTGGCTGCAGGGACGAGTCGGGCTAAAGTTTAAAGCATGTTGTATTGGCTGCCTGTCATGTGACGGCCAGCCCACCATTTGCACTTCAGACCTCTCCAACTTAAGCTGTGTTAGACAGCCAGGAGGAGCACAGACACAGGCCCCAAGCCTCCGAACCAGCCCTGGGATAGCTTGATCCAACCAATTCTGACACTTCTCTCAAGCTGATCACCTTTATAAACAGCATGAGAGCAGCATCTGGATTGGTTAGGTTAGTTGACTTTGCTCTGGGACCCCGCTCTCTGAGTTACGGTCTCATTTCCTGGACTGGAGGAGACAAGAGATTGCAAACCAATGGCACGCCATGCACAGCTGCATTGAAGTATGTAAATAGTAACATTTTTAACATTTAATCGTAACTTCAAGATGTTAAGTTCAGTGATTTCGTTCACATATATTTATATTGCTTATGTTTTACCTAATCTTCTATAGTATTCACTAAAAATGTTAGCTATGTCCAGGATGTTGCTTCTGTATTTTTTTTCATGATGACATTATTCTTGTACAGTGCATACTTTAAACTGAGTCACACAAGATTTTTTATAATGGATCATGATTGAGAACTTTGGAGTGGAGGCTGAAGGCACTGCAAATGTATCCCAGTGTCTGTCAGTGGATGTAAAAGGTGTTCAGAATACATAGCCCTCTAATTCTTGGCCTCACTGCAGAGCAGACAGGGAAGTGGTCACGTATTCTAATTGTAATTGTGATTCAGTGCAAATGGGTGTGATGGGACCCCTGTCATGGGGATACACAGTTTTCAAAATAATGACAAGGTGAAATTAAAGAAAATGCAGTACTCGCTAGCTCCCTACTTAAAGTCATCCCTAACTTTTTTTCCACCACTTTCAAATGTTACCATCCACCACTGTAATATGTTATGTAAAGCTTCAATCAATCAATCAACTCTCATTTGTACAGCGCGGCTAATCACCCAAGAGGGTATCCAGGCGCTGGGTTCTTGCTGGCATCAGTCAAAAAAGCTTGTCTAAAGTCTAAATGTCCCTGACCAGCATAACATCTTATTCTTTACTGAGACTCGTAGATGTGAATTAACTTTGTGGGGGAAAAGACACAGACATGAATTTTGAAAGTGGGTTTATGCAGTGTTTCAGATAAATCTACCAGTTGACGCTACCAATGGAAAAGTGTTTAGCAATTTTCCTGCCCATTTAACAGAACCTGCACCTGGCGCTCACCTTAGGCGGCACTATTATAGTAATAACATATGGGTGTTAAAAAACTCTATGCAGAGTTCCTTGTGTGTTGGACAGACTTCAGGCAACAATAAAAATGTCAAGATAACTCTGGTGGTTGATGTTCCTGCTTCACAGAGTTTTATCTACTGGCAGATCTAACTCATCATAAAGTAGCGCAGAGTTAGTTCGGCTGCTACAAGGTACGTGTACCATGCGGATAACGGAACTGTAATTAATTGGATAGCTCAGTGGGTTAATACTATTATCGATCCTTATGTTACATCCAGTTCATAAATTGCAGTCCTAATATAGCACAGTGAGCTATGATCTGTCATCAAAGAGCAGCATGCAAACTGAAAGGAATAGGATTGGCACCTTATGTTTTTCCGCAGTATGTCATTATCCTAATGTTGACATAGAGGGTTAGTTTCGGTAGAACTACATTCTTATTGGTAAAGCCAACCCGAACCACTGTGGTACATTTTAAATCCAGAGTTCGCGCTTGTCCAGTCCAATCACTCTTCAAAATATACTGCCTACTAGTAGGGATGACATGTGATTCCTAAACTTTGTAATATTCACTGAGTTATGTAACATTTCCTCTAGACTGATTTACACACGTACGACTCACTGCGTCTGTAAAATGTGTGTGATGTAAAGTGTTCTGACACCCTACACCGGTATGAGTATAAATCAAATGAAATGCATGTTAGAGATGAGCTACAGAGAGATGAGGGGCACTGTTGGAGGGTGAAAGTGAGGATATCCGTGGATAAGGAGCCACTGGAGGGTACGGGGGTCGGAACAGCGCCAGTAATGTTCGTCGAACTATGTGCCAACAGTGCTAAGGGCGCACTTGCCTTTTATTATCTAAGTTGAAAAGAGACGATTCTTGCTAAATACCTTTATTTAAACAAATCGCAAAGAAGTACGCGCCATACTAACACTGCTTTTAAAATGAAAAGGCATGTTGGAAAAAAGCGTTCGGTTTCTCTCTGACCAAGAATGCTTACATTTGATGACTGAATTGGTCCAAGAATGCCCCTGAAATAAATAGAGAACGTTTAAAGTTCCCTTTTTGTTATCTTCTGTAAAAACGATTGCGTAAATATTAATTCGGTCACCACTTTAACTGACAATGACTTTGCTAACAGATATTATTGAATAGTCTCTTTGTGCATACATTCCTATTTTCTCTGTTCATCTTCCAGCGTAGATATATTTTCCCGTTCCAGGGTATTCTTCGATTAGTCATAATGGATGCCAATAAATTGAACCGTACGACTGGGTGTTGGTTTGACAGGTAGTATGGTTGTTTGTGTGGTTGTTTAAACATAACCAAACTTGACATTCAGGCACTTGTTTTACATGCAGTGTAAGTAGATGAAAGCAATATCCCAGAGGTGGTCTGACATGCAGCATCACATTTATTAAAATCCCCAGGTCTGCACCGAAAGAGGAGCCTCATCATTAGCTTGCTGCTCTTGCACTAACCAGACAATTTATTATCAAGTGCTTGTCAGCAGGGAAAAGACGGCCTTCTTTTGAAGCTCTCAATGGCACTGACATTTGCTCAGAGTAAATCTAATGTGGATTGGCTGAACATAGCTCAGACTGACAGACATGACATTTACTTCACCCAAACATTAACCAATAGTGTGATGATAAGGTCTTTGATGTGCATGGAATTGGTGAAATATCATTTCCACCTAATGGATAGACTGTTTACCTTTTCAGTGCGGTCAAGGAAGAAATGCATTACATATACAGTGCAGACTGATGTATTGCAGAGTAACGGATTGGAATAAATGACACTTTCTTCTCCACTCCCTGCGACACAGTATTTAAAGCATTATTGCGTGACTGCAGCATTGCATAACCTTGTGTTATTTTTACATCAACTGCTTGCACTTAATTTGTACATATAAGAGAAAATTGTAGACTTCACAAAGTACTTTTGAAATTGGATTTGATGGGGTATAAACACATAACAAAGATATTAACAACAGTAATTTTCATTATCAATAGTAATAGTAATTGAGGGGGGATGCTTACCGCAGCATCCTCGTAAAGCTCTGCGGCTGGCGCGCAAGAAGAGGACTCGTTCCTTGGGGCAACCTGCATTCCCCGCATCGCCTAGCTGCTGCAAGGTAATGCCACAATGTTAACTCACCATTTTGTTTGCTCCTAGGGCACATCCTTCCTCATATCGGTGGAGCGCCTCTTTCTCCTCAGAGGTGCCTGCCTGTTCTATACTTTATAGGGTGTCCATAAACGGGCTTTCTAGAATCATGACCATATATAGGCACAATCCAACCTGCCCTTATATAGGCATAAAATCCCAGACCTTATTTAGGCATAAACCATGCATACCAAATACAGGCATGGATTCCGACATCCGTCCACCCTAGCGTCTCAACGAGTCCATGAAAAAACAGACCCTCAGGCTGCGGGAGTTTCCCTTGCCCAGGACTATTGATTTCTTCAAGAACTCATACATTATGCATGAACCTCTATTCCTTAAGGGATTCATTCATGACGTCTTTCGCTACCCAACTTACGTCAATGCTAACATTTTCAGGTATAAATATACCTTCCCAAACCCCTGTAAATCAGAGGAGACCTCGACTTCAGAGGAGCCCGATTCCCGGCCGGACGCACTGAGAAGACGCTGTCATTCCTGCACGCAGAGAGTCCAGCTTCCAGTGATCTAACTTCCCTTGCAGGGTGTTGGAGTTCGAGTCCGGAAAAGAGATTCCTACCTCTCTCATTCTTCAGGTATGGAGCAGACTAGAACCTAGAGGGACTCTTGACATACTAGACTCTTGGCATACTAGACTCTTAGTATACTCCAGTCAGGAATACAGCACCTACTTCTACTTCTCCCTACACCTAGGAAAGGTTAGGCACACTGGGTAGACCTAGGATAGAAACGCATCGTATGAGTACTCGCATTTTTAGGCTGTGTCATTTTATGTAAATGCATATATGCTGACAAGATAATGCTAACGCAGTATTATTTATTTCTACTGCTCACCTTGTACATTATTTATCTCGCATACTGTCTTGTGATCGTAACAGCACATCTAACTTACAACAGAAACAAGACTGTTCAATAAACCCTTTTATTGAAACGCCCGTCTGTTATTTCTGTGTGACTTTGAGAATAACTGAATCATGCACAACTGAGCTGAGTGAAATAGTTATCTATTGTTTCTACGACTCTGGGACACGTCCTGATTCTGTAAGGGAAACACAGTGGTCATGTTTTGCGGCTGCCAGAAACTAATCCCTTCTTGTTGTCAAGAAGTTTCTAGTGGCCTCTGAGCTAGCTGGCACAAGTAATTAAGTTTAATATACTCGATAGGGACATACCGACCTTAGTCCTATGTCAAACCTATAGGATATATTATTCCAATGCGCAGAGCCTATAAGGGAAATAGGAGCTATACTACATGGCGCCCAACGTTTGGTAAGGCAGTAATTCAACGTTAGATACTGAGTAACTCAGCTGTGCATAATATTCTTTTCTCTCTCAGAGACCCCTACCCATATACTCCAAAAGACGTCTGGAGTGGGCAGGGATAGTATCCGCCACGGCTACATAGGGCAGTACCCTATATATTAGCTGTTTGGTTTGTTCAACGTTGAAGGATACAGTGTTCCACAATATTGTGCACCTTATCTTTGTTTCCTTGAAACTTGTTCTACATTTTTCAAAAAACAAAATGAATGAAGACGCCGGAAAAGGTGTAGCTGCGGCTGATCCAGCCCAAGCAGCACTTTTTAACAACACAGGTTTAAATGAAACCGAGGAGGGTGTCATTGACATCGCTCCAAACTTAAGAAGAGCCATTACTCTAAAACTTATAAAACATGGGCTACCACCGAGAGGGGTAGAGCAGTTTTCGTGATTGAGGCACATGAATCCTTTCAGACAGAGGTATTCTATTCATGGGTAATTCTTCCTGAATCCAATCCAGTAACACACTTGTTTCACTTCTACAAAGAAGATGAACCACCAGAGGAATACATTCCTTTCGAGGATATTGAGATTCCATTAACATACCAGGAGCATCAGCTCTGGTTTAAAGGCGCCCTAAAACATAATAAAAACATTACCAGGCTCGGTCCACTAGGTAGACCAGGAGCAACATGGCCGATTTTAGCCGGCTACACACCTCATCCAGACATCGAAATAATGTCAGACGAGGAAATACTTAATCAACTCACAGAGTTAATAAAAATCTACAGACAATTGGTTCAATATGTCATGCGGACTTTCACAGTCCAACAACCATTAACAATTCCAAGTCAAACCCCTCACCAGGGGAACAATTTAAAAATTACACCACAGACTCAATACGCAGTCATGGGTAAAATGCCCACTAAGCGGGAGCAAATTCCATTTTGGATAGCTCAAAAAATTACTCAAATCGAAGCAGTATTTCCAAATACTAGCCCACATGAGAAACACAGAATCCTAACCATTAGTTTACCAATGGGGATCACACCACAACTGGAAGACTGCACCACTTGGGGCTCAGTCTTTGCTGCCATCTACACTAAAACACACGGCATTCCATCAATTGCGGTAATACCTGATGTCCTAAAACAAATTCAAAACGAATACGGGGCAGAGCCTGCTTTAAATTTAGGTACAACCACCGAGACCACTGCCCCCACAACCACCAACCGCCTGCTCTCCTGGACCAACATCAACGACGAGGACACCAGCGAGATCATGAACACCATCCACTCCGGTTCACCGCTAGACCCGTGCCCTCACCACATCTTCAACAAAGCCAGTACAGCCATTGCGCCCCATCTCCAGAAAATAATCAACATCTCCTTCGAGACAGCAACCTTCCCGGAAAGCTGGAAGCACGCCGAGATCACCGCCTTACTCAAGAAACCCAAGGCAGACCCCAAGGACCTCAAGAACTTCCGACCCATCTCTCTGCTCCCGTTCCCCGCGAAGGTCACCGAGAAAATCGTTAACAAACAACTGACCCGCTACCTCGAGGAGAACAACATCCTGGACCCTTCCCAGTCCGGCTTCCGCAGCAACCACAGCACCGAAACCGCCCTCATCGCCGTCACCGATGACATCAGGACCCTGCTAGACAACGGAGAAACAGCAGCCCTCATCCTCCTGGACCTATCAGCCGCCTTCGACACAGTCTGCCACCACACACTACGAACACGCCTTCACGACGCCGGGATCCAAGAGAAGGCCCTGGACTGGACCACATCCTTCCTTTCCGGCAGAACACAAAGCGTCCGCCTCGCCCCTTCCGATCCAAGGCCACCAAGATCATCTGCGGCGTACCCCAAGGCTCCTCCCTCAGCCCAACGCTGTTCAACATCTACATGGCACCCCTCGCCCACGTCGCCCGACAGCACAACCTCAACATCATCTCCTACGCCGACGACACCCAGCTGATCCTCTCCCCCACCAAAGACCCTCACACCGCCAAAGCCCACCTCCACAAAGGAATGAAGGCCGTCGCCGAATGGATGAGGACCAGCCGCCTGAAGCTGAACTCGGACAAGACGGAGGTCCTCATCCTTGGTTCCAACCCTTAAGCCTGGGACGACTCCTGGTGGCCAACATCACTGGGAACAGTCCCGCCACCCACCGACCACGTACGCAACCTAGGGGTCATCCTCGACCCCACCCTCTCCATGACTAAGCAGGTCAACGCCGTTTCCTCATCCTGCTTCAACATCCTCCGAATGCTCCGCAGGATCTTCAAGTGGATCCCCACCGAAACAAGAAAAACAGTCACCCAGGCCCTCGTCACCAGCAGGCTGGACTACGGAAACGCCCTCTACGCAGGAACGACGGCTAAGCTCCTGAGACGGCTCCAACGCATCCAGAACGCCTCTGCATGTCTTATCCTCGACATCCCCCGACGCAGCCACATCACATCCCACCTGAGAGACCTGCACTGGCTCCCTGTCAACAAGAGGATAACCTTCAAGCTCCTCACCCATGCACACAAAGCACTCCACAACTCCGGACCAGCCTACCTCAACAGACGACTCAGCTTCTACACCCCCACCCGCCAGCTCCGCTCGACCAGCCTCGCCCTCGCCACAGTCCCCCGCATCCGGAAAACGACCGCCGGCGGCAGATCCTTCTCCCACCTCGCCGCCAAGACCTGGAACACCCTCCCCACCAACCTCTGACAGACCCAAGACCTACTGGCCTTCAGAAGACTCCTCAAGACCTGGCTCTTCGATCAGTAGCAGCACTACCCCCCTCTTCCCCCAGCGCCTTGAGACCCTCGCGGGTATGTAGTGCGCTTTATAAGTGACATGATTGATTGATTGATTGATTATGAAATTACTGAGAAATTTCGATCAGGTCTCAACAATAATATTATCAAATATTAAAGGGGAGGCAGCAGCAGTGGCGATCCGACAAAAATTAAGGGAATTTGATGTTACAGAACATCAAACAGAGCTACCCAGAATTATAGAACAATCGTATGCAGAATTAGGCAGAGATAGTTTGGGTGGGAGACCAGCTAAACCAAAACTATCTGAAAGTCCTGAGAAGGACTCAATCAAACAAACTCCTACATCTTCTAAAAAAAGTGGGAGTCAAATAAACAAAATTCAAATGAGAAAAGATCTCAATCCCGAGGTAGGTCTCCTCAAAAGGAGCCCTCTGAAAGGAGGTACAACCTCAGGAATAGGGATAATTTGAGAAAACCTGATAGGTATCAAGATAATGATACACGTTCCTCTCGTCCCTTTCAGGTCTCATCACAGACTTCGGAAAGAAGAGGACGAACAGAACATAGAGAAGAACGCGTGAAATCGAAAGACGACAAGCACGCAACAAAAATTAAAACTAAACCTCAATTCTCCAAAAGAAAGTAGCAGGTCTAATAGTAAGACATGCCGAGAATTCTGAGAAGTCAACTCAAGAACGGAGAATGGGCTCAGACAATGCTGGACAGTGCAGCAGAAGTCACAATAGCTCGCCAGAACCTGATGGAACTTCTGGAGATAGTGGACTTGAATGAGTACATTACAGTAGAGACTGTAGACACCAGGGTTAGTACTCCACAAAGGTTATATGAAATAACACTCCGGATGGAGGGAGACAAACCTAGACAGGTTAAAGCACTTTTTTGGGAAAAACTATCAAAGGGTTATGACATACTTCTAGCAGAAAAAGACTGGCCACCACAATTTGTCAGGGAGTGCCCACACGGCGAGAGACATGATTATGCCTGCCTTCTCCAATCACATTCCAATTCACTTAAAATATACATATGCCAGAAAATGGGCAGTGGCCCAGGCTCCAGCATTATATAAAAATCATGTAGGATGGGATGAGGACTCACCTCACCATAAAATAAATCTGAAACATGAACCTACTGCACAGAGGCAGTATCCTATTAAGCAAGAAGCTAAAAAACAGGTCAGGGAGATCTTAGATCAACTTGAATACCAAGGGGTGATTGAACTATGCACCTCCTCCATGAACAATCCTTTGTTTCCTGTCTCCAAACCAGACAATACATATCGTCTAGTTTTGGACTACAGACATTTAAACACTTGTTCTAAAACTTTTGCAGTGCAAAATGCACACAGCACAGCATTAATGAATAACATTGTGCGTAAAAAATACAAAACAACATTAGACATCTCAAACGGTTTCTTTTGTCAAAATATAGCACCTGAAAGTAGGTACTTAACGGCATTCTCCATAATGGGGACCCAGCGTCACTTTTGTCGACTCCCACAAGGGTTCAAGAACAGCCCAGGTTTATTCTCAGCGAGAGTAACGGAGTTACTACAAATTTATGATAACGAGGCGTTGTCTTATGTCGATGACATCTATCTGACAGACAATGACTTGGAAAAACACTTGAACAGGGTGAGCACCATTATACTGGGATTCGCCTCTGAGGGCTACAAGTTCAACTTTAAAAAGTCTCGAATTGCCCATCTCAATGTCCTATTTTTGGGATATGAGCTTTCAAGTGAAGGAAAGAGCTTGGCAGCTAACTTTCTAGAGAAATGTGCGCTGCTCCAACCTCCAAAATCGCTAAAAACTTACAATCAATACTGGGATTCCTAAATTTTGGAAGAACATACATTCTGAACTACGCAGAAAGGGTTAAACCTCTCTACGCACTAATCAAACCTGATTTTTCAATTAAAAACTGGACACAGGAACACACAGAAATTTTGCGTTCACTCCAGGCTAACATGTTAGCAACAAATCACTTACAGACAAGCGTAAGTCAAAGAAATTTGGTGATTCGAATAATTTCGGGTCAATGTGGATTCACTTACTTAACCTTTAATGAGGGTGAGAAAGTACCAATTGCATACAAATCACATTTGTATACACAAGCGGAAATGCGCTTCAGTTCAACTGAAAAAGTTCTGACAGCAGTTCAAACAGCTGTAGCAAAAGAAAGAGCCTTAGCCCAAGGGAAACGCATAATTGTCGTTACCCCAGTACCGGCTTTAGAAGCGGTCACAAAAGCGAGCATTCCAAATGCTAAAGCTTTACATCCGAGATGGATACAGTGGGTTAATTCTCTTGCTGCAACTGATGTTGAATATGTTTTTGATCCAGATTTAAAAACACAGGCATTTCTCCAATATGAACAAGAATGTCCTCTACCCACTGAGATTCTGCCTCTCGATCAGTATGAATTCATAATTTACACTGACGGATCCGCACAGCCCGCAACAGGGAGTAAGCAAGCTTACAGTGCAGCGTGTGCAATCGTTAAAGGTCGCATGCGAAATGGCATCTTCAGACCTATGGTCACAAAAACTCAGTCACTAGGTGATTGTACAGCTCAGCGAGCTGAACTACAGGCATTCAAACTGGCACTTGAGAGTACGGATCGAGAATTCCTCACACTGATAGTGTGCGATTCCTTTTACTGTGTTCAGTCGTATAATGACTATATACGAACCTGGCTTGAAAATGGTTTTAAAGATGCGAAAGGTGGCACAATAAAGCACAAATTGCTTTGGGAACAAGTAGTTCAGTTGAAAAACGAACTACCAAAGGCTCACGTGATACACACACTGAGTCATCAACGTGATGGCGTTCACGTTGCAGGAAATTCATTGGCTGACGAAGCTGCGAAGGGGGCTGTTCAGACGGCTTCCGTAGCTGCGATCACTCGTTCAAAAACAAAAATAGACGGTGAGATAATGTTAGCTGTCAATGCTTCAAGCAAAGGCAGCAGTGCAGCGTTACCGAAAAAGTTTCCACTCAAGTACTCTTATGTAATTGATGCGAATAACGTTCCTTTTGCTCGAATCCCTGGAGTGGGGGATAGGGTAATTCCAAACAAGGAACGCAGATTAGGACTTATCCTAGCAGCACACTGAAGGGATGGCTTCTGCCCATGCAGGTGTTTCTGCGACAGTGTCTTTACTCAAGCAAAGATATTGGTGGCCTGGCATTCGGAAACAAACTAAGAACTATGTTTTAGAATGTGATATTTGCCAACAGATGAAAGTCTCAACAGTGAAACGTCCTGCGCAGACACCCTTATTAATTTCAGATAAACCATTAGCTTGTGTTTACTTGGACCACTGCGGTCCCTTGCAAAGGGACGGTAATTATAAATACATCATGGTTGCAGTGGATTCATGCTCTAGGTTCCTATGGTTATGACCTCAGCGCTCGGCTGACGCTCGAACTGTTATAAAAGATTTACGAGTCTATATCGGCACATACGCAATAGGCACGTTTCATTCTGACCAGGGTCCTGCGTTTAGCTCTGGGGCTTACAAGGAGGCCATGGCCAGTCTGGGCGTTGCATTGCGGTACTCCTCTCCATTCCATCCTGAGGGAAATTCTGTTGTGGAAAGGAAAAACCGGGACATAAAGCAGTCTATAACAGCTAGGGTATTAGGCTCGGATGATGGGTGGGTCAAACACCTCATTAGCGTTCAGCGCTCACTTAACAATCTGCCAAGAAGTTCTCTAGGGGGTCAGCTCCATATGAGGTCCTATTTGGGACAAGAATGTGGGTTCCAGACTTAGAACACGTAGGCACAGTGGTGGACATAAAAACATTTGATATCAAAGATCGTTTGGCTGTTTTACAGGATCTTAACAAATTAAGAACGAAACAAAGCAACGTATCCCTACAGCCAACCACCACTGGGGAAAAATCGGCGGTCCCAGCAAGGCCTGTCTGGATTCCAAAAGTTGGGGATCTAGTCAGAGAAAAAATAGCGGACAAGAAGGAATTTGGACCTTCTTACAGACAACCGGTACCTGTTCTAGCAGTTCAAGGAACAAGGACAGTACTTCTGCCGCCCCTTGCTGGAAGAAAGGAGAAAAGATTTGTGTCAATCGACCGGATCAAACCACAACATGTGGCCAATACTAAGCAGTAGGCCTCGTGGACTCCGACCTAGTAGCAGACGCACTCCGCACGCTACTATTCAAGAGGTTCAGACTGAAAGACTGATCACGATCGAGAATTCAGCTGTAACAAATGAAGGACTAAGCAGCCAAGCTATGGAACTCATCCCTCTTGACAACCAAATAACAGTTCGTCCAAATACACCTGTCTACACCAATGTGACTCGTGAAGAACTGGTTCCTGTGATTTCAACGAATCCTGATGCAATTCCAACAATTGACAGAACTGCTTCTGGCTATTTCATTGACTTTGATACGTTCTCAGAAGATCCAAGCGAACCTGAATCGATGCCAGCATCATCAAAACTCAAGCAGCAAGTACAAGACTTTATTCACTTTCTGAAAAAGACTTATCTGGTTTCTCCATGGATTGAACTCTGGATTACATCTGGACTTTTTGTTTTCCTGCTCTGGCTAGCTTTGGTAACAACTGTAAGCATGCTTATAAATGGCAGATACATCCATGTGAACAGTAAAGGAAAAGACGTGAATGTACTTTTGAAACCACATAAATCTTCCCATCGTGAAGCAAGAGACTTGTCATCAGTGAACATCACAGCTGTTCCTATACAGGATGGTATAGTGTGGGACAAAACAGATTATGAAATCTTCGGTCCAAGTGAACAATTGAACATTCCACATTTATTTAAAATTTCACTAAGTGATTTAATTACGTCCGGTACCTATTCAGATGATTGGGACTTAGAGACTGTTCAAGATATAATGTTTGATCTAGAAAAATCTGCTGCATTTTCTAAAAATGAATTTTTAGAGGGTTCATCTGATTATGAAGAACTGTATTGTTATAACCACTATGGTCATCATTATTTGCACAAAACTGCATATCCAAGAAATGTGTTTATGTTTAACCAATGGGAACATTGTCCTACACCACCACAAGGTAGTTCGAAAACTTTTGCTAGTAAATTTCCATATTTTTCAGGTTATAATACATCTGATCCAGAAACGTTTTACTACAAAAATGTAAACAAAACAGGACTGAAAATTATGTTAACAAATACGAAACAGATTTATTCTGAAGCATTTATTGCCCAACTGTCTACACAGGGTTTCGACTTATGGAAAGACACAATAGAGACAAAAACTGTCTGGGGTAGTAAAGAGTGGCAAGTACAGGGTATAGAAGCTTTATTTAGAGCCTGTATCATCCCTGAACAAATACTGTTTTTGAATGACACCGTACAACAGACATCTTGTCTTGGGTTAGCCAAGTTAAAAGAGATGAAAACACCTTCTGTGCCAACACCTGCCAGTGAAAATAATACAAAGGCAGTGGTGACAGTTGACAATATACTACAACTCAACAGAACTCATCCAAATTGGAAAAAATGGTTGATCTGGCCCACAGACACAAATAACTGTCAGGAAAGGTTCTTGAACAAAACTCAGGGCTTTACTATTCATAGGCCAGACCCAAGATATGTCCAAAGACAACATCCGGGGGTAGTAACAACATACAGTGTAGGTAAATTATGCCTCGATTGGCTGCAGAAATCTACACTACAGGATGTGAAGCAACACTTAACCTTACTTGCACATGACGCAGATCTTAGGGAATTCTTGCTTGGACCAAGAAAACCGCGTCAAAAACGTTTCATATATGCCGGCATCTATGCTGCTTATAACGAAGCATGGAAAGTGTCATAGATAGAGGCTGCAGAACGAATACGTGAACTTGATCGTATTAATTTAGAGAAAACACTCTCTGTAGTCGACAATGGGTTAACAACTTTGTCCTCCAGGATTTATTCATTGGATGGCATTGTATCCTCTGCTATCGACATTCTAGAACAAGATTTGGCTATGTTACAACAAGGTCAGTCTCAATTACGTTCTATTGTGTTATTGACATGGACGCTGCAATCTTTGCGAGCGGGCTATGTGCCTTGGCGTTTCATCAACACGTCGTCTCTGTTTGCAGAATACAATCTCACTGATAAACAGATCGAATTGGCACAAAGAGGAGCGAGGTATACAGTGCTGAGCATTGAAAAAATGGAAAAGCTACCATTTACAGTGGCAGAAAAACCAGCAACAGAATGGGTTCTTCATGGCAAAATAACATTACCTGTGACAACTTTTCAGTTTCAGTATTGCCTCAGACAGATGCAAGCAGGCAAATATGAAAGGTTGGGTAAGGAATACATTAAGATATCATGGAATTTACCATATACACATAGATGTTGGAGTGGGGATCGTGAAGTGTATCTTAGCGGTATCAACTGCAAACATGCGCTGACCGGTTCACTCATTTGCCAGGACATTATTTTACACTGGGCTTGTAATGGTTCTGTGGCAAACTTGTCTTGCCATCAGCACGGTTCACCAGCTGCTGTGATTAATCCAGCGTTTGGACAACTTTCGAATGGGAGTTACCTCATGTTGAATGATCAGAGCTGCTGTGGAATGTTGCCAGGCATCCCATATCTAGTAACGGTCAACTCCAAGGTCACTTGCTGTATGCAAGTATTGTTTCCCCCAATAGACACAGTCAGGGAGTTGCCTTTATGGCCTTCGCTGAGCGTCTCTTTTATAAGATTTGATACTTTAAGCAGAATGAAAGCCATGCTTTTACAGCAAACAGTGCCTTTGACCTCGGCCAAAGAAACCTATGATCTACAAGTTGCAAGGACTTCGGCTGAGATACAGACTTTAATACGTACAAACAGCCCTATACATTTCGTAGAAATGATATCACGTATCTTTAACATGTCAGATACAACAGGAATTGTACATGTATTTAAGAGCATTTGCACCGGTCTGTTAGCACCGTTCCAAGCAATACTTGGAATCATTCCGAACTTTGCACATTCAGTGTTTGGTGGCATACCATTAATTCTCGCACTTGTTGCCGGAATTTTATTCATCTGTCTGCTATTGCGCTATGGCCAGCCGATTCGCCAAAATCACTCCGAGCGAAATGGAGAAAGCTCTCCTTGAAAGAAAGTGCCGTGAGCGAATAGTACAGCTATTGGGCATGACTCGTCTACGGGACCTTAATACCACGTGGTTCCTGTCATTCCGACCAATCTGGCATGATTGCATCTTACCTGTTCTACGCTGCCTGCAATGCGGTGAAGAATGCGTGTTGGACGCTTGTCTAACATATCCATCAGCTGCGCCAAAGGACGTCGATACTTTGCTGGACCCGATAACGGCCCATGCTCTGTGTTGTCCCCAGAGGCTTCCAATCCTGATGTCAGCATTCATTGAGAGATCTCACAGTCGCCTCCTGCTGCTGCTGAGGTACGAGAAACAACTCCAGGCACACAGGTAACAACGGACGCGAACATTGCTGCGGCGACCTATGCTGAGAGTGATGATTCCCATCTTTGTGCGATCAATCTTCTACATGAGGTGTTCCAACTTACACCAACGACAGTGGATGATGTTTTGTCTATTGAAATAGATGATCTCATGTTTACACCAGACCCGTAAACTGACTCTGCTTCGGCATACTCTGTTCCAGTACAACAGCAACAATTTGGCCTTCATTTTTTAAAACAAAACCTTGGAACTTTACCAAATTTGAACTTTTGTCCCATTTTTCGAACGAAAGTGGCACTCCAATCTGCTTAAAGTAGAACTAGCCTTATAATACAGACTTGGCAGTACTTCCAGGGACACTTAGTCATCTTGTGTGTCTAAATCAGTTCATTTAAATCTCATGACAGGAAATGACTTTGATTTTGAACAAACTTATCGATCATTTTAGTCATATGTAAATATTGCTTTTATATTACGTTCCAATTGCATTTATTTCACACTTTATGCAGGAAATGAAAAGCACTGCTTGATCATGTACAGCAACCTTTGCATTTTAATGTATCTTTTAAAGCTTTTTTAGGATATGTTTTAATATGCGGTACTCCATTTTAATGTTTAGCATTTTAAATGTTTAGCATTTTAGTATTGTTGTATACACAAAAGAGGAGTGGGTGTTGTATACTTTATAGGGTGTCCATAAACGGGCTTTCTAGAATCATGACCATAGATAGGCACAATCCAACCTGCCCTTATATAGGCATAAAATCCCAGACCTTATTTAGGCATAAACCATGCATACCAAATACATGCATGGATTCCGACATCCGTCCACCCTAGCGTCTCAACGAGTCCATGAAAAAACAGACCCTCAGGCTCGGGAGTTTCCCTTGCCCAGGACTATTGATTTCTTCAAGGACTCATACATTATGCATGAACCTCTATTCCTTAAGGGATTCATTCATGACGTCTTTCGCTACCCAACTTACGTCAATGCTAACATTTTCAGGTATAAATATACCTTCCCAAACCCCTGTAAATCAGAGGAGACCTCGACTTCAGAGGAGCCCGATTCCCGGCCGGACGCACTGAGAAGACGCTGTCATTCCTGCACGCAGAGAGTCCAGCTTCCAGTGATCTAACTTCCCTTGCGGGGTGTTGGAGTTCGAGTCCGTAAAGAGATTCCTACCTCTCTCATTCTTCAGGTATGGAGCAGACTAGAACCTAGAGGGACTCTTGGCATACTAGACTCTTGGCATACTAGACTCTTAGTATACTCCAGTCAGGAATACAGCACCTACTTCTACTTCTCCCTACACCTAGGAAAGGTTAGGCACACTGGGTAGACCTAGGATAGAAACGCATCGTATGAGTACTCACATTTTTAGGCTGTGTCATTTTATGTAAATGCATATATGCTGACAAGATAATGCTAACGCAGTATTATTTATTTCTACTGCTCACCTTGTACATTATTTATCTCGCATACTGTCTTGTGATCGTAACAGCACATCTAACTTACAACAGAAACAAGACTGTTCAATAAACCTTTTTATTGAAACGCCTGTCTGTTATTTCTGTGTGACTTTGAGAATAACTGAATCATGCACAACTGAGCTGAGTGAAATAGTTATCTATTGTTTCTACGACTCTGGGACACGTCCTGATTCTGTAAGGGAAACACAGTGGTCATGTTTTGCGGCTGCCATAAACTAATCCCTTCTTGTTGTCAAGAGGTTTCTAGTGGCCTCTGAGCTAGCTGGCACAAGTAATTAAGTTTAATATACTCGATAGGGACATACCGACCTTAGTCCTATGTCAAACCTATAGGATATATTATTCCAATGCGCAGAGCCTATAAGGGAAATAGGAGCTACACTACATGCCATCTTGTCAGGATCGGAGCAGCACTGAGTACTTCTGAATTCCAAGGTGGATATTCTCAAGAACGTGCGATAATCATCGCCTAAAAAGGCTAATGCACGTTTCCATATCGCCGTCTATCGCGGGAAAATAACTCTGTGTCAACGTCGTATTCTCAACACGGCGGTAACATGCGATAGTCCCCCGAGAACGCGTCATATGTCCGCGATACAACTACCGCGACGGCGATAAAAAAGTTGCGATGGGCCCAACCGCGATAGAAAAATCAGCGACAAGCAGCGCCAGGCTTGCAATTCCCACGTCAGGTGGGAAAAATCACCATAAAAGCAGTAAAAACACCAGAAATAAATAAAAAAGACATAACAACTGCAGAGTACAATGGAGGGAGCTGGAGCAAGTACAGAGGACAACCCGAACCCCACAAGCCCCACGGAGGACCAGCCTGGGACGTCGGGGCCAGGGAAGGGCAAGGAGAAGGAGAAGAGGAAAACAGGAAAGAGGAAACAGGATCCCGAGAACGGAGGTGACACTCCCACCATCCAATTGCCATTGGTGAAATTGTCAGCACTAAATGTCGCACATACACTTGTCAGAGCGATGTGCCAATGCAGAGGAGTGACATGCACACAGGGAATGTGTCTTTTTTTTTTTTTTTTTTTTTTGTCCTCATCTCACCAATAGGCATCTGCAGGTTTGAAAAGCCGACGTCTTCCAACTGGGCGCCCCACGGCTAACTGCACTAGCCTAGGTCAACCCGACCGGCCCCGGGTAGTAGAGGCTTGGTGTAATCATAGGACCCAGAGCGGGGGAGGGGGGGGGGGAGGGGGTTAAGTATAGGGATGACACAATATCATTTACTCTCAAGGGGGAAAGAATAACCTCAGCTCCCTGCCCCATTTCAATAGAGGCTGCCAAATATTAGTCGATGTTTCTCCGTTCCCCTCTTGCTCCAATCGTGCCATAGCAAAAGAGGCCTTAAGCCAATCCTCCCTATTTGGGGGGGTGGGGTTTTTCCACCACAGGGAATGTGTCTTGGAATGAATTTAATTGCACATTCTGTGCCTGTGGTCATTTTGACCTGTCCCATGATTGCTAAGGACAGTCCCTATGAGACGTGCTCATGTGAAGAAATTGTGAATGATAGTGTCCCTACGGGCTATTCCAGCTGCTGCTGCACTGGGGTGTGGTCCACCTGCCTCATCCTCATCATCATCATCGTCCGGTGCATCTGGCACATGGATCCATGGGGCATTGGTGCGTACACATATGTTGTGCAACACACAACATGCAATGATCATCTTGCACACTATTTGCGGGCTGTACAGGAGTCTTCCACCTGTGATGTCCAGGCACCTGAAACGTGACTTCAACACGCCAAATGAGCGCTCCACAATGCCCCTGGTGCGTATGTTGGCCGCATTGTACTGCCTCTGGGCCTGGGTGTTCGGGGCTCGGAGGGGTGTCATCATCCACGGGCAGAGTGCATATCCTTGATCACCTGTGACCAGGGCCAGACTGGCCATAGTGGGCACCGGGCATTTCCCCGGTAGGCCGCTAGGGTGGGGGCCGGTTTTGGGCCCCTGGGGGGCCGTTTTTGTTACCGGGGGTCGGCAATATCGGCCCCCTGTAACAAAATCGGCCGAAACCGGCCCCAGCAAACTGCTCGGCTGCACTCCCCCTCACCTCAGGGGGGGGCGGCTGAGCAGTTTGCCAGGGCCGGTTTCTGTTCCCAGTCCAGCCCTGCCTGTGACAGGGGAGAGAGATGTGTCAATCGTTGGTTCGGCATTCTGTGTTGGCAGGCTTATTAGTATATTGGTGTGTGATGTGTGGGACTTTGGGATTCATGTTTGTCATGTCTTGCATGTGGCAAATGAGCGGCATCCATGTGTAGTACGTTGCCTCACAGCTGCTCCTCCCTCCCCCCGAGCCTATTTACTTGTGTGCGCTGCGCGGTTGCATCACTTGCACTCCTAGGACACACCATTGTCATGACTGTCTGCGCATGTCTACAAGCCTGACAATGACACTGTGATATTGGCCGTTGAAAGTGGTCGGCCACGTGTGTGTAGGCCTATGGTCAGGATGTGGCGGAAACAGAGACACACGCAGTAGTTGCCTTGGTGGCCATCCCGGAAGTGAATCACGCCCTGAGCTCCGGGCTATTAATTCCCACTCCTATGCTGGCCCAGCCCACTTCGCTTACAGGGGGGGACGACATAGCTACATGTCCAGGGTCTACCCCACTGCCTGAGGTAACATTGTTGCGCCCACTGTCTACGACGCTGCAAACACCAGCAGTATATGTCCACATGGACATGTCTGTGCTCCACATACTTAAGTCTGTCCAGCACATCCGGGCCACACTTGGCATTGTGTACATTCTGATTCATGGGTCACTTGCCTCCCTCGCACATACTTGGTTCCCGCCTCTCACCACATCCTGCTATTGTGTGGCAGAGGTGCCATGATGTGGATGGCTTGTCTACATGTCTGGCCCCTGTTACCACAGTTCCATGTGTTGTCGTGTCTGGTAGGTGGGCATGTTGTTTTGCATGTCGTATGTGATGTTGTAACGTGTGCATCCCCACAGTTGCGAGCTGCATGATTGTGGATTAGAGGTGTGTGGTTTGTTCCGTTGGTACTTACCAACGAGCAGTGCATTTCCGTAGGTGCCATCCTCGAAGCGCTGGTTGATGATGGACTGTCGGAAGATGTAGGAATCATGCACACTGCCTGGGTAGTTGGCGATGACGTTGGTCAAGAGTCCCCGGTGGTCCACTATTGCCTGCACATTGATGGAATGCGTGTGCTTCCTGTTGCGGTAATTGTGTGCAGTGTCAGCAGGGGGCACAAGTAGGACATGTGTGCAGTCAATTGCCCCCAACACGTGCGGGAAGCCAGCTATGGCGTAGAAGCCTTGCTTGGTCTCCAGCTGTTCCTGCGCAGTGTGGAGGAAGTGAAGGTACTGGGGTACCAAGCTGATGATGGCATCCAAGACAGGTGTGAGGAACTTTGATAGGGCTGGCTGTGAGACTCCTCCGACTCTGGCAGTTGTTGGTTGGAAGGTACCAGAGGCCAACAGGTGCAGCACAGCCAGCAGCTTTGTCTGCAGAGGGATTTTTGTTTGTCTGCTGTGTTGGTACCGTCAGCCTGTGGGCAATGTGGGTCAGGATGCGGAGGATGGTCGTCCTTTGAGCCTGTAGTGGGCAATGACTTCCTCTGGCGTTAAGTCTTCGAGGCTGGTGCGTTTTCGGAAGGACCCCTGTCTCATTCTGCGCTGCCTCGATGGTAGTCCGGGGGGGGTGGTCCTGGGGGGGTGGGAGGCCTGGGGGTGGGGGCGGTGCGTGTTGTGGGCCTCTTGGGGCTCCGAGCTGCATGATCAGTAGCTCCATGACATGTGTTGGTCTTCAGATGTGGCTCTGGGCTGGGCTCCCTTTCATACTGCAGTTTGTTGTCCTGCTTAACACCAGTAGGAGGCAGGTGTTAAATCCCTGCTGCTAACGTGCCTTATCGCCTGTTTTTGGATCGCATCGCAGATCTGGCTGGTCGTTGTGAATATCGCGAAGTGGAGTTTTCGTGTGTTTTTGCACGGGAACGCCTACTCTGCATATCATTAGCGTTAGTTGTCTCTCTCATCCGTGGCGATGTTTTTTGCGGCAGCTATCGCTGGTATACTGGGGATGTGGGGAGTTTGCACCAGCTTGTGAATTGGGCGATAATTCTTTCGCCACTTTTGCTGCGCTAAAGTGCAGTTAACTTGGCGATGAGTCCTTGAGAATATGCCCCCAAGAGTACTACAAAAGGTTCAGTCATTTGCACTTCACTAAGATTACACCGCTTCTATTTGAGTGGTACAACAGTATAAATAAACAACCTCAAATCGACTCCAGCAGCTTACAGGCACTGCAAGGTGATCTCATACGCATGAAGAAATGCAGAGAACAGCACTACCACCATAAAGTTCAATACCTGAAAAACATATGTAAAGAAAATAAAAGGAAACATTGGTCATATTAAATTAGACTTTGCAGACACCCCTGTACGCTACATTGTACAAATGAAAATGATACTAAAAAGTAAAATACTTTGAATAAAAATAAACTTAATTCAAATAATAGATATATCAATTTCAACATTTGATACACCCATGTACATCACATTGCACAAATACATTATAAAATCAATTTATGTAAACATGTCAAAAAGTAATCTTAAATGTAAAAATTTCAACCGCTTATACAAATCACATTTAAAAAATAACAGATGCACATACATAAAACATTACAAATATGTAGATTGTCACATCCAGCACTACAATTCATGCTCTGAAAGACACATCATAATAAATTGCATGTCCCAAAAACATATGCAAACATATTATGACACATATGTAGCTGATATCTGGCTCGGCAAAGCCTTGCAGCACATGGGGAAGAAGACACACCCCAGTGTGTGGGCTTTATTTATGTACTTTAAAAAGTAATGATTTTCTGGTATTTTTTATTTTCTTCAATTATGGTCAGTTTCTTTATTCTTTTCTATTTACCGTTCTACCTAGCATATGATGCAATTCTCTGTCTGGACTACAGAAAAGATTGTTTAAATGATGAACAGCTACAATCTGTCCATAAAGTGAATAGTACTACCTTTGCAGGCATATTTTGATATGTATAAAACACGATAACACAGTCCAACATTATGAATGTATGAGACACAATTTAGAAGTCAGGATAGGTGAGAGAAGTAATAATGGTCTCTCTATCTCTCGCCTTTCTTCGAAAATCCACTGAAGACAGAACCAAGACAGGTGAGAGCATTAGGCCTCACGTTTGTGCATGGAGTGCGTGCACAATAAATAAGCAGGGACAAAACAACAAATATAGCCCTGACGAAGGCCCCAGACCCACGTGGGCTCCTCGAGAGGGCCGAAACATGTTGGCACGGTAACAGGGGTACAACTGAATGACTGAATTCAGTAAAGCCCAACAAATTCACATTTTACCCATAACCCAGGTACCCTCCAAATAAAGCATAGCATATGGGTATACCTTGAGGTAAATAATATATCACTCATCTGGATCCCTGCTTATCCAATTCTGCTTTATCTAAGAATTCCCATTCCATCTAAGGTTGAGTCCGCCCGGGTATTATCACCTTACCCGGGTGTGGATAGGCGCCAATGATGGAGCATATCACAATAAGTGAGTGAGGCATCTACTCCAATATCTTTGGATACCCCAATCTGTCAGGATAGGGCAGAGAAAGAACAAAACATCCTGACCGAGTAAGAAGCCCAGAGTTCCTCAGGAGAACTTTTAAGGCAGCAGTTGCTTGTATGTGATAGCATATTTTGAGATGTACCTGTCCTGACTGTCTCAATTCTACTACTTGGTTAAATCTTTCAGAGAGTTAGTGAACTGAATTTAGGCGGCGATCTACCCCTAGGCGCAGGTATTGCTAGGAGTAAACCAAGAGTAGTCCTGAAATTCTGGAATAATCCAGTAGAACTACAAGTGTAAGTTGCACTTATTCTTAGTGCAATCTTTTTGAATTGGGTCAACAGAAATCAGGCACTGAAATATGCTGCAATTGTAGGGTTTATGGTGTCTTTTTTCTATTCACTATTAATATCTAGAAACAGAGCTGTAGAAAAGCAGAATTGGAAGTATATTCTACAAATATGATGGCATTGTATTTAATAAGTTTCGTACTACAAGACATCGCACATGCTGAGAGAACACACTATTTTCAGAGCTATCTGGTGCATTGGCAGTGTTCATAGATAGTTTATCCTTAGTTCAGAGAAGAAGAAATGTGTTGACTCAGGGTTTTGAACGCACTGCAGATACAAACAAGCAGACACAAGCCAATAATTCTCGCCTTCAGCCTTCTGCCTTGGAGCTGCATGCTTTATTTTACGTTTACAGCATTGATATTGCGTTGGGCAATTTAGAATTTACATTTTTTTTTAAATGGGCACCTCATAATGCAGATGTGCACTCAGCTTCCGTATTGGATACCATTCCAAGGTGGCCAATCTGTGCTTACATGCATGAATGTTGTACACATGCCTCATAACACGAGAGAGGCAGTTTTTAGATTTTTCTGCTTTCTGCTGAAAAATAAAGTGTGCATAGTGAGCAGTCAAGTATTAATTTGAAGCTGCTGGGCATTCAGAATAAATATATAAAAAAAATAATGTGGCGAGCAACGGGTGAGGGGGCACCAAGAAGAAATTGGTGGGAGATTGGGAAAAGTTGGTTAAAGGACATAATGAGAGCCCTTGGGCAGGGTGACTCTCTGTTAGACCTGTCATCCTAGGGTGGCCTTTCCACCAACATTTTGACTTTTGCTGCTTCTTTTTGCCGGCATTAGGACTCTGAACACTTTTCCACTGCTGCATATTTGGTGTACTGGTAAGGCCCTTGTAAATTGGTATACCATGTACCCAGGGTCTGTACTTTCAAATGCTACTAGTGGGCTGCAGCTCTGATTGTGACGCCCACAGAAGCAGCCTTTGAAACCTGTCTCAGGCCTGCCACTGCAGTGCCTGTGTGTGCAGTTTACTGCCACTTCAACTTGGCATTTAAAATTACTTGTCAAGCCTTAAACTTCCCTTACATATAGGTCACCCCTAATGTAGCCACTAAGTAAGCCTAAGGGCAGGGTGCTATGTATGTAAAAGGTAGGGCATGTACCTTTATGTTTTGCATTGTCCTGGTAGTAACAACAAGCCTATTTCGTTTTTCTCTACAGAGAGGCCTCCCACATCATAGGCCAGCATTGGGAATTCCTTAATACACTTTTAAGCTGTCATTCCTGATCAGAGAGGGGTACTGTTAGAAATGGGGGTCTCTAGTTGGCAGAGGTAGGTACCTTTGTCCAAATAAGGACCCTTGCTTCTAGTCAGGGTAAGGGGGATACACTTCTAAAATAACCCCTGCTCACCCCTTTGGTAGCTTGGCACAAGCAGACAGGCTTATCTCAGAGGCAGTGTGTAAACCATTTGTGAACACATACAGTAATACAGTGAAAACACTACAAATGGACACCACACCAGTTTAGAAAAATAAGCAATCTTTATCTAAACCAAAACAAGACCAAACGACAAAAATCCACAATACAGTAATACAATTATGACCTTCAGATGGTAGAAATAGTTCAGTTCAAAGCAAATTGCAGATGCAACACTTTTCACACAAAGTACCTGGGATGCGTCACGCAAACAAAAAATTGGGCCGCAGGAAAGGTGATGCGTCGGTTCCTTACACTCAGGGAAGGTGATGCGTTGGTTCCTTGCTCCGGGGGAGGTGATGTGTCGGTTCCTTACTGCTGCGCAGGGGAGGTGATGCGTCAGTTTCTTACTGCATGGGAAGGTGAT
Source organism: Calotriton arnoldi (assembly GCA_963921515.1). Classification (NCBI taxonomy): domain Eukaryota; kingdom Metazoa; phylum Chordata; class Amphibia; order Caudata; family Salamandridae; genus Calotriton; species Calotriton arnoldi. The sequence goes on from CAWUFW010007125.1 coordinate 1,037,489, forward strand.
GCGTCGGTTTCTTACTGCGTCCCCCAACGATGCGGCAAACTTGGCACCTCAATGCGATGCGATGATCCGGGACTATGCGTGGATTCTTCCAGCTCCCAGCGGAAAGCAGTTTCTAGAGGTCTAAAACAGCAGCAGACATCTCTTTGCGGGTCAGCACTCTCAGCAAGGAAGTTCAGGGGAGCTGGTGGTGAAGTCTTTGTGTCCCTGAGACTTCAGAACAGGAGGCAAGCTCAGTTTCAAGCCCTTGGAGATCTTCCTCAAGCAGCGGACTCAGCAAACAGCAAAGTCCTTTTCTCCTTTCCTTGGCAGCAAGCAGCCACTGCAGGCCAACCCCAGACAGCAAACAGCACAGGGGCAGTATTCCTCCTCAGCTTCTCCGGCTCTTCTCCTTGGCAAAGGTTCCTCTTGATTTCCCCGAAGTGATCTAAAAGTCTGGGGTCTGGGTCCCTCTTTTTATACTCAAAAATCCTTTGTTCTCTGAAGGCAGAGAGTGTCTGTACCCACCAAAGCCAGTTCTGTGGGGCACTTTGCAAGTGCACAACAACCTCCATTGTCAGTGTGAGCCCCGGCTCCAGACACACCACAGGGGGGCAGAGCCATCATTGTGGAAGGCAGGCACAGCCCTATTCAGGTGCAGGTGCTACTCCTCCCACCACCCAAATGCAGACCAGGCCTATTCAGCCCAGCCCTGACTCATCAGGCTCTCTTGAGCCACTGCTCTTCCCTAGCCCCTGACACTCCAAAGCCAGACATGTAAATACACAAACCTAGCAGAGGCATACTAGATGGCTAAGCAGGAAAATACCCACTTTCTAAAAGTGGTATTTTCAAACACAGAATGTAAAAATCACCCTCACTAAAAGATGCATTGTAACATTCTGAGTTCAGGCATATCAAACTTTATTTTCCTACCTTGTTCCCAGGGGTAGTTATGTTTATAAGATGTTATCAAAAAGGTCCCTATTCTGTCCTGTGGGAACAGGAAACCTTGCATTAGTGAAAAACAAAAATTGGCAATAATTCACTATCAGGTCATTCCACACACACCAGGGCATGTCCTACCTTTCACATACACTGCACCCTGCCCACAGGGGTACCTTGGGCCTACCTTAGGGGTGACTGATATGTAAGAAAAGGGAAGGTTAGGGCCTGGCAAGTGGGTGCACTTGCCAAGTCGACATGGAAGTACTAGACTGCACACAGGCTCTGCAATGGCAGGCCAGAGTTACATTTTACAGGCTGCTTCTGTGGGTGGCACAATCAGTGCTGCAGCCCACTAGTAGCATTTGATTTACAGGCCCTGGGCACACACAGTGCACTGTACTAGGGTCTGACTAGTAAATCGAATATGCCAATAATGGAAACACCAATTCATAACAACATTTTACAGGGAGAGCATATGCACTTTAGCACTGATCAACAGTGGTGATGTGCCCAGAGTCATAAAACCCCCAACAGGTCAGAAAAAATACAGGAGGAAGGCAAAAAGTTCTGGGATCACCATGCAAAAAGGGCCAAGTCCAACAGGTACCTTTTTCATGTTTCATGTGTTTGGAATGGTAATGATAAATCCTCCTTACTGGTGAAGTTGGATTTAACATTGGTATTTTAGAAATGCCACTTTTAGAAAGTGGACATTTCTCTGTACTTAATGTTCTTTGTGCCTGACAGCCTGTCTTCAATACATGTCTGGATTGGGTGACAGCTACGCTTTGTGCATTCCCTCTAGACAAGCCACAAACACTGCAAGGTGAGGCTCATCTGCATTCTGAGCACTCATCTGCATTCATCTGCATTCTGATGGTTCTTCCTGGGCAGGGAGGAATGGGAGGGGCTGACACTTACACTTCAATAGGTAATTTCCTGTGCACACACAAAGCACTGATTTACCCCCCAGGGTTAGCCTGGCTGACAGGACAGGGTTGAAAGGGATCCTTGTACACTGCAGAGAGATCTTTTGAAGTCACCCCCTACATCATAGGCACTTAAGGGTATAAGTATTGGGTCTGTGACCCCCTAAAATCAGACACTTCTGGATCTTGAACTGAGCCTCAGTCTGAAGAGCTACTGTGCTGCCTAAATGACTCGACTGGACTGCTTTTCTGAAAGGACTGCTTTTCTGCTTGTTGCCATGCTGCTCCTTGACTCTGCTGGCAGGACTCTGCCTTCCCTCCAAGTGATCTTCAAGGGCCTGCAGGATTGCCTCCTGTTTTCTGAAGTCTCAGGGACACAAAATACGTCCTACAATTCTGCTGGTACTGCTAGAATTTGTCTTCTGTGAGTCCTTTCCCTGCATGTGGTGCCCCCTCGAAGCTCCGGACCTCAGAAGTGAGTTCTGCAGCTGATTTAATCAAAAACGGACACACTGCATCAACTGCATGAGAAATTCCACTGCATCATCCTTTGACGCCAATGCAGGGGCTGCCTGACGACAGAGGATCCACAGCCTGTACTGCTCAACAACAATGCTCTGTGCGGCTCAACAACAATGCATTGCATTCACTTCAAAGGAGCTCGACGATGATGCAGGACCCCCGTTGCACAGCTCGATGATGACGCAGTAGACTCTCAATGTCGACAAAAGCTCCATCAGAGGTATTTCTTCAGCAGGCAGCAAAAGGAACAAATGATGGAGGAAATGCTGAGCAATGCAAACATTACTCAGCCCCGTCACAAAGGTCTGGGCTTAACCCATTGTTTTTTTTGCTCACCAATCCACCCCAGTTTGGACCCAGCCATATGCAAATCAGTCTTGACCCTGCTCCCCATGGGCACAGTCCGGCCCGAACTGCAGGAAAGGTCCTCCATGGACGGGAAACAAGCATCCTGGGACCAGTCTCGGGGCATCACCCCTCATCAACCAGGCTAGCTTGAATCCAGTGGCACAGAGAGCACAGGACCCACGCCTGGGTGTACCCTTCTCACCTAGGGTGACAAAAGCAAAAAGAACAAATGATGAATGGAATGCTGAAAAATGCAAAGATTCACCCCAGTCACAAAGATCTGGGTTAAATCCATCATTTTTTTGCTCAACACACCACCCCAGTTTGGACTCAGCCATATGCAAATCAGTCTTGACCCTGCTCCTCATGGGAACAGTCCAGCCCAAACTGCAAGGCAAGGTCCTCCCTGCACTGGAAACAATCATCCTGGGACTGGTCTTCGGGCATAACTCCTCATCAGCAAGGCTAGCTTGAATCCAGTGGCTCCTGTCTGGGTCCTGTAGCTGGCCTGCCTTCAATCACTTTCGGCCTGAACTTTGCAAACTCAAGTAACCTTTTGACTGCCTGTGACTTCTAAGAACTATTTTTCATTTGATCTTTAAAAAATGTATATCTCGACTTGTTCTGATTGGATATTTGTCATTTTGGTCTCATTTTACTCGGATACATATTCTCTATTTTTCTAAACTTGTGTGAAGTCTTTTTGTGGTGTTTCATTGTGTTACTGTGTGTGTGTGTGTATGTGTTGCATAAATACTTTACAGAATGCCTTTTTAGATAAGCCTGACTGCTGTGTGCCAAGCTTCCAGAGGGTAAGCACAGATTAGCTTTTGGTGTGCATCTAGCTTACCCTGACTAGAGTGGTGGTTCCTGCCTGGTCTGGGTACATATCTGACCTAACCAGGAATTCCATTTCTAACTCTCCCAATACAAAATAACAAACAAGGCATTAAAGTCAATATGTGTGTGGATCATGGTCTACTTTTTTAAGTAATCTACACATGCACAAAACCATGGGCTAATACTAACTTTGAGGGACAGCTCTTTCCTCCAGTGCCTAAACCACAGTAGCCAATGACTGAAAGGGATTGTTTAAAGGTCCTTTCTGAATCTTTCTTTGTAAGCAATCTTTTATTGGCATTAATTCGAAGGTGAGCTCACACATCCGTATGCAAGTACAGGAGTATTCAATACAGAAGGAACATCATTCAGCATCGTATTACAAAAGTACAGTACAGAGTCTTTTAATTAAAGTAAACATGAATAGACCCCCCAACCATACCCTCCAAGTCATTTCTGAATCTGGATTTGTACGTATATGTTGCCTTTTTTGTGGTGTGTGTTATATGATGACATGAGCACTTATCAAACAGCTACTGCTGTCTGAAACTACTGTCTAAATAAATGCACAGTTGTCTCTTTCAACTCCACTGTCAGGAAAACAAATATACTTTACCCATGATTCCAAGTTGTGCTGTTGTGATTTTACTACATTTTCTCTCAAGCACAATAAGAAGTGAAAAGTAATTCTACTGCACGCAAACATATTTGCAGACACATCTTATGAAACAGTACAATATGATTGGAGAAATTGTGTCAGAGTGCACTACCCTTTAGTGTAGCATCCAATGGAAGTATTGCTTTTTTCTACTTCTCACCACAACCACCAATAAACCAATGGTATATGTAAATAGAAGGGCCAGTGGTCATGGTGCGGCAAAGGTAATGAGAAAAAAATAAACAGGGCGCTATTACTTCTGCATGGTCATTGAGATGGTCAATGAGGGCAGGGGAATTGCGTGAATTCCAACAAGGCTTTGCAATACCTAACGTGTTATCATTCATACAAATAAATATATATACAATTGTGTATTGATATACTTGGAATCTATATCTGTGTATCCAGCTTTCTGCATTTCAATATTGAACTGTGGATTCTTGAATACTAAACATACAAACAATAAGTATCTCAAAAGTATCACATGCATGTCCATGTCTCTCTACGCTTATTATACCTACCTAAAGTGTTGTTACTGCACTCTCTTCTGGTGATTAATTTTAGTCTCAACTTGAGTTTTGTAAATTGGAAAGATGATTATTAATATTCTGCAATTCCTAAACTGGGCTATGATATGTTCTTATCATAAGTCTAATACCTTATTCGTGATATGTGAAAATACTTATATACAATGATCCATTAAGCATTCATAACAGTAATTCAAAGTCATTTCCAACTATTTCATGATTACACCACAGTGCAAGGGTGCCTGTGTTGCATGGAATGATTGTTCATGTGAAGGAAGGTGTGCCTTCCTGGACATAAACAATTACTAATTGCGATTTGCTCTTTCTATATGTGCTGTAGAATGCAGGACACATAGAAACAGCAAAAACAAGGAGAAATTAATAATTTCTACTCATTGCACCAGTTTAAGACCAGGTTTTCCCTGGTCTTATTTTTGGTGCTGCCCCATATTTATGCCAGCCTTGTAAATAGGGGGCAGCGTCAAAAAGCAATGGGTGTTGCGGCGGAAGGACCACCACAACACCAATTGCCAGCCCCTTTCACGCTAAGTGCTGCGTGAATAGGGGCATTATTTACAATGCTGAGTTAAGCCACAATAAGTGGCTTAACGCCATCTTGTAAATAAGGTGAAGGGGTTATCGCCACCAGAATGTCAAAAAAGTGATGTTCTGGTGGCGATAACCACTTATAAATATGCCCCACAATGCAAGCAGTCTTGGCAGACTGCCATCATGTTCATGAATCACACAGAGAGGTAACTGTGAGAAGTTGGCCTGGCATATGCTGTCCACTAATTATAGTGGGCACCTTGCACCAGTCCAAATCGACTCTTATGGTAGATAGGTTAAAGACAACCTTATTGAAAGCTATCCTAGTGGTAGCTATGGAGAGCAGCCTTCAGGCTAAGTCCTGAAGGAATGTAAAGCAGCTTGTTTTACCAGTCTATAATCTCTTGAGTGACCAAATGAAAGAGCACCACACCAGGTATATATTCAAAATATATGTATTTATTACTAAACACACCCCTCTAGTCTCTTTATGAGGCTAGAGTTCGAAGTACATAGGTTATAAGATCTTAAATCACAGTAATAGCACAAATACACGTTTGGGCCCTAGGGGCGTACTCAAACCATATACCAATAAAGTGGTATGCGAACCGCGACTGAACTAGACACTAGGCCTAGAGCCTCAAGAAGTGCTTGGACCACAAGGAACCACCCAAGGTAGTGACACAGGGGACCCACGGGAGACGCGTGCAGTGTAAATACACAACCGCGATACGCCGTTAACTTCTATGGAGAAAGTCGGGATCGGGAAAATAGAGGAAAGGGACACTTAAAAGAGGACTAGGACAAAACCCTTTGAGATCTAGGACTTTGAAGAGTCTCTACCCACGGGAGCACCGGAGTACTCGTGTTACCTCACCCAGGGAAGCCGGGTGCATAGGTGCCTTTCGGGGTCGGGTTTCGTCGTCGTTTCTTATGGCGATCTGCTGCAAAGTGCTGCTGGCGACCAGGAGAAAAGTGTCCGGGTGGATCCAAGAGTGGATCGGAGTTCTGAAGAACCTGAAAGCAGAGGGGACAGAGTCTGGGTCACTAGCCAGTGACCAGGAGGGCGATGGACAGATGCCCACCGATGTCGAGTGCTTCAAGTTCGTTGACGGTCGTCTTGACTCTTCAGCCACGAGGTCCGGGAGATGTTGTCGGCGACCAGGAGCAGGATTCGGGCTGTTGCTCGATGTCTGTCGAGTGCAGAGGTGTCGGCGACCAGATTGGACCCAACAGGCCTTGGCAACGGCAAGTCTCGAGTAAGATGTAGATCGTCGATGATGCAGACCAGCAAGGTCTGGGGAACTCACCCAGCAAGGGTAAGTGAGGGCAGGCCTGGAGCAACCAGACTGCCAAGTAAAGAAAAGATTGGCCTTCGGTAAGGGCTACTAGCCAACGGGCTAGCGACCACGAAGGAGCCTCGTGACGCCGCACGTGGAGCTGGCTTACAGGACACTCGTGGAGTGGGGGCCAGTGATCTTCGGTGCAGGTGGTGCTGGAGGCTAGGGCTACTCGGAGCCCAAAGCACGACTTCTTGGGAGACCCAGAAGATGGTGCACTTGCAAGTGTGCTCGGTGTCCAGGGGTCACGGTCTCAAGTCACCCACGATAGCGACGGGCCTCAGCTTTGCTGGGGACTCAGGGTAGCCTCGGGAAGTCTGAGAATCCACCTCTGGTGATGCGATGACTTCGGCGTCCGACGGGAGCTTCAGTAATGCGAACCGGACAGATGCTTCTTTGGTGCCTGCCAAGCAGGGAGTCACTCCTTGACCCCAAGGGAGATTCTTCAGTCCTCTAATCGTGAGTAGAGCGTCGAAGGTCCAGGATTCTGTTTCAGAGTTTCGTCCAGGTATAATCTAAAGTCCTAAGGACTGGGTTCCTACCTTTATTCCAAAAATAGGGGATGGACTACTCTGTGGCCCCACCTATGGGTGGGTCAGGGCAGAGGGGTGGCTACACCCTTTCCCTTTGTCCAGTTCGCGCCAAAGCAGGGGCTGCAAGCCCCTGATCCGGTTTGAACTGGGGTATGCACAGGGACACCAAATGTGCCCCCAGTGCAGGACTTCAAAGCACCCGAAAGTGCTCCCGCCCAGCCCCAATACACATTGTCCTGTCTGGGGAGGTGGTCACACCTCCCTGGGACAGGAAACCTATTGTCCAGGCCTCCCCTGCCGGAGTTTCGTCCAGCAGCAGGAGGCCAGACTCGTGTCTGTGGCAGCAGCATCCATTTTGTGATGCCAGGGCTCTGGAAAGAAGTTACCGGACTCGTCAGAGTTAACATGCCTTTCCCTCTAGAAGGGTGGAATGCTACCCCCGCCGCCAGGATTGGCGGGGGGTAGTATTCCAAGATGTTTGACACCAAACACGACATGTTTTGGTGCAGCCATTCCATAGTTAGCATTTTACCGCGAGGATATAATGCGTTTAAGAGTATATGGTCAGGCTGCACTACAAACAGCATCAGAGATGGTCTCCGAACGCTGCAGAGGGGCCCTGCTCATGCAGGGGCACCCTCTCACATAAGAACCATGCACTCTGCCTTTAGGATTGATAAGGCCTGCCTTAGGAGTGACTTATAGGTTTATATGTGTGTATGCTTTTAGTGATATAGGTAACCTATACCACAGCAAGGGGTGCATGCACCACCTTACCCAGGCTGCAGTAGCAGACCTGTGGTGTCAGTTTGGATGGCCTACCAGGGGTGGCATAATACATGCTGCAGCCCCTGGCAGGCCTCTGAGGTACCTATGCCCTTGGTACATAGTATACCATATACTAGGGACTTACAAGGGCACTCCAGATCCCAATCAGTGATGTGCCTAAGGCACATGGAGACCCTTTAAAGAGGAAACAGCTAGGCTGGGGTTCTGAATAGCAGGGCCCCAGCCAGACTAATGTCGAAAACCAGTGAAGTATCAGCAAAAGTGGGGGTACCCCTGTGAAGCAGATCCTACTCTCCTACACAACCCCCCAAACGTAGGGACATTAAACTAACCTTGCCCAGTTAAGTCTTCATGTTCTAAGTGGAAATACCTAGAGAGTCCATCTGCATTCGCATGGTTACTCCCAGGCCTATGTTCCACTGTAAAGTCCATCCCCTGTAGGGAAATGGACCACCTAAGCAGTTTGGGGTTTTCACCCTTCATTTGTTTTAGCCATAAGAGGGGCTTATGGTCTGTCTGAACCAGGAAGTGTGTACCAAACAAGTATGGCCTCAACTTCTTCAGAGCCCAGACCACAGCAAAGGCCTCCCTCTCTATGGCTGACCAACGTTTCTCTCTAGGGGTCAGCCTTCTGCTAATAAAAGCTACTGGCTGATCCTGACCTTCTTCATTCAATTGTGACAGTACAGCCCCTACCCCCAATTCAGATGCATCTGTTTGGACAATGAACTTCTTGGAGTAATCAGGACTCTGCAGAATTGGAGCAGTGCACATGGCCTGCTTGAGGTCATCAAATGCCTTTTGACAGCTAACTGTCCACTGAACCTTTTTGGGCATTTTCTTAGAAGTTAAGTCATTCAAGGGTGTCACTATTGATCCATACCCCTTGACAAATCTCCTATAGTACCCAGTCAGGCCTAAGAAGGCTCTCACCTGAGTCTGGGTAGTTGGAGCAGTCCAGTCCATGATGGTCTGGATCTTGCTCTGCAAAGGTTGAACCTGGCCTCCACCCACAAGGTGGCCCAGGTACACAACCTGACTCTGCCCTATCTGGCACTTAGTGGCCTTGATAGTCAGGCCTGCCTTTGCAGGGCCTGTAAAACATTCCTGAGGTGGACCAGGTGATCCTCCCAGGTGGAGCTAAAGACAGCAATATCATCTAGATAAGCTGCACTATAGGCCTCCAGTCCTGTGAGAACTGTGTTCACCAACCTCTGGAAAGTGGCAGGTGCATTTTTCAGACCAAAGGGCATCACCACAAATTGATAATGCCCACTAGGGGTTGAAAATGCTGTTTTGGGCTTTGCAGCATCAGCTAGTCTGATCTGCCAGTAGCCAGCTGTTAGGTCAAATGTGCTGAGATATTTGGCAGAGGCCAAAGTATCTATGAGCTCATCTGCCCTGGGTATTGGATGGGCATCAGTCCTAGTGACTGCATTGAGGCCCCTGTAGTCTACACAAAACCTCATCTCTCTTTTCCCACCACTGGTGTGAGGTTTAGGTACTAGGACTACTGGACTAGCCCAAGGGCTATCTGAGGGCTCAATCACTCCCAATTCCAACATCTTCTGGACTTCAGTCCTGATACAGTCCCTGACATGGTCAGGTTGCCTATAAATCTTGTTTTTAATAGGCAGACTGTCCCCAGTGTCCACTTCATGAGTGCACCAGGTGGTCTGACTGGGTGTCAGAGAAAACATATGTCTAAACTGATTGAGGACTTGCCTGCAATCAGTTTGTTGCTGGGTAGTGAGGCTGCCTGCCAAGGCTACACCATCAACTGACCCATCGTCAGGGTTCTGTGAGAGCAGGTCAGGGAGTGGGTCACTCTCTTCCTCCTGCCCTTCATCAGTAGCCATGAGCAAGCCCATGTCTGCCCTGTCCACATATGGCTTAAGTCTGTTGACATGGAGAACCCTGTGGGGACTCCTGGGTGTTCCCAGGTCTACTAAGTAAGTGACCTCACCCTTCTGCTCAACAATAGTGTGGGGTCCACTCCATTTGTCTTGGAGAGCTGCTGGGGCCACTGGCTCCAACACCCACACCTTCTGTCCTGGCTGGTAAACAGTCAGAACAGCCTTTTGGTCATGCCAGGCCTTTTGAAGTTCCTGGCTAGCCTCAAGGTTTTTGGTTGCCTTTTTCATGTACTCAGCCATCCTGGAGCGGAGACCAAGTACATAGTCCACTATATCTTGCTTTGGGGGCTTGAGAGGTAACTCCCATCCTTCCTTCACCAAGCACAGTGGACCCCTCACAGGGTGGCCAAACAGAAGTTCAAAAGGGCTGTAACCAACCCCCTTCTGAGGCACCTCCCTATATGCGAATAAAAGGCAGGGCAAGAGTATGTCCCATCTACGCCTAAGCTTTTCTGGGAGCCCTTTAATCATGCCCTTTAAGGTTTTGTTGAATCTCTCAACTAAACCATTGCATTAATGGGTGATAGGGTGTGGTGAACTTATAAGTAACTCCACACTCCTTCCACATTGCCTTTAAGTACCCAGACATGAAGTTTGCACCCCTGTCTGATACCACCTCCTTAGGAAAGCCCACTCTTGAGAAAATTCCCAGGAGGGCCCTTGCCACCACAGGTGCTGTAGTGGTCCTAAGGGGTATAGCCTCTGGATACCTGGTGGCATGATCCACTACCATCAGTATAAATCTGTGCCCAGATGCTGTTTGGGGATCCATGGGACCAACAATGTCAATCCCTACCCTCTCAAAGGGCACCCCCACCACAGGTAGTGGTATCAGGGGGCCTTTGTAGTGCCACCTGCTTTGCCACTGGCTTGGCAGGTTACACAGGAGCGACAAAACTCCTTACTGTCTTCAGACATGTGGGGCCAGTGAAAGTGAGGGACAATTCTGTCCCAAGTCTTGTTCTGGCCCAGGTGTCCTGCTAAGGGAATATCATGGGCTAGGGTCAATAGGAAGCCCCTGAACTTCAAAGGTATTACCAACCTCCTGGTAGCACCAGGCTTGGGGTCTCTACTCTCTGAGTACAGGAGTCCATCATCCCAATACACTGTATGGGGACCACTAGCTTTCCCAGCAGCCTCAGCAGCAGCTTGCTGTCTGAGGGGTTCAAGGGAGGGGCAGCTCTGCTGCTCCTGGCTCAGATCTGCCCTAGAAGGTCCCCCTGTCCCCAAGAACTCAACCTGTTCAGGTTCAAGTTCCTCTGGGACAGTTCCTTCTTCAGGGCTGAGATCATCCCCCTCAAGGGACTGATCTTCCTCCTGAGCCAAGGGGAAGGCACTGCCTTAACCCTACTACTCCTCCTCTTGGAAGGCACTTGGTCCATTCTTCCAGAATCCAAGGCCTGTTCAGTTTTAGACAGTTTAGCTTGTGACCTGGTCACAGCAAACACATCTGCAGGGATCCCCAGCATTTCTGCATGGGTCCTGAGCTCCACTTCTGCCCAAGCAGAAGTCTCTAAGTCATTGCCAAGCAAGCATTCGACTGGTAGGTTTGCACTTACCACAACCTTCTTAAGGCCAGTTACCCCTCCCCAGGAGAAGTTAACAACTGCCAGAGTATGGTCTGTTCTGACATTGCTAGCATTGGTCACTTGGTACATTTCACCAAGTATAACTTGCCCAGGTAGCACAAGGTCTTGTGTCACCATTGTGACACTTGCCCCTGTGTCCCTAAATGCCAAAGCCTCTCGTCCATTGATTAAAGGCTGTTGTCTGTACTTGCCCAGATTACTGGGACTCACAGTGGAGGTCACATCCATGCCTCCATCACAGACTAACACAGCCTGAGTCAGTTCCCTGACTAAGTCAGAGCCCAACTCAGTTCCCAGGGTGAACCCTACTAAACCCTTTGCTGGAGCACTTCCACCAACTGTACTAGGGGGAACAGGTGCCTTAGGGGCATTGGTGGATGCTGGACTGGAGTCTTTGGACTTGGTGCAATCACTGGTCCAGTGGGTCTTTTGCTTACAGACCTTGCACCATGGTTTTCTTTGGCCTTTACCCTTGGTAGACTGGGAATCCCCACCAGAAGAAGATTTTTGGGGGCCTGATGAAGACTTTTGATCTTTACCCTTCTCCCCACCCTTGTCAGAGTTCTTAGCATCTTGCTTCTTGGTTTCCCCACCTTGGTTCTGTACCTTCTGCTTCACCCTGGTTCTGACCCATTTGTCTGCCTTCTTTCCCAATTCTTGGGGAGAGGTCAGATCAGAGTCAACCAGGTACTGATGCAACATCTGGTTTTGACAGTTATTAAGAATCTGCTCCCTCATTATCAGATTATACAATCCTGAGAAGTCACACACCTTACTGCCCATCAACCAGCCTTCCAGAGCCTTGGCAGAACAATCCACATAGTCTACCCAGTCTTGAGTCTGTGCTTTTTGGGTGTCTCTGAACTTCAACCTGTACTGTTCAGTGGTTAGGCCAAACCCATCAATAAGAGCACTCTTCAAGACCTTGTAATTGTCAGCATCCTCCTCTCTAACAGTGAGGAGCTTGTCTCTACCTTTGTCAGCAAAGGAGAGCCACAAGATTGCTGCCCACTGCTCCTGAGGGACCTTCTGTACTTTACAGGCCCTCTCTAAAGCAGTTATCCATTTGTGGATATCATCCCCACTCTGGTAGGGAGGGACAATCTTGCTCAGGTTCCTATGGTCATAGGACCTTTCCCTATCTCTAGGGACATGGCTGCCACCATGGGACTCTAGTCCCAACTTTCTTCTCT